>CM076571.1:908642586-909242586 GCA_034641835.2 Pinus albicaulis | reverse complement strand
TCAAGCACAACTTCATCCAATAAGTTGCCATTATCTTCATCAAGTGGGTTGCCTTTCAAGGACAACACTCAGCGTCATATTGCTAACAAACATCATTTACCAAGTCCATCAAGTCAAGAATAACTTCATCAGGTGGATTGCCATCAAGGACAACACATGTCAACAGTCGCATGTCTTCATCTTCATTCAGTGGGTTGCCATCAAGGACAACACTCTGCATCATATTGCCAACAATCTCCCTCTTTGGACTTGATGGTGTTTGGTTACCACAACAGATAGGTACATTAAGAATACAATGACACCATGTCACTCTCTCCATTTTTGACACCATTCAAACAACCATTCTTTCTCTTCATTCAAACACCATGTCACTCTCCCCCTTTGACATCAAGGGCAAAGGGCGGATCAAAAACCAACATACTCTCCCCCTTTTCTCCTCATGTGGAAGAAGCATTCTGCAGATCTGATATATACTGAAGTGACCAAGCTCCCCCTGAGTTCATGCTGAATCTTCAAACATATTTTTCAATGAAGTACATGATTCTATGAACTTCTTATCACCAAAGACTCATACTTACATCAAATATCCAACCAAGTGGATTTACATATAAGACTCAAGTACCCAACCAAGTGGGTTTACACATTTCAACTCAGCTACCCAACCAATTGGGTTTACAAAATTTGACTCAGTTACCCAAACAAGTGGGTTTACAAATTTTGACAAGTCCTTACATGACTGAAATTTACAATTTTACATCATGGGTCTCAACATGACCTTTTCTTCAAAATACAAATATGACTTTTCATAACCAATACCAAAAAGACCTCAAGAGAGATCATATATTAGAACCACCATAATGTCAACAATGCATTATACTCAGCAAAGCTAATGCTCCCCCTGAATCTGTGTATCCAAGCAACCTTTCCATATGACTAAGGCTCCCCCTTAGTTTGTGCATCCTGAAATACGTTCATCAGCAAGTCATCATCAGCAATCTCTGCATGAACTGTCCTTATCTTCGAATTATAAGACTTTTATCTCAGCAACGAATACTCTTCATCAAAAAGCAAACATGAC
This sequence comes from Pinus albicaulis, assembly GCA_034641835.2. NCBI lineage: Eukaryota > Viridiplantae > Streptophyta > Pinopsida > Pinales > Pinaceae > Pinus > Pinus albicaulis. Next base: position 909,241,508 of record CM076571.1, on the reverse strand, counting down.
TTATCCATAATCTTCAACATAAGAAATCAAGTATTATATCATCATTCTTTAGAACTGAGAAACTAAGCTGATACTGAGTCAATAATACAGTTATTAACAGTCAGACTGATGCTCCCCCTGAACCTCTGCTCCAGATCTTCAGCTATCATATAAATTCTCTTATCATCAATGCATACGCGAGCGTATGCCCTTTAGAACTGTGGTATACAGCATTTTTATTAATAGAACTAGCATTATGAAAAGTGAGAGAAGCATAGAAATTTTTCACATTCCTTCATCTCCCCACTGAACTTATGCTTCTGTGCATTGCTGCCCCTATGATGATACATTACTAAATCTCATAATGTATCCCACATCATTCCTGCAGTCAATCAGAGAAGTAAGCTTCAGAAGCGGATGACTGCAGTAGGGTCAAAATTCCCTACGTTTCTGATCGGTCCTCCATCTTTTTCCAGATTTGTTTGAACTTTCTATTTGTGTGCTTGAAGTTATCCAATTTCTCATATCTGTTCAACCTGCATTCTTTTTCTACATGTCCATACTTGTTACAAGAATAACATCTCATGTGTCCAGAGAAATAAGCATAAGAATCATAATGAGTATTTCTAATCTTCCTCCTTTTACAATTAGCTACTTTATGTCCATACTTGTTACATGAAAAACAATATCCCTTGAAGAAACCAGAGTACCTTTCTATGTAGGAATTGTTTGATTGAGGCTGAAATGATCTGCTCCTGCAATTTGCTGCAACATGCCCATAATTATGACATTTAAAGCATTCAACTTTATTGACTGATTTTCTTTGATATTTCATCATTGTTGGTTGACCTTTTGTTTCTTTCAACACTTCAGGTTTTGCATTGACATCCTCTAAATTTTTAGCACTTCCTTGTGAGCTGGATTCTCCTTTAACAGTTTCATGGAAACCAAGACCAAGTTTGATAGCAGGAGACCTTTGATTACTCAGAATATTGTCCAAAATGTTAGTACTATCTTGAAACCTCAAAAGTTTAACCTTTTCTTCTAATTTGCCTTTGAGAATGTTTACCTCAACCTCCAAGGCTTGACATTGCTTCGTCAAGCTTTCTTCTTTCCTTCTTCCATCTTCTACTTGATCCTTCAGATTTAGAATCTCTTCTTTCAACCAGTTTTCGTTTTCTTCACATGTTTGTTGCAGCTCTTCATTCTTCTTATTTGATTTTTCGAGATCTCCATTTAGATCGTTGATTTCTGCTTCTAGTTCTTTAATTCGATTGGATGCATAAGTATGAAACCTTTGATACTTGTCCACCTGTCCATTCAGCATTTCTATTTGTTTTTCCATTTGAGAGATCATCTCTTTGTTGATAGTTTCTTGCTTCTTAGATGAAATTTGTAGTTCTTCAACTTTAACCTTGAGAGCTTCTTCTAGATCCACAACTGTGCTTTCACTATCTTCACTATTGTTTGCACAAAGAAGATTATTCAAAGGACCCCAATCACTATCTGATTCATCTTCTTCAATTTCTGCTATACAAGTTTTCTGAGATATCTTCTTGTTTCGAGTAGCCTTCTTCTTTTGCTTCTTTGCCATGAGTACTTTCAGATCATGGTTAGAATCTTCTTCATCTTCACTGGACACTTCATCATCATCTTCATTTGTATAATAACTCTTCCTCTCTTCAAATTGTTTCCCTTTACCATGTTTTTCTCTATAAGGACATTTAGCAGCATAGTGACCAACTTTTCCACACTCAAAACATTTGAAAGGAATCTTACCTTTGAATCTTCCAGTTCCTAGTTGGAGTTTTCTCACGAAATTCGCTTCTTCTTCATCGGATATATAGCTGGATTCTTTGACAACTTCCTTTTCTTTTCCTCTTGCAGATACCTTAAAAGCAGCTTCTTTGATTTGAGAAGGACCTCCTTGTCTCATTTCAAAAGCAGTCAGAATACCATGTAATTGAACAATAGTAAGAGTTTGCAGATCTTGCCTTTCTTCAATAGTTGAAACTTTAGAGTCAAATTTTGAAGTCAGGGATCTTAAGACTTTTTCCACCAGAGTAGTATCAGTTATGGTTTCACCCAAATTTCTCATTCGATTTACAATATCATCCAAACATAAGAAGAAATGGGCAATGCTCTCATCACTATGCATCTTCAAATTTTCATATTCAATTCTAAGAGTTTGGAGTTTTGCACTTTTTACCTTTGTGTCTCCTTCATAACTTAGAATGATTTTGTCCCATATTTCTTTTGCTGAATGTAGCTGCATCACTTTAGCAAATTCTGGTTCAGACATGCTTCCTAATAAGACATTTACTGCTTTGGCATTGATTTCATACTTCTTCCTTTCTACTGCATCAGTAGGAATACTTGTCGGATATTGATAGCCTTCTTCCACGATTTCCCATACATCTGCACCAAGACTTTGCGGATATGCTTTTGTTCGTACCTTCCAGAATATCAGATTTCTTCCATTGAATAGAGGTGGCTTTATAGAAATCACTCCTTCTTGACTTCCCATTGCGACGGATCTCCTTCAAGCGATCAAGCTTCTGCAGAAGGACCTGCTCTGATACCAATTGTTGGGAAAAATGCGAGAGGGGGGGGGGGGGTGAATCGATTATTTCACGCATATTCATAACTTTTTGCTTTTTCACTCTCTAAAACCCATACGCTACTTTCCTTTAGTAAACTTGCGTATACACGCGGATATCCTTCATACAACTCGCGTATTAGCAGAGATCTAAATATGCAAATATTTATTAACTTAGTTCTTTGCACTATTCATTCATCTGATGTTAAGTTAACAGCAAACATGTGTAGTAACAACAGAATAAACCATCACACAAAGCATCACACATGAACACCGGGATTTTTAGGTGGAAACCCAAGTAGGGAGAAAACCACCGCTGCAGTTTCTCAGCCTTCAATATTTTATTATAGAGAAAACATCTTACAACATATGTGTTGGTGCAGACTCCTACCAGCATGCAGGCACCCACCTGCACTCGTTTACCAGCCTCTCCTGGAAGGGAGCTCCAACCCCCTGACTCGTTTACCAGCCTCCTCTCACGAAAGGGAACTCACGACCCCATGATCTCGTTTACCAGCCTCACCTGGAAGGGAGCTACCACCCCCTGACTGAAGGCTACAACCCTCAGCACCTCTATGGACCACGTTTCATCAATTTTCTCACTGGATCCAAAGCTTCCTTTAGGACACCACTTGCAGGCCACATTTCATCATATTTTCAAACTGGACCCTTTCCATACTTTTAAGCACAGTCAACCATGAAACAGATACATATAACTCACTGACAGATATCAGTAAACCAGCAGAATAGATCAGACATTTCTTACCACAGACTTCAGCAAACCCTAGTTTGCATACGCGCTTTCCTTTCACTGATGTTGCGTATATACGCGCTTCCGTTCACATAAACCAGCGTATACTTCTGTACATATTACAGAGCTAATTTCATTGCGCATACGCACTTTCTCTTCAGCGAAGCCACGTATATACGCGCTTCCTCTGCGGTGAACTAGCATATGGTTCTTCAGATATTTAGTTCATTGCAATTCTTTAGAATAGATACATCACACAGATTTAACCCTTTACTTCAGACAGATGTTCGCCTTATCTCAGATCTAATCATTCCATAAATAGATCTAGCAAATACAGATACATTTCAGATCTAGATATCCCGCTTCATCATTTCTTCATAGGTGCATCATAGATTCAGATCTATCATCAAATCTTTACCCTTTCCATACAGATATACTTCACAGAGAAGTATTCATTCAAGCTCAGACATCTTGCACCCACACTCATGATTTGCACAATGAATTTCTTCTCCTTATATAGGTTTACCCTTTTTCAATACCATGAGCCAAAACCACATTACTTCCGATGGTATTCCCGGACGGGGTCATTTAGACGAATCATTACCCAATACAATGGGTCAATACCATGGTGGTTACCCCTGGTTTTGCACTTTATGAGCGCTTTTGCCCATACGCGACTTGGAACGTTCTTTCCCGCGTGCATACGCGACTTCTACTAGGAAAATCCACGTATGCCTTAAGACATACTCTTTTCATCATAGATCTATCACAGGCTGAATTCCTTCTTCATTGCCTTCGTGACTCACCTGTAGACACGATTTAGTTCATCAAGACATATTCTATCAAGCACAACTTCATCCAGTAAGTTGCCATTATCTTCATCAAGTGGGTTGCCTTTCAAGGACAACACTCAGCATCATATTGCTAACAAACATCATTTACCAAGTCCATCAAGTGAAGAATAACTTCATCAGGTGGATTGCCATCAAGGACAACACATGTCAACAGTCGCATGTCTTCATCTTCATTCAGTGGGTTGCCATCAAGGACAACACTCTGCATCATATTTCCAACAATGGATGGGGAACATGTTTGTGTTTGTTTGGTCTAGATTCTATAAGAATTTGAGTATTAATGTGGAACATGATCCTAACTTAAATATATATCGCTATAGTAGTAAAATTATAATTATTATGTCGAAGATCTTGTGAAATGTGACAATAATAGGTAAATTCAGAACCCAACCATTTTGTATGGCAATTAATCTCATGGGAATTCATATCTCCCATCAAAAAATAGAAAAATACAAAATACAAAATTGATATGTAATGAGGAAGGGGGTTTGTTGAGAGGATATGAAGGTGCCAAGTTTTATGTTTTTCCAGTTTATTGTTAAAGGATAATTATTCAATAGGTACTTCAACAATATTTTAGTGAGGCAAGGAAAATAACACAAGAAATCCATAAATGATAAGTGAGTACAAATGATGAACACTAATTTAGGGGTGGTCGGAGGGGGAGGGATTCTCATAAATCCCAAAGGAGAAACGAAAATAAAGTTTGTAAGGGGACTGGGGCAAAGAATGAATAATATATCTGATATGTATGGTCTCCTCCTCAGCCTTTAGTTAGCCAAAGAGTAAGACATCTCTTCCATTGTCCTTATGGGGGATTCTCTAATCATAATTTAGCTCCTCCAATAGAGCTCCCTCGCTAAGAACAATATGCTCTACCTCCTTCAAAGAATCTATGGCATCCTCAAAACATTCTCTCATAAATCTTATAGTGAGAAAAAATATGTTGATACACAAGCCAACATCACATGTCAGCAGGAAGAAGGGAAACATGAGGTCAATGGCTCCCTCAAATGGATGGTTATTTCATGAACAAGTTAAAACAGGTCCCTAGTCCCCCCTCTGTTAATAGAAAAATGGATTGGAAGAAGGTAAGGTTTAAAATATATGGCAAGGAATTTATCATACCTTTTGACATAAGGCAAGGTCTAAACTACATGGTTAGAGCTGAAGGTATTCTTCCCACACCTCTAAATTAGGCTTGTTGGGTTTATCATTCGAAGCTCTCCAGATGGAGTCCTTTGCAAGCCTTGTCACATGAGGTGGTAGGATCCCTGCCCAGATACATGAGGCGCGTTTACTTAAGCCTCGTGTCTTAGATTATTTCCAGACCTCTGTATTATTCCCTCTTATGCGTCGTACAATCAGAAATTTTACCATCGCATATTCGACGATGACTAAACTATTGAGTATTTGACAGAATTCTAGTGACGATTTGATAAACACCAATGTGTTGGATAACTGACGCCAATAAGTCCATATCCTACTAATAGCTATCGGATTTTGGCCCCGTTTGTACTAGTGAATTATGGAAAGCCTAAGTAGGGCCTGACATGTAGAAATGAATAATGCATGGGTGTCATGTGTTGATAAAAAAAACTTGGTAGGCTAGTTCATGTCCACTGCAAACTAAGGGAATTGGCGGGGTACAATTAGTTACCATCAAATGAAAGTAGAGGAAAAGGATATGGTATGCCAGAATATAGTTATAGATGATTACAGGTGATATTATATTTGAGAATACAATTATGGAATGATGTTACAAGCAAATTCAATGGGTGCATGGGCTTGAAAATAATTTAATCTCTCCTAGTTTGTTCGAAAATTCACCAATTTTTTGGGTCATTTACTTGCAAGGAATTTTTGAGGTTGTATGAAAACTTTGGTATCTATTGTATCAATGTTACAGATAGTTGTGTTGCAAGGAGAAAGAGCTTAGAGGGAGCTTTTTAATGGTATACTGCAAATACAAATTAGAGTTAATATGAAGGAGTTATGACCAAATGAGTATGAAGGTAAAATTGGAACTTTAAAAGAGCATAAATTGGAAAGTAGGACTTTGATTGGGGCACAAAAGCAGTCAATGAAAATCTATGGGCCTGTAGAATCCCACCATGGAGTTAGATTTAAAATTTTAGTAGGTGACTGCTCAAAAGAGTAAAAATAATGTGTTGTGGTAGAATAGGAAGAAGTGGGGTAAATAGGCCAAACTTCAGAGGGATATAACTTTCTGCCTAGAAGTTGGAATCGGACAAGTGGGTAGTCAAAATAAATTTGTTTCTGAACATAACACAACTAATAATCCGAAATTTTGATTTGAAGAAAAAATTCTGTAGGAATTCTAGGGGAAAACTATAGAGGTTTTAAAAGACAAAATTACTTAACAAGATGAAAATTCCACAGGGCATAAATTTTATCCCATATATCCAAATTATCCAAATGGATAGTCAATAGAAAGCTATTGATGAGGGGAATGCATTGACAGACCTAGAATTTGGAGATTCGCTGAAAATTTGGTCGAAATTTTACAAGAAGAGATACAAGTCGTAAAGAGGGAAAATTACATAATGACAACTAGCGGTGCAGAAGATGCCCAAGGTCCATATAGTGAACAAGAAGAGGTCAAGGTTGTCAATATCAACATGGGAAACACTTAGACAGAGTGGCTATGGAAAAGATAGTTCAGAGGAAAGGGATATATAAGATACCATGATAAGCTTCAAAATGGAAGTATTCAGCTAGAAGGTTGATAATGAGAGGCCAGTGAAACAACAACAACATATCAAGAACCAGATTTTGCAAAGTATAAACAAAATTCAAAGAGAATTGGAACAACAAATTGAAGCTAGGAAAACATATGAATATAATGCTAGAGTCAAGGAAAAAGGTGTTGGTAGCTTAAGGAATTCCAAGAGTGACATTGAACAACATTATCATTCAACAAGGAGGTCAAGTAAGAGGGCTTACACTACCTCATAATCAAGAAATAGCCCTAGTGTGTCACTAGTTAGAAAAACAAAAATATATAAAACATGGAAGATTTACATTGGGAGATTAGAAAAATTAAACCTCCCACATTCATTGAGGATCATAACAAATGAGAAGAAATTGAAGCTTAGTTGTTGGAGATGAGGAAATATCTACAACTATACAACTTCTCCTCAAACTTGGAAGCCAAAATTTCCATTTACCACTTGAAGAGCAAGTCTAATTTATGATGGGAGAAGCTCAAGGAAGTGAAGCACTTGGATGAAAGGAGAGTTATATGGAGGAAATTTAAGGAGTATATTTGAAGGAAATATTTGTCATAACACTACTATGAGCAAAAAATCAGGAATTATTTGAACTTTAGTTGGGAAACATGACCACGGAGGAGTATGGTAAAAAAATTATGAGTTGTTGAGGTATGTTAGTTTTATTAAAGATGAAAAAGTTAAAATTTAGAGATATCTTAGTGGGTTACCATATTTTTATGGAGACAGACTTAAAGTTGATGAGCCCAAAACCTTATAGGAAACCATGAGAAAAGAAAAGTATTTGTATGAGCAGAGTAAGAACAAATCAGTTCTACATAGGACTTGGGGCAACAAGAAGAGGAACTTTAAGGAGAAACGGAAGAAATTGTTTAAACACTTACCTTTAAATAATAATCCCCAGACAAAACAACATACAACACCAACCCTTAATGAGCCAAGAGGGGGTGATCTATCGAACAATAAAATTCATTTTCAACCCATTAAATGTTGGGGATATAAAGGGGACCATAGATATATGGTTTTTCCTCATAAAGCCATAAAACTGAGGGTTGTGCAAAACATATAGGCAGCATATACAATGGGAGATATGGGAAAGGGCATGCCAAAAATTTATGCAACACTAGATATCAGGAAAGATGAGCACCAGGAACATATGATAGAAGTTGAAGGTAAGCTTAACAACTAGCCTATTGTTATTTTAATTGATTAAGGAGATAGTCATAGTTACATTGACCTGAAATTGGTTGAAAATTTTAATTCAAGTAAAACTAAGCATTACAAATCATGGTTAGTACAACTGGCCCTGGGAGCAAAGAGGAAATTTACAGAGCAAGTCAAGGAATGTCCAGTTGATATGAATGAACTAAGTATAAGGGCATAGTGGAATGTAATTTCATTGGAATCGTATGACTGTTTGATCAACATGGATTCGATGGAGAAGCACCATGTGATTCTGGATTGCTACAACAAGTCCTTTACTTGTATCGATGATGAGGGAAAATAGAGGCAGGTCCACTAAGTTCTTAGGTTGATATCTATCAGAGAGATATCAAATATGCATTTGAAGAAGAATTTTAGAAAAAGGATGCCAGATTTTGGTAGCTCATATGGAGGAACCCAATATGGATCAACAATCAAATTTAGATAGTTACCTAGTATTAAAGTATTTTGTTGATGTATTTGTTGATATTACTATATTAACTCCAAGGAGGGATGTCAATTTCTCAATCTACCTGGTCTCGAGATATTTTTTGGTATCTAAAGCATCTTATAGAACGAGTACTCCAAAATTTAGATAATTGTAAATGCAACTAGAGAAGTTGTTAAATAAGTGATACATCCATCCCAATGTATCATCGTGGGGTGCTCTAGTTATTTTTGTTTAACAAAAGGATAAGATGGCACATGGCAGTTGTGTGTTGACTTCCGACAATTAAATAAAGTTACATTAGAAATAAATAACCATTGCCGAGGATAGATGACGTATTTGATCAACTTCGGGGAGCTAAAATATTAATTGACTTGAGATTAGGATATCACCAACCAAGAATAATATATCATTAAGATAACTATTTGAACTTGTTATGGACACTATGAGTTCATGGTGGTGCCTTTTGAATTATCCAATGCACTGACAAATTTTATGTGCTTGATGAATGGTGTTTTAAGAGAATATATGGACAAATTTGTAATTGTTTTTTCTGGATGATATTTTTGTACACTTTGAATCGAAAGAGGGGCACAAAGAAAATTTAAAGTTGGTTTGATAGGTACTCAGGGAGCATCAAATATATGCTAAGTTGAGTAAATGCTCGAACAAGGGCATATACATTACTTGGGTCACATTATATCAGAGGATGGAATAACTATGGACTTGGAGAAAATTAAGGCCATCAAAGAATGGCCAACACCTAAGAATGTAATAGAGGTGAGGTATTTTATTGGCCTAAATAGTTATTAAAGAACATTTATTGAAGGGTTTTCTAGAATAACACATATTATTACTTCATTGTAGAGAAGGGTGTAAAATTGGAATGGTCAGCTAAGTGTGAAAAATCCTTTCGAAATTTAAAGGATTTTTTTACGAGAGATCCAATATTAAAAATTGCAAATCCAAATGAGGATTTCCTCATATGCACAGATGCATGTAGGGAAGGACTTGGAGGAGTGCTCATGCAAAGTAGGCAAATAGTCTGCTATGAGTCCAAAAAATTAAATTAGTGTGAGAGGAATTATGTTTCCCATGATTTGGAGCTAGCAACTATAATTCATGCACTCACAATGTGGAGACATTACCTCATGGTAATAAAATTTTAGTTACAAACTGACCATTATGGATTATGGAATTTATTTGAGGAACTAAATTTAAATGCCTAATAAATTAGATGGCTAGAATCGTTGGTTGAGTATGGCTTTGAAATTAAGTATATTAATGGAAAAGAAAATAGGGTAGTTGATGCACTCAGCCAACGAGTGCACATCATGCATGTACAACAATAAGCAGTTGCTGGACCGATTTAATGTGCATAATTATAAAGGTTGGAAATTTAGATAAGTAGTATATTGAAATTAAAGGAATTATACAATTAAAGTACAAATATTACAGAATGAGAAAATACGAATTCTCTTGTATAAAAGTTGAGTTTATGTGCTAGATGTACCAGTAGTGAAAGGATAATTTTTAAAGGAAATGCATAGGGTATCATATGTTGGTCATCGAGGTTACCACAAAGCGCTTACAACAATTAAAAAGTAGTGCTTTTGGCTAGGTTTAAGGAAGGAAGGCTAATTATATAGTCAGATGCTTAGAATGTCACAGGGTTAAGGATAAGCACAAGCACCTAGCTTTCTTGATACAACCAATTCCCATTCCCGAGTGGAAATGTTTATTTCTAGTTTGTAGAGGACAACAAAAGGACATGGTTCTATAATGGCAACAATGGATAAGCTCACCAAAGTTACCCATTTTATTCTGGTAAAGTCAAAGTAGAAGGCAACTAATGTAGCTTAAATTTATATGCGAGAAATTGCCAAGATTCATGGAGAGCCTAAGGAAATTATTTCAGACAAAGATATGGAGTTCACTTCTAATTTTTGGATGGGGCTATTTAAAGTATTGGGTACCAATATGATTTTTAGCACAAACATACCACCTAGAGTCTGATGGACATGCAAATTAGGTTAATCATATAATTGAGTATAAGTTGCAGATGTATGTGATGGACAAGCCATTAAGATGGGATGAATACCTTTATTTGGTAGATTTTGTGTATAACAACGGGTATCAAGCATCGTTGAAAATGATCCCTTTTGAGGTCTTGTATGGAAAGAGGTGTAATACTCTCATGAGTTGGAGTAATCTAGTGGACAAGATAATGGTTTGGCCAAAATTTCTTAAGGATATGGAAGAGCGGGTGTTAAAAATTAATCAGAAATTGAAAGTTGCACAAGACAAGCAGAAACGTTATGCAGACAGAGGAAAAAAAAAAACTAGTAGGGAATTTAAGATCGGGGAACATGTAATCTTAAAAGTTAAAGAAAAGAAGAGCTCAGTGAGATTGGGCAGTTGTGCCAAGTTGGCAGTGAGATATTGTGGGTCATTCGAGATCCTAGAGAGGATTGACCTAGTTACATATAGGCTTGAATTGACTGCATCTATGCATGTTCATGATGTATTTTAAGTTTCTTTGCTAAAAATTATGTTCTTGGTACTAATCATGTCATTGATTGGCATATGATTTAGGTGGAGCACGAGGGAGACTTCTAGGTCCATTTGGTGTGGATTTTGGAAAGGAAGGTTAGAGTGCTATGAAATGGAGCCATCAATATGATAAAGGTGAAATGGATTATGCTCGGTCTTAAGGATGCTACTTAGGAGTAGGAATATGTAATGAGGGAGGAATACCCTCATCTTTTTGGCTGATATACCATATATACGATGCATAAAGGAAAATGCATAAAATAAAGGGGGAGGCATGTAATGCCCCTACTCGTTTATGTTAATATAAATGTATGTATAAAAACATTTAGGATGGTGAGAAATGTATGTGACAATTAGGTTGGTGAGCCGATGTTATTTTGGTGCCAACGATCCTAGGTATATATATCTTAAAATGTCGTGAGGTTGGAGAGCCTAGAAATGTAACTATGATGTAAATATTTTAAACATACATATATTAATAAAATTAGCTGGCTGTGGAGCCCACTCCACGATAAAAGGTATGGGAGGTGTAACTCCATGGAAAAGGCACTAATTATGTGATGTTTTGGTGAAATGGAACCTAGGGCATGTAGAAATTATATGCACTAAGCATGCATATGTCCAAGATCCACCTGATCTCACACTATTTAACTTTATGCAAGATACTGAATCCATTCCACTTGTTAATCTTTTGTGGAAAATTTAATTTCACACACATGTGAAGCATAAACAAAAATATTCAATCGCACATAACACAGTTTTTAACCGGGAAAGCCTAAAGCTGAAAACCCCAACTATATATTATGTAACATGGAGACCATATGACAATCTCATACAAACATACAAAGCTTATCACAAGCTCTCAGTACAGTACAATCGTCATACACTAATCAAGCCTAATCTTGCAAATCCATGCACCGATCTTTGCCACCTGCTAGCCTACCTCCATTGCGCAATCTCTGCTGAAGAATAGCTCTGAATGAATTCGAATTACTCCATCCTTGACTCCGCAATCCTCATTGGCATCTCCACTGAGTGTTTGATGCAATCAATGCATCACTAATAGTCACAATAGATAGTCTATATTGCCCTTTCACCTATCTCTCCACTGGTCTCCACTGAAACTACCATGCACTGTAGTTAACTGCTGTATTGTTCAGTTGATTAATTAGTTATTATTTGTGAATTAATTAACTAATTAATTCACTCCACTCTCACTAGTGTATCAATCAGTTAGACTAGATAAAACTAGCTCAACTGAGTCTAACTGAGTTAAACTAAATACAACTCCATAACTAATTCTTCCAACTGTGTCATAACTCTTCCACTTGAGTTCTAAATGAGTCCTCCATGCATTAGCTCTAGTAAACCCTTAGGAATAGCGTAATTCCTTCTGTTAGCTATTGTGCCACATCCGTGCACTGAACTGAAGTGCTCCAAGAGAATAAGTTGTTGTTTAGAGTATGATTATTATTAAGAGCTAATAATAATCGACATGCATCTATTTTAAGATTGACGATCTATAAATAGACTTCACCCAATATTCTAAAAATAGGATTTCATCTATTTTTCCAGCTTGATCAACCATCCACAAATAGCATCCTACAACTTCTGAAATATGATCATCATGTCTAAAAATAGACTTGCGCCAAAAATAGCCTGCGGGCCCACTTAGTGAAGGCTACTCTTTTCACTAAGCTCATCATCTTGTTGAATCTCAACACTCCCTCTCAACAAGATATGGATTATCCTTCACCCCGATCCTGCCTCTATGGTATTCGAATTTGTTCCTGGTGAGCGCCTTCGTCAGAATATCTGCATCCTGATCCTCCGTAGGAATGTACTGAAGCAACATGATCTTCCGCTGCACACAATCTCTGATATGATGATACCAGATATCAATATGTTTAGATCTATCATGAAACACAGGGTTAACCAAGAGTTTGATGCAACTCTGATTATCACAATGAATCACCATGGGATCTAAATGTGAACCGAACAAACCAACCAGAATCTTCCTCATCCAGATAGCCTCACATGCAGCTAAACTTGCTGCCATGTATTCTATTTTCGCTGAATTGAGTGCCACGGATCTTTGTTTCCTGCTGTAACAAGAAAATGTCGTAGATTCGATACTGAAAATCCCTCCTGATGTGCTCTTTCTATCTGTTGGGCTTCCTGCTCAATCTGCATCTGTGAAGCTATGAAACTTCACCTCATCCATCTGTCTGTACCATAAACCATACTCAGATGTGCCCCCGAGATATCTCAGGACATGCTTGCTCACCTTCCAAAAGAGCTTGGTAGGCTTAACCATCGCTTGTGAAAGCTGGTTCACCGCATAGCATATGTCCAGTCTTGTATTGACTAAATACATGAGCGAACCCACCAATTGTCGATAAACAATGGCATCCACTACCTCTGCCGATGTAGCACCCTCTTTCTTGCAATTTCCTGGAAGAGGAGTGTCGATAGGCTTGCAGCCTTGCATGTGAAACTTCTCCAGTATCTCCTGGGCATACTTGCCTTGAGACACAAACAGTTCACCTTCCCACTGCCATATTTCCAATCCAAGGAAATAATGAAGGAGGCTCAAATACTTCATCTCAAACTCCTTTGCAAGATCAGCCTTGCATGAGTGTATCAACTGCTCATCACATGTTAGTATTAAATCATCAACATAAAGTACAATGATTAAAATCTTACCCTCAACCACAATCTGGTATAGGTTTGCATCCGCCTCACTCTTGGTGAAGCCAAGTCCAGTGAAATAGCTGTCGATCCGAGTGTACCAAGCACGGGGTGCTTGTTTAAGCCCATACAACGCTCTTTTGAGCCTGCACACATGCGACTCGCTGCTGAAGATCTCAAATCCTTCAGGCTGCTCAATGTACACCTCTTCCTCAATGATCCCATTAAGGAACGCAGTCTTCACATCCATCTACGCTGAGAGAGAAAGGATGGTCCGTATGAAAGAATACCATGCGACAAGTGCAAAGGTTTCTTCATAATCAATCCCCTTGGTCTATGAGAAACCCCGAGCAACAAATCTTGCCTTATAATTCTCGACGCTCCCATCAGTAGCTTGCTTTACCTTGTAGATCCATCTTGATCCTACAACCGATTTACCCACCGGCCTTGGAAAAATCTCCCAAGCATTTTTTCTGACAATGGAATCATAATCCTCCACCATGGCATCTACCCATGTGGGCTCCTACACCGCTTCTTCAAAAGAAGATGGCTCTGTCATGATACACTTTCTCATGAGAGTTTTGTTTCTATTATATCGGTCGGATCGTATTTTTCTGACCGTGATGTAGGAACTCCTGTATTCCGTGGCCGCATCCACCTTCGCAGAGTAGCTTTGTGGTGGCTTCCTGCTTTATTTTGATACTTGGTTCTGCATGAGTGGACTCCTCCGCTCCATGAATTTCCTCCTGTGGCTGATCCACATCTAGAGGCTCATCTTTGGGAACAAGAAGTTCCTCCTCCGCATGCAAGTGTAGCTCCCTCTCAAGCGACAACTTCATGGCTTTCACCTCATTGAATTTTATATCCCGTCGCATAACAGTCATTCGACTATTTGTAAAATACACATGATAGTGATGGGGTGTTCTTGTGCTGATATCCCAACTTGCGGTCGGCTCGGCTTCTTGTGGCATCCTTCGTCCATGAATGTAAACGGGTGAGCCAAAAATCTTCAAATATGATATCGAGCTTCTTCCCACAGTCACGTCTTCCTTGGGTGTGCTCATCACGGGTACTCTTCGCAGGACAACGGTTTTCACATAACCGCGATGTTGCATGCTTCCGCCTGGTGCATCGGTGAGCCTGGTCATGCGACATCGCTCGTGCCCCACAATTGTTTTGTTCTGCTATCGCGACCCCATTCTTGCGGACATGAGGGCTGCTTTAACAGGTTCTCTTCGAATTCCTTCTTTTCTACCTGGGGTCTTTAGGTTCTCCCGAGATGTATTCACCACCATTATCGCTCCGTAGAGCTTTCACTTGCTTCCCCGACTCCTCCACTAATTCCTTGAACTCACAGAACTTTGAGAACGTTTCAATCTTCTTCTGCATGAAGAAGATCCAACATCTACGAGAAAAGTCATCAAAAAATATCACATAATACCTGTGTTTTGTTGTTGAAGCAACCGAGAATGGTCCACACACGTCTGTGTGAATTATCTCTAGGATCACCGAAGCACGATTCTCCTTCTCATGAAAGGTGGTCTTCACAAACTTACCCATTGTACATCCTTTGCACTGATTTGACTGCATAAGAGTACCCTTGGGAAGTCCAATAGAAATTTGTTGTAAAATCTTCAAAGCGCCATGGTGAAGATGGCCCAATCTCCTGTGCCATAATTCGCCCTCATCCTGACTCACCACTTCTTCTGCTTTTCCCACCATTGCAGCGTAGCCATCTACCTCCATCTTGTAGAGATTCTTATTTCGAACCCCTGTCTTCTTGGTTTTACCCATTGTTTTATGTCGCAGGAAGGTTTTTCCTTCACTGAAAATAACATCATAACCCTTGTCTTTCGGCATTGTGATTGAGACCAAGTTCTTCTTCAGACCTGGAACATGCATAACATTCTTCAACAAGAACGGATTACTGGACTCCCTCTCAAAGGTAATGGTCCCAATGCTAGTCACACTGTACCGACCATCGTCGCCCATCTCTATATGCATCTGGAGGTCCTTCTCCTCCAAGTCACTAAACAACTCTTTGTCTCCCGTCATATGGAAAGACGCACCACTGTCAAGATACCACGCCGATCCCATGCAGCTTGAAACTAAGCATGCGATCAAGGAAAAATACAGCTCAAATTGCGAGGCTAAGGCCTCTCCAGCTATAGATCCAACAACCTGCTTATTCTTCTTCTTCTGTGGACAGTTAGTGGCGAAATGTCCATGGTCGTGACAGTGAAAACACTTCACTTTGGAAAAATCCTGCTTCTTGCCTTTAGCACCGGATTTTGAAGGATTTTTCTTCCCCTTCCCTTTCCTTGATTTGGCATCCAAAGCGCAATTCTCTTCATCTTCATTATTTGATGAAGATCCATCCCTGGTACCCCGCCTTATCTCCTCCTGCACAAGATTCGACCAAAGTCGCTCCCATCCTAGCAGTTTCTCCCGTCCATTGACAGAGTCTTTGTAGCTATGCCAACTCTTCGAAAGCCCAAGGAGAGCCAAGCTCACCAAGTCTTCATCATCAACAGTAACCCTCACACTTCCCAGTTCATCCTTGCAGTGGACAAACTTTGTGAGGTATTTTGGAATACTGTCGCCTTTCTCCATTTTTAATTTTCTGAGCTTGTCTTTAAGCGCCAACTTCCTCTGGTCACTTCTACTTTGGAACAAGTCTGTCAAAGCCTTCCACATTAAGAATGGAGTGGCTTTCCCATGAAGGTTGGACACAACGTGGTCCTTCACACCTTCCAACAGAATCCTCCTCATCTTTGTAGTCTTCTTTTGCCATGCATCAAGTAATGCAACATCACTAGATCCCAGTTTAGGAACATCGTTATCGATGAACTCCTTCAGCCCATTATCCTCCAGCACCGCCTCCATCTTGTCCTTCCAGGCTATGTAATTCGAGCTCCCATCAAGGGCATACTCCAATCGCAACTCATTGAAAGACATTTCAATGTATACTCGATTTCTGCACCAAGAATCTTTTGTATACTCGATTTCTGCACCAAGAATCTTCTGTAGCAAATTCAAATTGTCGACCAGTACAAACTCACTTCACAATTGCAATCTTCAATCAACAATGCTTCGATACCATGTAGAAATTATATGCACTAAGTATGCATATGTCCAAGATCCACCCGATCTCACACTATTTAACTTTATGCAAGATACTGAATCTATTCCACTTGTTAATCTTTTGTGGAAAATTTAATTGCACACACATGTGAAGCATAAACAAAAATATTCAATCGCACATAACATAGTTTTTAACCCGGAAAGCCTGAAGCTGAAAACCCCAACTATATATTATGTAACATGGAGATCATATGACAATCCCATACAAACATACAAAGCTTATCACAAGCTCTCAGTACAGTACAATCGTCATACACTAATCTGGCCTAATCTTGCAAATCCATGCACCGATCTTTGCCACCTGCTAGCCTGCCTCCACTGCGCAATCTCTGTTGAAGAATAGCTCTGAATGAATTCGAATTACTCCATCCTTGACTCTGCAATCCTCATTGGCATCTCCACTGAGTGTTTGATGCAATTAATGCATCACTACTAGTCACAATAGATAGTCTATCTTGCCCTTTCACCTATCTCTCCACTGGTCTCCACTGAAATTGCCATTCACTGTAGTTAACTGCTGTATTGTTCATTTGATTAATGAGTTATTATTTGTGAATTAATTAAATAATTAATTCATTCTACTCTCACTAGTGTATCAATTAGTTAGACTAGATATAACTAGCTCAACTGAGTCTAACTGAGTTAAACTAAATACAACTCCATAACTACTTCTTCCAACTGTGTCATAACTCTGCCACTTGAGTTCTAACTGAGTCCTCCGCGATTAGGCCCAAAGAACCCTTAGGAATAGCGTAATTCCTCTCAAGGTCACCATCAGCACATCCGTGCACCGAATCGAAGTGCTCCCAGAGAATAAGTTAAGACAGAGTCCCATTATTATTAAGAGTTAATAATACTCGACATGCATCTATTTTTAGATTGACGATCTATAAATAGACTTCGCCCAATATTCTAAAAATAGAATTTCATATATTTTTCCAACTTGATCAACCATCCACAAATAGCATCCTGCAACTTCTGAAATATGATCATCATGTCTAAAAATAGACATAGTCTAAAAACAAACTTGCGCCAAAAATAGCCTGCGGGCCCACTTAGTGAAGGCAGCTCTTTTCACTAAGCTCATCATCTTGTTGAATCTCAACAGAGCATGTGTGGCTTTGGAAGATGCCACATGGAAAAATAAAGACATGAATATAATAAGTGTATTTTTTTACATGAAGGGGATTTAGTCATTCAACCATTTAGGGTTGGATGGTTGGTTGAGTCAAGGAGTCTTGGGTTTGGACTTTGGAACTGGTTGATGTGTGGTTATTCAATTAATCACACCGAATTGGATGCATCCTGGTTGGAGAGATTGGTGGATTTGGTTTATGACTATGGGCAACCATGGAGTTTTGGTGGAACTTGGTTTAAAGACAGTAAATGAGCCTTGGCCTTGGACTCTGGTACTAACAGGGGGTTATTCAATTTTTCTAGTAGGGCACTTGGACACTCAGAGAGTAGAAAATCTTATTGAGCTACATGAAGACCGTTTCTAGCAAACTGTAAGGTGCTCTGGAAGGTCAACACTGCCAAGGGACTCGGGTTGCACCACTTGGGTGCAGGTCAGGTAAATGTGAAGTCATGGCTGGAGATTGAGGTTACTAGGGTTGGTTCCTTAGCCAATATATGTTAACTGAGGTTTGGTTTACAAACTATTTCTTATGGAATTGCAGTCCCAGCTTGGGGGTGGCCTGTGGTTGAGATTTATGAACCACATGGTATATGGATGGGTGGAATGTGGAGATCCCGCAGCTAGTTGGATTTATTTTACAAGATAAGTGCATATATTCATGTGTATTTATTTATATTTATGTGTTGTGTTGTATATTGAATTTATAGTGAAACCCTAGCTTTTAGGGTTATGTGTTCATAGTTTTTAATTCACTTGTATTTTTCGATGTGTGCATTCATGTGTATAAAAATGTATGTGTGAATATTACATTAAAGCCATTTATCACTACATTCATGATAAGCATAACTTCCAGATATAGGAGTAATTATTGCAGGGTTGGACTTTTCTCACTTTCACAATAATTTATTTATATTTAAGTAGTGTGGGTGCGGTAGCTTTTCCTAGATAGGGGCAATAGAAGTGACAAACCCCTAAGGGTAGTTGGAACTTCTAGAAGCCATAAGGATCTAAGAAATCCTTTCCTAACTTGAGTTAGGAACCCTGGAAGGGTAATGAAACTGCCTGATGGAATATGGGTGTTGTAAAAACCCTTTTTCTTCACCCCCACGTATCTAAATATAATTGTATCACCAGTGTGAAGGTCACGACTGGATACAACATACCTGCAAACAATTTATAATTATGATTGAATTGTAATTGGTGGATGACTGAAGGTAGAACACCCAATATCCAAATCTTGAGGGGGAGGGCTTGTTGCATGTTGTAAGCAAGCCCATAACCAACCACTTTGATTGTGCATAGCATGTACCCAACCACATTAAATTCCCAGCACCATGCCTGACCAACCACCCACTTGCACTAATAGGAACTGAAGAGATCAAGATTTCGCGATATGGGCAAAGGACGATGCCCATCACCATCTCCCTCATGGAGTGAGGTGGGGGAAACTGGCTGCCTCAGGAAAAGAAGAGGGGGGTCGACGAGAAAAGGAGATTGGTGGAAGAACATTGGGTGGGACAGTGAAAAACATGGGATGCAGGAGAGAAGCAGAGCATAAAAGAGGTAGACAAGAACTGGGGGACAAAAAAATGTAGTTGAAAGAGACATGACAAGAGTAACAAAGGAAAAATATGAGAGTAGTAGTTTTCACAATGGGATTAGTTCTCCCTAGATGAGGAAAAATTTCCAGGATACTGGAAATGGAGTACAAGGAGTTATTGGAGCATTGAAAATAGAAGAGAACCATTTTAGGCCACTAAAATACATTTCCTATGCTTTTGTGGTCAATGAGTGGCTCAATGGATGACTGAATCCATGTGGTGCTTAATTGTAGTGGGAAATTCATAAACCACCTAGATAGTGGATTCCAACTCCTAAACTAAGAAATACCCCATTTGAACCCTGGATATGATCCCTCTGAACTATGTGAGGCCACTGGATTGTGTGTCTAAGCCTATGCAGTTAGTGGGAGGCTTAGTGCATGACTAAATCAGTGTGGTGCTTGCTGTATAACTATTAAAACACCTAGACTTTGGATTGCATACCCCTGTAGTGCCTGCTATGAAAAGGCAATCGTTAAACCTCTTGAACAATGCATTCAAACTCCTGGATTAAGCAATAGCACATTTGGACCTTGGGTGAAGCTCTATGATTGAACTAAAATAAGTAAGGGAGTCACTATGGTGCTTATCGCTAGAGGGAAGTTATTAAACCACCATGATAGTGGACTCCATCTCATGTGTGTCTACCAAGCTTTGGTGTGTATTTCCCTAAGCTAACATCTCCTCAGACTTTGGATTTGGCTCGGGGTGGAAAAATGCAAGAAAGTTTTATTTTAGTGGGCTTATAGTTGGGTGGAGAGTGGAAGTTCCTTATTTAGTTTCCAACCATTACAATATATTTAGATAAGTATAAACGTTAAACATATTTTAATCTCAAGATATGATAGTATTGTTATGTTAAATACTATTTTATGGTCTTATTTGTTCATGAGTGGATGCCTGAAGATTGTTGTTACAATCATTGCTAGCTATTATGTATGTTTATGTTTTCAATCATTGGTAGCACCATGGGGTTGTTTCCATACTCATGATCTCTAAGTTGTTTTATATACTATAATTTTAGTTTATACATGGAGTATGCTGACATGTGTTTATTTTATGAATATTGTAATAAGATATGAGTTTCTACACACTTTCCTTATTACTATGACTATGGTTTGTAATTTTTAAATGATCATATGTTATTAATATTGAGATATAGAAGGTAAGTCTGCTTGTGAATGGGTTACAACCTTGTGTGCACTGTTGAGCATTCGAAGCTTCTACATTTTTTGCTGCCTTTTAGTGGCCTATTTTGTGTAGTCTTGGTAGCTGAAACTCTATTCATAGTAGTACACAAGAGGGTTCATTTGAAAAAATAGAGAGTATGAATAGTATAGGTCACAATTTACATCCATCTTTACACCAAAGGAGCCACCTACATTTTAAACTCGATTGTCATTTCACTAAACGTCAGCCACCACCAACCTTTGTAGCTTATCACTATGATAATGGGAGTTCCAATGATAGTACGTCTAATCAAGTCATGGTCCTATTGATGCCTCCAAAATCGATGTAACAACATCGAGGAAAACCACCCGGTCGAGGGTCGAGTACTTAAAAACCGTTCCTTATCCGTTTGAGATAGTGGATATGATTATATTTATGGGACCAGTTTCCCAATGAAATATAATTGAGTGGATGGGTGGTATTTTAACTGACTATGACTTGGTGAATGGGAGTGACAACAAGTTTAAAGAAAATATATATACTTATCTCTATCTCGGGACGGATTATTTTTCTATTATATGAGATTTAAAAAGATGATCTTTAAGTGAATGCAAATGAAGGTTTAATAAACACTTGGAGAAATGAAAAACAATTTAAGATATTGATTTGATTAAATAATTAATCAAATCAACTAACTAAGTATATATTGCATCTATTATTGCATGTATTGTATATGTATAAAAAATGGAAGTCAAACATGTTCATAAGTGAATTAATGCTAGATTGTGTTAAAAGTACCATATATATGTTAACTCTGCACATTTGGAAAACAATATCTGGCCCAAAGTTTTCTATTAAGAAAAAATTTAAGAGTACAAAAGTGCAACTTTTGTAAAGTCTTATTTTCAAAATTTCAAGACCCTTTCTTTAAAGACATGAAAGGGTTTATATAATAAAATAAAAAGTAAAAAAAGAGCAAATACATAAAGAGCCAAGGAGGTTTAAACAACTCTCCTTTAATTAAGTGAAATAAAAACATAAACATATTTTGGTGGGATGACTCGCTTAAGGATTGCATTGCTATGTTTTTTGCCATTCGATCTTTCAGTTGAAGGATTTCAATCATAGGCTGCACCTCAAGAGGTTGGCCTGGCCTCACATGCAATTGTCCTGTGTAGACCACATCTAATAGTGGAGGCATCATGTAAGAGGAAGCATCGGTTAGACAACGCAACATTAGCCATTGGATATGTGGCTTGACCAAGTGCTTCCAATATATTTCCCAATCCAACTTATCCAATTTTTTGATGCTTTTTTCCTTCATCTTGGACATTTCTTGACACTGTATTATCAAATCTTTTACAACAGGTGTTACAGGTCGATTTTGGCACCATCCCAAAACACAAATCGATATTCATTAGGGTCTATCATACTCTAAATTGGTTGCTACATGCCCTAAACAAGTCTTCACATTGATGGTCTTCCTTCATGAAAGTTTCACTGCTTAGATGCCAGTTGAAGTGCCCTATCAAGCCATCAATTCACTCCTAGACAACTGTAACTGCTTTGTAGAGAATCTACTCCCATGCAAGGTTGCGTTGCAAAGGATCTAGGCCCACTTTGGAGTGCGTTGTTCAATTGGGAGCGAATTGTTCATTGGATTCCGGGAGTATCCTAGACTTCTAGTGACTTCTAGAAGTTGTTCCAACTCTCACCTCATCTGATAGCCTCGAATTTGGAACCCATGAAGTCATTAAACCTCTTATCCTCCTATTCCCGTGAACAGGGAAACCTCTTCATCCATTTTTTGGAAATCCATTCAATGATTCATTTATTTCAAACTACCTTCATCTACTTATAAATAAAGCACTGAACATAGTGCACAAGGGAGCAAGAATTTGTATCAAGTAGAGTTATGCTAGTTGGATATCAACTCTTGAAGGTGTGTGCATGTTGTGTAACCAACTCCAAAAATAGAAGAAAAGAGATATCAACGCCTTAGAAATAAGCCACTTCGAGGGGGCAACCTCCAATACATTACATAAATGAACAATTCTTGGATGATACAATTTACAAAACCTCCTTTCTATATATAGAAGTCCATGTGGCCATAATGTAATCCTAGTGGGCCACAATGTAATCCTAGCCGACCTAACAATAATAATTTAAGGGCACAATAATAACAAAATAGGGGTTACAAGGGTACAATAATAACAATAAGGGGTTTACACTAACAATAATAAGGGACTATACTAGTGATATAGGGACCTAACATGCCCCTCTCCTTCAAAAAAAGTGTTGTCCTCAACGCTTGAGTAGCTCCGAGTGCTTCTGTATAAAATTCTCATCCTCCCATGTAGAATCTTCAGTGGGTAAGTTCTTCCACTTGATGAGATACTCTGAAATTGATCGATTCCGTAGCTGTCGAGTTCTTGTTTCCATGACCGCTTCAGGTTCCAATATGATTTTCCTTCCTCATCAAGTTCTGGCAATATTGTTTGAACTGGAAGATTTTCACCTATAACCTTCTTTAAGCATGAAACATGGAAAACTGGATGTACTCGCGAAGAAGCAGGAAGCTCCAATTTGTATGCCATAGTACCAATCTTTTGCAACACCTTGTAAGGACCATAGTACTTTGGCGATAATTTATTCTCCTTCTTTGCTTGCTTGAGGGACATTTGTTTGTATGGTTGTAGCCGTAAAAATACCCAATCTCCTACATCAAAACTTCTCTCGCTACGATGTTGATTTGCCTGTTGTTTCATTCGATTTTGTGCCAAATTCAGGTTATCCTTTAGAGTTGGAGAACTTCTTGCTGATGCTCGATGTGATCTTCCACTGCTTGAACCTTCGAATTTTCCCTTAAAGATGATGTGATGGATGGTGGATGATATCCATAAAGTGCCATAAATGGGGTCATTTTTGCTGCAGTATGGAAGGAAGTGTTATACCACCATTCGGCAAGAGGTAACCACTTGACCCATTGTGTTTGTTTATCAGATACAAAACAACGAAGATATCCTTCCAAACATTTATTTACGATCTCAGTTTGACCATCAGATTGAGGATGATAAGATGAGCTATGAGCTAATTGAGTACCCAAACAAGAAAATAACTCCGTCCATAAATTTCCAGTAAAAATGGGATCTCTGTCGCTCACAATAACCCTTGGGCTTCCATGTAGCTTTTGAATTCTGTCCATAAATGTAGTAGCAACTGTACTTGCTTTAAATGGATGAGATAATGCACAAAAGTGTGCATACTTGGTAAGTCTATCAACTACCACCATGATGACACTCTTTCCTTCGGACTTAGGTAAACCTGTGATAAAATCCATTGAAATCTCCTCCCAACGTTGACTTGGAATGGATAAAGGTTTTAGAAGTCCCGGGGTCTTAATTGTTTCCACTTTATTCTGCTGGCAAACCAAACATTCCGCCACAAACTTTTGAATATCAGATTTAAGGCCATCCCAAAAAAATTCTTTCTTCACCTGTGGTAAGTTTTTAAAAATCCTGAGTGTCCTCCTAAAGGAGAAGTGTGCAATTCCAGAAGAATCTTTTGTTTTAGTTGGGAATTCTTACAAAGATATAAGCGATCTTTGTACCATAAGGAATCATTTTCCAACTAAATGTATCAGATGTACTAGGATCTTGCTGCAACTTTTGAATGAGTGTCCATACATCTTTGTCCTTCTTCCATTCATCTCTTGCCTCGGTTATCCAATCTGGTTGGATAATAGAAATGGCACAAAGCAATGCTTCCACCTCTTCATTCTTTCTTGAGAGTGCATCTGCAACAACATTAAGCTTTCCTTTTTGTAGATTATTTCAAAGTCATAACCCAACATCTTTGTGACCCATTTTTGCTGCTCTTCTGAAGATAGTCTTTGTTCCAAAAAGTGTTTAAGACTATCATGATCAGTTTTTACCTTGAAGTGTCTTCCCATTAAGTAAGTTCTCCATTTCTTTAGTGCATGCAGTA
The DNA here is from genome assembly GCA_034641835.2 of Pinus albicaulis. Lineage (NCBI taxonomy): Eukaryota > Viridiplantae > Streptophyta > Pinopsida > Pinales > Pinaceae > Pinus > Pinus albicaulis. Next base: position 909,216,637 of record CM076571.1, on the reverse strand, counting down.
TTGCTAACATTTCCTTCTCATAAATAGGTTTCTGTAAATACTTTCCTTTGATTGGACGACTTTCAAAAGCAAGGGGTCTTCCTTCCTGCATTAAAACTGCACCAATTCCATTTCCTGAGGCATCACATTCCACAATAAAGGTTTTTGTGAAGTCTGGCGTAGCTAAGACCGGTGCTAGGCACATTGCCTCTTTAAGATGTTCAAAGGCCTTAGTTGCTTCAGGAGTCCATGAAAATACATCTTTCTTCAACAATGTTGTTAGAGGTGCTGCTATTCTCACATAATTCTTAACAAACATGCGATAATACCCTGTTAACCCGAGAAATCCTCGCAACTGCTTTATGGTTGTCGGGACTTTCCATTCCTTAATGGCTTTAATTTTGTTAGGGTTTACTTTAACACCCTCGTGAGATACAATATGACCCATATATTCCACCTCTTGTACTCCAAAGAAACATTTGGATGTTTTTGCATATAATTGTTTCTCCTGCAATAGTTTGAGCACCCTGTCAACATGTTCAACATGATCTTTCCAAGACCTGCTATAGATTAGTATATCATCAAAAAATACTAGCACAAATTTTCTAAGGAAGGGTTTGAAAATGGAATTCATCAACCCTTGAAATGTAGAAGGTGCATTGGTAGGCCAAAAGGCATGACCAAAAATTCATAATGACCCTCATGAGTTCGAAATGCTGTTTTTGGAATATCTTCAGTCTTCATTCTAATTTGATGATATCCTGAACGGAGATCCAACTTGGTAAAATAAATTGCTCCATGTAATTCATCCAATAATTCATCAATCACAGGAATGGGAAATTTGTCTTTAATGGTGAGCTTATTGAGCTCCCTATAATCCGGACACATTCGCCATGATCCAGCCTTCTTGTGTACCAATACTACAGGAGCAGAGAAAGAACTTTGAATAGGTTGAATTATACCCGCCTCTAACATTTCTGCAATCATACATTCAATTTCGCTCTTTTGGAAGTAAGGATATCTATAAGGCCTGATGTTTGGAGGAACACTTCCTGGAATCAAATGAATAGCATGATCATGATCGTGAATAGGTGGGAGTCCTTTGGGAGTTTCAAACACCTTGGAATGATTGTCCAAGACTTGTTGGAGATCTGCAGAAATAGATGATTTTGATGTTGGAACTTCGAGTGAGCATAATTGTGCAATTACGCCTCGTTGTTCTTTCTTTAGAAGCTTTGTCATGACATTAGAGCTTATTATCCTTCCTGGCTTCCCTTCAATACCCCATAATTCGACTTCCTTTCCTTTTGAAAAAAATTTCAAGAAAAGTTCTTGAAAATTAAAAGCTATCGTCCCCAAAGATTGTAACCATTGTACTCCTAGTACAACATCAGCACCTCCCATAGGAATGGAAAGCATTGGACTAGTCAATACATATTCCCCATGGTTAGCTTGATATTATGGCATTTTCCAAAGCAATTTATAGTTCCTCCATTTGCAACCATCACTTGACATTCTGGTGCTGGGTATAGGAAACAATTTAATTCCTTGGCTACCTTACAATGAATAAAATTATGGGTGCTACCTGATTCAATCAACACTATTACCTTTTTCTTCTGGATTTTTCCTTCTATTTTGAGAGTTTGAGGAGTGGTAATTCCTGCCAGTGCATTACACGATATGGTCGGATTCATTTCTTCCTATTCTAGGGCTGGTTCCTAGTGTATATCCTCTTCTTGTTCATTTTCTTCTTCCCCTTCACAATCTATGTAAAATAATTTCTTCTCAGCACACTTATGACCTTTAGTGTATTTGCTATCACAACTATAGCAAAGCCCTTTTGCTCTTTTTCTTCCAATTGTTGTGGTGTCAACCTTGTAGGTTGTGGAAATCTAGGCGTAGCAACACTTCCTTCTTTATAGAATTGAGTGGTAGGCTTCCTTGTCGCCATAATTTTACATTCAACTTTTCTTGCCAACCTGAATGCCTTCTCCAATGAATCAGGTTCCAAAACACGAACTTTATGTTGGATGTTATCCTTTAGAGTACCTAAGAAGAGATCAATCCTGTGTTCCTCTGGAATATTAGTTACCCTTATATTCAATTTTTGGAAGTCCTCAATGTGCTGCCCCACTAAACCCTTTTGTTTGAGATTTATCGATTGGCTAAAGAAGGTGTTGCTCTTTGTATCCTCATAATGTGCTATCATTTCCTCCGTAAAAATTGACCAAGTGACAATTTTTTTACGGGAGCAAAGCCATCGATACCATACAAATGTATTTTGTTCTAGATGTAAAGTTGCAATGCGTACCTTTTGTGTGTTTTTCACATTATGGAGATCAAAATATTGCTCCATCTGTAGTATCCATGTTACAGGATCCTTTCCATCAAACTTCCTCATATCCATTTTGGAATATGGTGGTTCTTCCCGCCAACATTAGATTTTATGAAATCACGATTAACATTTATTTTGTTCTCATCATGAGGTTCTTCTACTATCTTTTCACCATTAGGAAACCTTTCTTGTATCAACTTTATCAAACCTTCGATGTCTGCTTTGAGATCATTCTTCATGCTTTCCATGTTGTCTTTTATGTCATCCATCGTAGCTTCCATGCCATCCATCTTAGCTTCCACGCCATCCATCTTAGCTTCCATGCCTTTCTTCAAAACTTCCATTTCATTTTTTGTTGCTCTTTGCGAGAGTGAAATTTGTTGCACTTGCTCTTGTAATTTTGATAGATCATGTTGTAATTCTTCATCTTCATGAGTCATAGTAGAGCCTTCTGAAGGCTTAATGGGTGTTGAATTATTTTTACGAGGCATATTTTAGAACCCAATGCTGCTATATATTCTACAATATGCCCTTGGAATCAATTCAAATTGATTCTTCAAAGAAGACTTATGCAATTTGGAATACACACACCTTTTTATTGCTTTTGAGGAGCTCGATATTGAAATTGGATTATCTCTATGATTGCAGCACTTCAATATTTGAATTTTGGTATCAACGTAGCCCTTTGAATTATATTTCAAATGCCACAGGTCTGACCTGATTTGGATTCTCCAAGACAAATTTGTGTCCAATCTCCCACAATGACCTAATTCTGGACTGGATCAATAGAGCAAACTTGTACGACATGCCACGTGTCACTGTTTCATCCTTTGTCTTTGAAATTGATAGCCAAGAAACTACAGTCCGTGTGCTTGCGACCACTTTTTACGACACTCCAATCTGATGCCCAGAGAGAGAGAGTTATTGAACTTTTCCCACGATCACCTCTTTCAGATGAAATTCAGGAGCTTGAAAAAGCACTACATGAGATCTCCAAAAATGTTGAGAATAGCTCTGAAATTTTTTATTGTTCTAAGGATTTTCACATTAGGTACCATATGAATTTCAGATTCTGAACCTTCGTAGAAAAATTTTTATAGCGAAAATTCCACGATGACTGTTTGGCTGAAAAAAGATATTTCCGAGGATGAGCAATATAATTTCATATAGAACCAGCTCCTAGAGTTTTAGAGAAATCCTCAGGATTTCAAACTTACACTTTTTACAAAATTTCAGCTTTTTGAAACTTAGTAGAAAAAATTTATATTGAAAATGCCACGATGACTGTTTGGAGCAGCGAAACCCTAGAATCCAAAGCTCTGATGCCAAATGTTGTGTAACCAGCTCCAAAAATAGAAGAAAAGAGATATCAACGCCTTAGAAATAAGCCACTTCGAGGGGGCAACCTCCAATACATTACATAAATGAACAATTCTTGGATGATACAATTTACAAAACCTCCTTTCTATATATAGGAGTCCATGTGGCCACAATGTAATCCTAGTGGGCCACAATGTAATCCTAGCCGACCTAACAATAATAATTTAAGGGCACAATAATAACAAAATAGGGGTTACAAGGGTACAATAATAACAATAAGGGGGTTACACTAATAACAATAAGGGACTATACTAGTAATATAGGGACCTAACAGTGCATGTACTGTGATGCTGCTAGATTGTTGATGTTGGATGTGATGAATATGGGACTCAAGCTGGATGAGTGACGATGAATTGATCAACTAGTTGTACTCTTTCTTCCACTTCATAATAAAGACATGTGTTCCTTTCCTTATGCACTTGTCAATGATGCTATATGCGTATTAATGAGTTTAATCGATTCAATTTGTTTAATTTGAATAGATCGTATTGCCTTTATGTTGTTTTTTGTCTTCTGTTTGCCATGGTAGGTATCAATCAAGCGAGTTAAGTTGGAATGAGAGTGATGAAAGCGACGAAGGGAGGCGAGGGAAAGTGAACATATTACAAGTAGGTTTCTCTCCCTTTATCTATTCATGTTAAGGAAAAGATCATATATCTTTATTTCTGTTGTTCTAAGTGAACCACCCACTTAGGGAAAGCATACTTATTTGTAGGTTTGTATTTCCGTAAAACAAATTGGCGACCATACTGGGGATCGAAGGATCTTCCCTAGTGGTTTTTTCCTTGTCCATCAACATCTAGTAGAATTTACCTGCTTATTTTCAGTCATTTGAATGCGTCTTAGCAAAAGTACTGTAATTGCTTGCTTTTTCAGAGAGTCCTCTGGCACCAACGCACTGTTGGTCTTGACACAGTGCTCTGCATAACACTGCTAGCTTAGGGAAAATGCTCTGAAACGCACTGTCTCCCACTAAGGGGTATGTTGCCCCCATGACCAACCAAAATCTATCTGTTTTGTCTTTTTCTAATTCTTGTCAGTGTTTGCTTGCTGAAGTTTTGAGTGACTGAATACCTCCAGAGACCAGTTTACCTTTACTCTTCTTGCCTCACTTTGGATTTGTTTGATCAATGTTTCTTTGTGTTTTCTTTATCATTTTGAATAGTTCCAAAGTTAAATTTTACATTTAATCAATTCATTATTTTCGAAAAAGGAATTGTCGTTTCAGCCTTCGTTTCTTTTGAAATTTTTGAGTGATTGATTGTGCATTAGTTTCTTTTTTCGCTCATCTAAACTTAAAGGAAACTAAAAAGAAAAACATGCATATGCATTTAGGGATTGTGAGTGCTACTTGAGGAATAGTTTAGGGAAAATTGCATTTAGATGTGCTCATTGATGATTGCAAATTATATGATTTCTCTATCCCTACTAGCTAGTTTTTCATTGTCGAAAATCAATTCGAAACGAATGCTTATCATTCTGATTGCATTCTACAAATTTTCAATACATCTCGTGGTGAACCTGAAAGACAAACTGATAATCAAGATCAACATAAATTTATCTGAATTTACCTAAGAAAGCAATATAACATTAACGATAACATTTAGAGATCTAGGCTAGAGATGTGTTTCGATGTCGTTAAACATAGGCGTTGTCGTTAATTGTCTGTGATACATTCCAAGTGTGATACCTCATTCCACGTACGTAAGTATAACGGAGCTCGTCCACGTACTTTCGGGTATATCAGGCGGTGTTCTATTACGAAAAGTATAAGGGGATGCTCTCATTGTGCGATTTCGCATTAGGCAGCACTAACACATATTGGGCCTCCACGTACATTCACATATATTTGGGAGGAAAATTATAGGTTGCTTGCCATCCATAGGTAACAGAGTCGGCCGCCTAGTACCTGTGATACACCAAACACGACATTCAGGGAGATTGCCTGCATGTATAATAAGTTATTGGTTTACTGAGGCAGTATATTGCAATTCACAGTTGTTTGGTAAACCTTTTTCCTAGTATCACCCTCTTTTTGTTTTTGTTTTTGTTTTTTTGTTTAAAATTAATCAACGATTGTGGAAGAAGATCAACCCCTTCCCCGTCGTTCGCGTAGGACAGTGAATAAACCTCTGTTACCGCCAGAAGCTACTCCTAGTAGACGAAGGAACGCTCGCCCTACCTCTGGAACTCTTGGTGCTACATCATATGATATACCAGAGACATATGATCCTTTGAGTACCGAGTCTCGAGTCATTTCGAATGATCTCGATTTATCTACAACTGTCGAGACAAAAATCTCAGAGTTGCTTGAGGAAATTGAAATTCAATCCAGTGAAATGGTGAATCCTGAATCTAAGCTTGTTCAATTGGAAGTTGATCCAGTAGACGATCCCGAAGTTGAACAACAAAAATTTGTTCTGTTGCAACTGTATGATCCTCAGCCATCCGTAACCATCGAGTCTTCCTCTTTACTGCAAAGTTTACCCCCTGAAATTTATCTCGGGCTTGGTGGTGAAGAGAAAACTCCTTCGACCCCCACTTATTTTGGGACGAAGCTTCATTTATATCATTATTTTCCTCGTTTGACCGACACTGCTTCCATTGATCCTTTTGACTCTCGAGTTGTCGTAGATTCATTAGAGTATTTATTAGGTTATTTAACCATGACAGAGACAACATCTTAGACTATACCGTCTATTACGGCTGCAACATCATCTAATGTCATTTCGTCTTCGATGTTTTGGACGACACTCGAGGAACATATATATGGTGGTCTGTCTATCCCACAGGGTTACCAAGCTTTAAATTGAACCTACTCTGGTGTCTCCTTTATTCCATGGACTTCACCCATGTCATCATCAGTAATTATATCTGGTTCATCTATCATGAGTATTGAACGACCTGATCCTCAATATTAGTATGGCCCGTCTAATTACCGTCCATATTATCCAGTATCTGTTGGATACCCTTCATATGAAAGTTAGTATGTGCAATATCCCTATAATCCATATGTTGGGGGGCCGCAGAAGTTCGGTCCATATGGTAGTGCTTCGTCTGATTTAGGTCTATCAAATGCCAGAATGCCTGTTTTCCAATGGCAGCCTACTTTTCTTGTTCAACTGCAAATGGTTGTGTATCAATATCAACTGGCTCAACCCGTCCCATCTGCGCCTACTACGCCTGCCATATATTCTATGGGTATTGCTCAGTCTGCACAAGAGGGTCCTTCCACCCCTAACCCTCAATTTTTAAGTCTACAGACTCAATCTTCCCAAGCTTCTATTCAAAAACCATTTGTATCAGGAATTTTGCAACCACACGCTAGTTTACCTTTTTCACAGGTTTCTGCTGGCCCTGTATATTCACAACTGGGTCCGAATTATCCTGGCAAGCAACCATTTTATCAGATAGCATGGCAGCTGCAAAAACCATTCCCACAGAATTAGGCTTATCCAGGACCTGGTAAGCAAGCCTACCCTATCTGGGTTACCAAAAACAAAATCCATTTGTTGGTATGTAAAGGCCTACTGCTAAGGCGATTCCATCTTATCCTGGTTATGCTCAACCTGACCTTAATCAACAGTTTCCATTTGTTGCAACATTATAATTACCAGATTTAAATCGGCTCACCAATCATCCAATTCATTATTTACCTTGGTGGCCGATGATTCCACATAAATTACCCTCGAACATTCAAAAATTCAATGGAAATTCTGGAGAATACTCCTCTATGCATGTCATGACTTATCATGTATGGTGTTCATCAAACTCCTTAAATGATGATTCTGTTAGATTGCGTATTTTCCAGTGAATGCTTACTGGTCCGGCTGCGAAGTGGTACATTTAATTACCACGAGCTTCGTTTGATAACTTTACAGCTTTAGCCACTACCTTTTTAACCCACTTCCATCTACCCATCAGATATGAAATTGGAATAGAACTTTTGACCAACTTTAAACATACCACTACTACTCATATATCCGATCATATACATGAGTGGTGTCATCATTGTCGAATGGTTAAAACATTATCAACTTTTAACTGAGTCGTTTATTAAGTCCTTTTTGCCATCTATCACCGAGGATGTGGCCAAAGGCAGTGTTGTCACTGAAGAGGAAGTCATTGCTGGTGCCCAGTATCTGGATCTTATTTACACTCAGTCTGGCACACTCCATGAAAAGATTCCAAACACGTCGCGACCAAATTTTATTGTTCCTCCCGCTCCATCTAATCAGGACATTCATGCCGGAAATGGTGTGATTGGCTCTACTGGCGCTCCGGCAGCAAGTCAACTATAGGGTCCTACACTTGTTGTTTCAAATCAAAACACTACTGCATCTGATCTTGCGTCTTCTTCTGACATCCATGCTGTGTCATCAGACAAAGGCAAAAGTGATAGGCAACCGAGAAATAGGAAGAAGGGGAAAGACAAGAAGAAATCAGATTCACCCCCGTAGGAAAAATCATCTGATTCATCTGGTTCTTTTCAGAAACCTCGTTACCCTTGCTTGATATGTGTTGAGGAGCATTTTACGCAAGATTTTCCTCACCGCTCGGAATTCCCAAATCTTCTTAAGACTTCTACCGCATCTACAATGTTGACAAATCCTTTTCCGAACCCAAAAACACATTTGGTTGTGACAAATCCTGCTTCTAGTTCGCAAGTGCTTATGCTATCCGTTATGAAGCCCAAAACTGATGTTTTAGTGTTAACACAAAGTAAATATTACAGTAATCTGTTGTCGTCGTCCAATGGTCAGGCTACAGATCAACCTACCACTTTGACTTCGACGTCATCTAACTCGGCTCTACCACCTATCCTTCCAGAGTTGACAATAAAACCGCTGAAGCGAGTAGTTCAAAAATCGACATTCAACCCTCGAGATCATGCAACTCAAAATTATAATGTAGTAGAAGATCTGGCTCAGTCACCTTCTTCTATGTCGACGCTTGAGGTACTTTAGAATTGTCCCTCCCAAAAGCAGGATTTGTTGTCTACAATCGATGCAAGAGATCCGATTCATTCAAATCTCGTAGTATTTAATCACGCGAACTATGTGCCAAAATTACCAGCAGAGTTAGCATTATTGATTCAAGTTCATGTTCTGAATCACCTCATTCATCGCACTATCATTGATGAAGGTGCAACTACTTGTATCATGTCAATGAGTTGCTGGGAGTAACTTGGTTCGTCGACTTTGTCACAATCACGTACAACGTTGAAAGCTTTTTACGGTCGTACATATAAGCCTTGTGGAATTCTTAATAATCTGTGAGTAGAACTAGGGGGAAAATCAGTTACTGTTGAAGTTGAGGTCATTGTCGAACCCCTCGAATACAACATATTACTTGGAAGACCATGGTTTATGTTTACTCAACTTAGTGTTCCTAAAATGATGTCATAAATTGTCAACCAGGGCTAGTAAACTGTTGAAGTGAAGTGCACTATATGTGCCTAGGTATCTTCTTCCTACTTCGTTGTGTTTAGTGTTTTTGGTTTTGTGTTTTTATGCTAAGAGGAAAAAACTAGTCATTGGCAAATAGAAGTTACGATCACACTAAAACAAAACAAAAATCCCCCTACGTAAACTATAGATACTTTAAAACAGAGAATGCTAATCCATAGATTGTAAAGCTGCTAAGAAAGTAACTCATAACATTAAACTTGATTAATTCATTTCATAGAAGGTATGTTGGAACTAAACGCGAGATTAGTTTGATGTAATGAGGTTCTCTTTAGTAAACAACAACTTAAAATATCACAGAGAAAATCTCATCCGTTGTTAGAAATTTGTTGGAAAATTTTGAGAAAAGATTATCTGCAACATAGTAAGGAACCCTATGCTAAAATAACTTATGACACTAGAATTAACTCATTCTGCAACTCAAAATGTTACTATTAAGCCTCATTCAAGGGTTAGAAATTTCTTGGAATAACTTTGGAAAAACGCTGTTTGTAAAATTATGAGAAATTGCAGAACAATCAAGAGCTCAAAATGATATAACTAATTCTTGTTCATATGATAATGAAGTGTTAGAAGTAGTTAGGAACAAGAGCAGCTTATAAAATAATGAGGGTTTTTTTTTAAGTCTAATTAACAGGACTAGAATGCAATTAACTAATAAAACTGAAATGCAATGAACATAGCTGAACTAAAGTGCAATTAACTCAAGAGTACTACAGCTATATCTCATTCACGCATTAGTGATATATTGTAACAGCTCATGAGAACAAGATTGGCTGTAATATTCAATATAAGTAAATGACATAAGCATGATGAAAGATGATAAACTCAGAAAACTGCCTAAGTTAAGAACAAAACAGAGTTAAAATTCACTTATCTAGAAAATATGCACAAAGCCTCTCATAGAGTAGGGGCCCTCTACCATCAAATTAGCGCACGAATCCTTAACTCCTTAACGTTGCATCATCATGCATCAAAGTTGTACTTCTTTAATTAAAGGGAAAACACTCAGAAACAAAGTATCACAGTCTTTTTTGAGAACTAACAACAAAACATCAACTAACTAACTGTTTCTCGGTTCACCGAGTTATTCTTATAAGCAAATACATAAATGTCATTGAGGAGAAATAGGCATAGGTGTCTTTTACAATCAAAATCGAACTAGAACTCCTATTGAGGACTCGTATTTTGTTGAAGACACCTGCAGAGTCCTTATCCTTGTAGAGGTCTACTTCTTAGTTTTGGTTTTCTCCACGTGCATAACCACTTGCAGATTTTTGCTCAACCTTCCTAGAGGGAAAGGAATGATGTAGGAGTGTTCTGGAATTTAACCATATGCGTTTTTCCCTCAAAAGACACTAGTAACCTGTGTGAACATAAAGATGGCTGCGGAATATGCGACTAGCTACAGAATGGCTGCATTCTGTAGCTATGTCTGATCAAAAATCACTACGACAACAAAACCACAAAAGTATAATAAGTCAGTCATTGCATGCATTCTTAAAGTGACTTTAATCATTCCTATTGATCTTTTAAGCCTATAACTGATAAAGGAAAAATGGAATGAAGTGAAATTTGGTGAAAGGAAATGACATCTTTAGGGCTCAACATACCCCCACTGCAAAGCTTTTGCATGTCCTCATGCAATCAATCCATGCATTCTGAAACTTCTGCTAGGACATCTAACTTCCTTTTTCTGCTTTGCTTGGTGTTCAATGGCATCCTAGGCTTCCTTATGACCAATTTGAACCTCATATTTATAAGTGCCCTGTTCAATTTCTTGTTTTTCTTCTTCAGCTTCTCACTAGCCTTGTACAATTTTTCCATTTGTAGAGAGAGAGTTATGTTCATGTCACTTTTCAGCTTGACTTGTTCTCTTAAAATTTCATTTTCATTTTTTATATGCCTATTAAGTACTTCCAATTCATATTTATCTCTTCTCAACACTTCAATTGAAAATTCTTGTGGGCTAGGAGTTCTTCCTCTATTTTCTGAGACTCTATTTTCTAATGAATCAACATAATTATAGATTTGTTGTTGGGCTGGGTCTACCTCCGGAGTTCCTCTATCAAGATCTTCTTCGTATTGGTACTTAGGAGATCTTTCAGTTGGTGTCTCTTCATCTTCAATATCTATGATTCCTGTTTTCTTCAATATGCCTCTAAGCCTATGGCTTATTCTCAGTTTAGATGGTCTCTCACCTCTCTCCTTAGCATACTTTCTTATTATCTTTTCCTTTTTAAGTTGTTTCTTGATTTCAACCAATTTTTCAAAGATAATATCCTCACTGTCTTCTTGTATGGATTTATTAGTTTTAATTTCAACAGATTTGGCAAATTTTCCTCTCCTGCTTCTTCTTACAAGTTTTCCTTCAAATAGAGTTTCTTTAAGTTCTTCAAAATTATTCTTGAAAAGGAACTCATCCCAACTGTCTCCCACCTTTTTCAAATGATGCTCAATCAATATTTTAACTAGGCCATGGTGATACAAGGTGGTTTCTAAGAACTGAACCCTTTTTTGGACATTAGAAGCCATCCTCTTTAGGCTATGGAGGAAGAAAAAGGGTAAATTTATGTCTTCATCTAGGAAATGCATCATAATTCAAATGTGATAAACATATAGGGCGCCAAACCTTCCCTCACAAGTTATAAAATTTTGCAGAATTAGCAACATATTTCGCCATTTATTCTTTAAGGCTGAACTAGGAATGTCTTTCTTGAATACTGAAATATCCATACCTGGTGTTTTTAGCATCTGCCTCCATGCTTCATTGTGAAATTCCTTGTTTTTGAACCATCGTTCACCTTGCCTTGGTAACTCTGCTTCTTCTGATATGAAGGATTCTGTGATAATGAACTTGACATCACCTATTTCAACTTCTGACTCGTTGAATGACCGGGCAAATGACTTGATGACCTCCTTATGAAATCCATTGAACTTCTCCAAAAATTGTAGCCATCCAACCTACTGTAACATCTCTTTAATTTGTGGGTAACCTTCTAGATATTTGGTTCCGACTAGTTCGAACCTTACAATAAGTCCCATGGCTTCTCCTCCTCAACTTCAATTTACTGCTCTGTTACTGCTTCCCTATTCAAGGTAAAAATGGCTGTAGAGGGTTGTTTTCACCTTAAAGATGACCTCTCTATTTCTGCAGACAGGAATTGGCTATGGAAAAATGACATGAAGTGGTTATGGGATGAGTGAAATACGGTGAGGGTAAATCACACGAATAAATGAGTTTGAGAGCTGTCATGGAGTAAAATACCGTGGAGAAATCCCATGAGGATTTGAAAATCATCACTGAATATTTCGGGTTAGTGACGTGACCTAATAGGTCACTTCAAGTACTAATCGTTAACTTTTAATAAATGATGATTTGATATGGCGGAATGGAAGGGATTTGTCTAAGGATTTTATGATAGGCTTGATCAATACGAATAATCAAAATAACTTTATGAAACATACATATGATTTAACCATACTATATCTTTCATAATCTGTTATCATAATAATTTCACAATTTTACCTTAGCCCTTCTCTTGATTTTTTGTTTTTTTTTTCAATATGCTTGGTCTTTCCTTTGAAAATCATTGATCTTTCAGTCTACATAATCCTTTTGATTTTGCTTGTTAAAATAGGTGTGCAGGATCAATTTGCTGTTGAACCTGTGGTTGCTGAATAGTTGGCTGCAGAAAATATGGCTGCAGAATGTACCTATGAAAGCTTTGAAACATGGAATGAAATGATTTGAAATATGGATGGAATGAAGTATAAGATGAAAATAAAATGGGTTATGAAATATAGTGGAATGAAGCATGAATTAAGTGGAATATGATGGAATGAAATATATCATAAATGTGGAGTGAAATGAAATATGAAAAGTGGCCTGCAACTTATGATTTGTAATACTCAATTGCAGAAAGAGATCAATTTTGAAAATCTAAAATGAAAATGAGATGGATCATGAAATGGAGTGAATGAAGTATGGATGAATGGAGTGAATGAAATATGAATGAAGTGAGATATGATGAAGTGAAATGGATCATAAGTGGAATGTGATATGTAAAGTGAGCCTGCACTTATGATTTTATGATAGTTGTTTGCAGGAAAAGAACAATTTTGAAAAGCTAAAGTGTCAGAAGGATTATGATTTTCACCTTATCTTTTCTGTATAAACATGCTAATCAATTATTAGTTTTCATGTTTATACTTTATTTATTTGCTTCATCATCTGATTTCAAAAAATACAATTAAGTTGATGAAGAAGAAGGATTCTTCTTCATTAACTTCACATCACTGTTCTCTTGGAATCTCTTGACAAATTCTTCTCTTGAAAGTGGCTTATGATACAGCTTAAATCTATGACCATTTACAAGAAAAGTGACCTTATCTTCATCTATTGTCCTGATTTTTATTGCTCCATTGTCAAAAAATTTCACAATTTCATATGGCCCAAGCCAATGTGTTTGGAATTTACCTTGAAAATATTTGAACTTTGAATCAAACAAGAGGGCCCAGTCACCTTCTTTGAATTTATTTTCCTTAATGTACTTATCATTCCATCTAGTCCTTTGCTGTTGGACTATATTTGTTCTCTGGACTGCACCCTGTCTGATCTCATCCAATTCATTAATCTGCTCCAATCTGTGCTTTTGTGCTTATGTTAAATCAAGTCCTAGCTGGACTGCCATTTTAAAAGTTTGAATCTGAAACTCTATGGGAAACAAGACTTGTTTTCCATAAACAAGTTCATAAGGGGTATGACCTATTTTGCTTCTCCATGTAGTTCTATAGGCCCACAAGGCTTCAGGAAGCCTGTCTGCCTAATCTCTTATATGTAAATGAACAGTCTTTGTTAGAATCACTTCAATGACATTATTAGTAGATTCCACTTGGCCATTTGCTTGTGAATGATAGGGAGTATATTTTCTGTGTCTGATTTTGCACCTCTCCACCATTTGTTCCACTAGCCTTGATGTGAATTGAGCTCCTTGGTCTGTAACAATTTATCTTGGGACACCAAAACGAGTAAAAATATCCTCAAAAAGAAAATTAACTACAGATGCTTCAGTAGCAGAAAGTAATGGCTTGGCCTCTACCAATTTGGTAACATAATCAGTGCAAACTAATATATATTTCTTTTGTCTTGATGGAGGACTAATATGTCCTACAAAATATAAAGCCCATTTATTAAAAGGTTTAATATGTACCTGAGGCTGCAATGGCATTTCACTTGAAGGAGAAGGTTTCCCTACCCTTTGGCAGTTGTCACACCTTTTGACATACTCTTTAGCATCTTTAAAAAGGGATGGCCAATAGTATTCTAAATGAAGGATCTTATAAGCTATCCTTTTATCAGCAAAGTGTCCACCACAAGGTTCATCATGACATGCCTTGAGGATCTCAGGCATCTCATCTTCTCGAACACATCTCCTAATGATAAAGTCTAGACCTGTTTTGTATAACTCATTAGCAACCCATGAATATTTTGCACTGTCATAAATAATATTTCTTTTGTCTCTTGCATTCATTATTGAAGGAAATTTTCCTGAAACTAAATAATTAGCAATGTCAGCAAACCAGGGAGTTTGAGTAGAAATTGCAAAAAGATATTCATTAAGGAATTGATCTTCAACTGGAGTATTGTCTTTAATGTTTTGGAGTCTAGATAGGAAATCAACTACTATATTTTTTTCCCATGCCTATCTAGAATGGTGATGTTGAATTCTTGTAAAAGCAATAAACATCTTATGACTCTGCCATTAGTAATTTATTTGTTCATTAGATATTTAATTACAGAGTGATCTGTGTGAACAAAAGTTTCATAGCCTGTTATATAGTGTCTGAATTTATTTATGGCATGAACAACAGCTAAGAACTCTTTTTCAGTTACAGTATAATTTATCTCTGAAGGAGTCAAATTTTTACTTGTATAGTAGATGTCATAAGGAATCATGTCTTTTTGTCCCAATACTGCTCCCAAAGTTGTATCCAAGGCATCTGTTGAAATATGAAAAGGTAATTTCCAGTTAGGTCCCCTTAAAATAGGTGCTTAAGAGATTTTTGTTTTCAGGGTCTCAAAGGCTAACTGGAAATCAAGATTCCACTTGAATTCACAGACCTTGGTAAGTAATTTGAAAAGTGGAGATGCTATCTTGGTGAAGTTTTCTATAAACCTTCGATAATATCCTGTAAATCCTAGAAAACTCCTAACATATTTTTGACAACTTGGAACAGATAAGTTAGAGATGATTTCAATTTTTGACTCATCAACTCTAATCCCATCCCCTGAAATGTGATGCCCCAAAACAATTCCTTCAGTAAACATCATAAAACACTTCTCATGACTTAGTGAAAGATTTTCTTCTTTACATCTTTTCAAAACTTTTTCCATGTTTGCTAAGGCTTCTTCAAATGTGTTTCCATAAACTGTGAAATCATCCATATATACCTCTACACAATCATGTATTAGATCTGAAAAGATTCCTAGTACTGCCCTTTGAAATGATGCAGGTGCATTGCATAGTACAAATGGCAATACTCGGTAAGCATAGGTACCCCAAGGACAGGTAAATGTGGTTTTGTCTTGATCTTCAAGTGCTACTTGAATTTGATTATAACCACTAAACCCATCTAAAAATGAGAAGTACTTTTTTCCAGCTAATGTATCTAACACATGATCTATGAAAGGTAGGGGAAAATGATCTTTAAGAGTAGCTTTGTTTAATTCCCGGTAGTCAATACATACCCTCCATTTACCATTTTTCTTTGGCACAATTACCAAAGGAGAAACCCACTGACTATCTGAAATGGGATAGATAAAATTGACATTTAACAATTTCTGCAATTCTTCTTTAACAATCTCCCTAAGGTTTGGATTCATCCGTCTCTGAGGTTGTCTGATTGGTTTACAATTTTCCTCTATGTAGATGTGATGAGTGCAAGTCTTAGGGATTATCCCTTTCATATCAGTGTACTCCCATGCATATGCAGAAGAATGTCTCTGTAATATCTTGGCTAGCTTTTCTTGTTGAGATTTCTCTAGGTTCTTGTTTATGTTTAAAGTTTTACCTGGAAATATCTCAATTGTAGAGCTGCCAAATTTATCCATGGAGTAAAGAGACATCTGTCTAGATGATAAAAATTCAATGTTGGATTCTTCTTGAAATTGTTCATGTTTTTATTCCAAAGAGGATTCAAAATTTTCTAAGGTATTTAGAATCTAGCTATCTTCACTAATTTCTGAAATTGTGAAGAGAGGTTGTATGTCTTCTTCATCCTCAATCCATTGAGTATCATCTAATTCTGTAATTGTTTTTGCTGGAGGATACAAGGTAAATTTCTTGGTTGAACTACCATCAGAGATGTACATATCACCGGATCTACAGCTAATGAAAGCATCAGCTATAGCTAACCAAGGTCTTACTAATATAATAGGATGCCCTCCTAGATTATTCGTAGGAGTTAGGGTCATAAAATCCACAGGATACTCCCAAGAATCTAGGGACACTGGAATGTCTTCTATTACCCCATCAGGTTTGATCACAGATCTGTCTGCTAATTGTAATAATGTGGGTGTAAAAAGAAGATTAGGAAGTTTTAGTTTATCCATGATTTGTCTACTCATGATATTGATGTGTATTTTAACAACTGGATTTCGTGGGTCTAGATACTTTGGAATGGAAATCTTACCCATCATGATATCTGCTATTTTTCCTGCCAGTTGAATTTTCTTTGTCTCCTTTATTCTTTTTCCAATTTTTTTCATGTTCAAATCCTTTATTGTTTTTGCTAAAATTGAAATTTCCTCGATAGCTTGTAATAATGGGATATTAATACAAACATTCCTTAGCTCATCTAGGAAATCATAATTAGGCACCATAATTTGTTTTTCTACACCCTTATCAATTTGTAATCTTTCTGGAAAGGGAGGTGTAGAGGTAGATGTTGATGGATGCTCTAATATAGGAGTTGAAATTATTGGTTCTTTTTGTTTTGATTTTTCAATATTTGGGTCTTGAAAATGTGTGCTCTCTTCATGAATTTTATTTACCTGTAGAGAATCTTCCTCAGAGTTGTTTTGCTCTTGTATGATTACAGAAGGTTTCTTCTTTTCAAGTATTCTTCCAAACCTAAGTTGAACATCATTAAGGTCTAAAGGAGTAATCAAATAGGTTGGAAACTGTTAGCCTTCTATCATGTATGTGTTATGAGGATTTTTATTGTTGGGGTTTGGTATGGGTTGGGCAGGTAACTGATTTGCTTTATGAGGAAATGGTAATGGAAGTGGTGGATTTTGATGTTGTGGATTTTGAGGATTTTGTTGAGGAGGGAAATTTGGATATGGTGGATATTGATAGTACTGAGAGTATCTTCCATAGGGATTTTGTGCTCCTTGTGTCCAAGTTTGAGATTAATTTTGGAATTGGGGCCAAGGTTGCTGCCAAGAATTCCAATTTGGTGGGGGGTTGATTATACAGCTGATCATGGAATCCTTGTGTTTGAGGTCCTTGCCAAGGCCTCCTAGAGACAAAATTGAAAGATTCTGTGGAATTTGTAGGGGTTTCTTCTTGAAAGACAGCTTTAAGACCAGGAAGTGAAGGACAACTCTTGGTCTCATGTTGTTCTGAACAAATTACACAAGTCTCTACTATTTTTTCATCCAAAGGGCACTCTCTCAAGGCATGCTTCTTTCTACATTTGGGACAAAAGATTGCTAAGGCATCAGATTCAGCTTTTTGCTTGTTTTGTAACTTAAGGGTGTCTATTTGTTCACTAAGACTCCCTAAAATGCCAGATTTGAATTCATCAAGCATATGTCCTATTTCTGCCCTATTTACTGTCCCAGAAGTAGACTTACTTGCCCTTGCAAGAGCAGGGTCTCTTGGTCCTTTTAAAGTTTTATATTTCCTTCTTGAAAGGTTGATACATAATTCAGCTATTTCAGGTAATGTGAGCTGAGATATATCTCCTTTTCCCATCATATTAAGGATATCTAGCCATTCATCCCTAATTGTCTTCAACAAGAGAGCTTTCAAAGTATCTTGGTCTAAGTTTTCCATTTTTGCTCTCTTGATGTTATAGTTAAACCTTTCCAACAAATCTTCCATATTTTCATCCTCTTTTTGTAGCATTTTAAACACTTCCTCCTTATGGTTGACTGGCATACAGTAATCCAAATACCTCTCTAGAAATGATTGTTTCATGTCTTCCCATGTCCTAATAGAATTGTTGATCAAACTCATAAACCATTTTAATGCTGCTCCTTTCAATGTTGAAGGGAATAGTTTAAGTTTTTGGGCATCTTGTAAGTAATCATAGGTTCTACATAGGACTTCAAATTAAAATAGGAAGGTTTCAGGGTCTTCACTTTTGAGTCCATAAAAGTTTGGAAGGACAGAGGGTGAAATATTTTTCATAGTTGCATTGGTTTCTTCATCTACTACAGGAAACCCAAAAGAGCTTCCCATTTCCCTTCTACCTCTTCCTCCGCCTCCTTCTTCACCTCTACCTCCTTCTCCTTCTACACCTCTACCTCCTTCTCCTCTACCTCTACCTCCTCCAAATAGTGTATGTTCTCCATTAAAGACTCGTCCTCCCCCTTCTTCTGCCATAGTTGATTCTTCTGTGGAAGTGGAAAAGTTTATGTCTCTAGCAGGGGTCCTTGAATCTTCTTCTAAAACAGGTTCAGTGGATGAAGTGGAAGGTCTCTCCGATGGAATATCTAATCTTAAGCCTTCTAGAAGTCTGTGATCAGGATAGGATGGAATGTAGGTTTGAGTTGGAGGTGTGCTGCCTCTTGGTCTTGGTGAAACACGTGCTGTTCTAGGAATCAAGCTTCTGCTTCTTATAAATCTACCCCTTGAGTCTCTTTCTCTACGCATATCATTGTTTTTGGGAGGTAATAAATAAGGCTACCTAGTTACACTTCCCCGGCAACGGCGCCAAAATGTTTACTCAACTTAGTGTTCCTAAATTGATGTCATAAATTGTCAACCAGGGCTAGTAAACTGTTGAAGTGAAGTG
Source organism: Pinus albicaulis (assembly GCA_034641835.2). NCBI lineage: Eukaryota > Viridiplantae > Streptophyta > Pinopsida > Pinales > Pinaceae > Pinus > Pinus albicaulis. The sequence goes on along the minus strand of CM076571.1, from coordinate 909,197,446 downwards.
CACTATATGTGCCTAGGTATCTTCTTCCTACTTCGTTGTGTTTAGTGTTTTTGGTTTTGTGTTTTTATGCTAAGAGGAAAAAAACTAAATTGTTGGCAAAGAGAAGTTACTGATCACACTAAAACAAAACAAAATCTACTCTAAACTATGAATGGCACTTAAGAACAGAAAATGCTAATCCACAGATTGTAAAACTGATAAGAAAAGTAACTCATAACATTAAACTCAGTCCAATTCATTTCATTAGAGGTATGTTGGAACAACTTGAGAAAATGATAAGTTTGATGTAATGAGGTTTTCTTTAGTAAACAATAACTTAAAATATCACAGAGAAAATCTCATCCATTGTTAGAAATTTGGTGGAACATTTTGAGAAAAGATTATCTGCAACATAGTAAGGAACCCTATGCTAAAATAACTTATGACACTAGAATTAACTCATTCTACAACTCAAAATGTTACTATTAAGCCTCATTCAAGGGTTAGAAATTTCTTGGAATAACTTTGGAAAAAGGCTGTTTGTAAAATTATGAGAAATTGCAGAACAGTCAAGAGCTCAAAATGATATAACTAATTCTTGTTCATATGATAATAATGTGTTAGAAGTAGTTAGGAACAAGAGCAGATTATAAAATAATGAGGGTTTTTTTTTAATTCTAATTAACAGGACTAGAATGCAATTAACTAATAAAACTGAAATGCAGTGAACAGAGCTAAACTAAAGTGCAATTAACTCAAGAGTACTACAACTATATCTCATTCACGCATTAGTGATATATTGGAATAGCTCATGAGAACAAGATTGACTGTAATATTCAATATAAGTAAATGACATAAGCATGATGAAAGAGGATAAACTCAGAAAACTGCTAAAGTTAAGAACAAAACAAAGTTAAAAGTCACTTATCTAGAAAATATGCACAAAGCCTCTCAGACAGTAGGGGCCCTCTACCATTAGATTAGCACACGAATCCTTAACTCCTTAACGTTGCCTCGGATCATGCATCAAAGTTGTACTTCTTTCATTAAAGGAAAAATTCTCAGAAACAGAGTATCACAGTCTTTTTTGAGAACTAACAACAAAACATCAACTAACTAACTGTTTCTCGGTTCACCGAGTTATTCTTATAAGAAAATACATAACTGTCATTGAGGAGAAATAGGCATAGGTATCTTTTACAATCAAAATCAAACTAGAACTCCTGTTGAGGACTCGTATTTTGCTGAAGACACCTGCAAAGTCCTTATCCTTGTAGAAGTCTACTTCTTAGTTTTGGTTTTCTCCACGTGCATAACCACTTGCAGATTTTTGCTCAACCTTCGTAGAGGGCAAGGAATGATGTAGGAGTGTCCTCGAATTTAACCATATGCGTTTTTCCCTCAAATGACACCTGTAACCTGTGTGAACATAAAGATGGCTACGGAATATGCGACTAGCTACAGAATGGCTGCATTCTGTAGGTAAGTCTGATAAAAAATCACTACAACAACAAAACCACAAAAGTATAATAAGTCAGTCATTGCATGCATTCTTAAAGTGAATTTAATCATTCCTATTGATGTTTTAAGCCTATAACTGATAAAGGAAAAATGGAATGAAGTGAAATTTGGTGAAAGGAAAGGACATCTTTAGGGCTCAACAATTTACACTATGGCTGTGGTAGTGTCTACTTATTTACGTGTGATCATATTTCCCCATAAAGGAAGTATCACAGCGATTGATAAAATCTCGTTCTTCGCCTTTGGTTCCCAAGCAACTAGAAGTGTTTCGTTAGTTCATGGACCCCCACCTTCTGTTCAGAACATTGGTGTAGGACTTTTTAAGGATCCTTCACTAATGGGCACCTTTTCGTTATCATTGCTTGCGACATCGGTGGAAATCACACATATAGAGACTTGCAACATGATATATTCCACTTCATCTGACTTAAGGAAGATACCCAATGATTCTAAAGTAGTTAGGTTGGGAGAAATCATGCTGTTAAGTCCAATTTCTCTAGCATAGCAATCAATTTTCTTGGATTATGCGGCAAATCCAAATCCATTGTCGCCGACCATTTGGGTTGATCGTTCTTCGGATTTTGGTACTTCTTCTTATCCATTTTAACGCGTATTCTTGACCGATGAGAGCATGATGTAATCCATGATACCTGTTGTCGATCCTAGAGACAGTCTTGAGTTGTGGAAGACCAATGCCTAGGACATCTTATGTAGCATAGAGAAAAAGCAATATATTATGACAGGGATGACTAGCAGAACGGAGCTCTCATGCTATTTCTTTGTAAATAGGAAATTTAACTTGAATAGGACCAAAACTTCCAGAATTTAATAACAGAGAAAGCAATATTGCAGGGGAAAGATGTGGCATTTTAACACGAAATGTAGCAGACAATTCAAAAGCAGCTTAACTGCAAAGAGGGCTGGATTCTAAGCACTTCATAGAGATTGGTAATCACAGAGTATCTATTGCATTCGTAGAATAAAGAGGATACTAACTGCTGTTGAGACAACATCCAGAAACATATACCAGCATGTAGTGGGCTTGGTAAAATAAGAATCCACACATGAAGACCACATTTGTAAATAACATCTCATTAGCAGTCAATATAGCAGAAATGCGGATGAACTGGAAATGAAACAACATGTCACACCTGAGCCATATTTAAAGTGTCGAAAAGCTTATGACATAAGTATTGACAAGGATAAATTTATATCAGAAACAGTGGGCTACTCGCATTCCAGAATGTGACACAAGATAAATGTATATAAACGAAATTAATGGCTAAGCTATAGCACATAAGAAAGAAGTACACATTGTAAAGCACCAAGATTAGAATCCTCCTTAAAGATCAAAACTCTTTCTCATTGAAAACCCAACGGGCTCTTCACATTTGTATTAAAACTTTCACAAAAAGCATACAAGACATTCTTTTACAGTCAATTTCTTCAAAAAATTTGGAACCCGTTCTTCTCTTTGGATCTTCCTTATATAGACATCTTCATAACTGAGCGAGAAGATATTTTTGGGAAAAATATCTTCTTCTCATGAACAAAATTTGTTAAAGGTCCTTGTCAAAATAACAAAATTTATGATGAGGAATAAAGACCTCCTATCATGGACAGTTAGGCACTCGACTGTTTTTAAAACAAAATATTAAACAACAGTCTGGTAAGAAGTAAAATGTTGAAGTGGAACATGAAGCCCACTTGAAACTTGAAAAGTAGCTAACTCAGTAAAAAGTAAAAAGGCCACTGAGGCCAAATCATGAGTTGACAGTGTTTCACAGATGTGAAGGGGTTGAGGCAGTTGCAGACGCTGGTGGTGGAACATTGGCGGACGAACTGGCGATCTGACTGGCGAACTGAGTGCATCTTTGCTGGCTGTCTGTTGATGGTTCGGGCGTCGCTGCAAATTTTTCCACCGTGACATAGGCCTCTGTGAGGTCATTAAAACTTGCCTCGGTGGGGAGCTTGTGCTTTATAGGATGAAGAAGGGCGAACTCTTGGCGGAGGGATGAAACAATTGTTTCGGCCTTTAATCGAGCGGTTTTTTCCGACAGGATGTTCGTTTGGTCTTCTTCTTCCTGTAGGCGTGTCTTATACTCTGTCAACGGTCGTAGCATGGAAGGAGTGGTTGGGTCCAAACAAGATGGTAGTCCAGCTGTGGTAATCTCACTCCATACTGCATCAAAACGATCCACGTTCGCTACCACCTGCTGCAGGGCTCTCGAAGCTGTAACTCTGGCCGCCTCCATGTCAATGATTTTCTGACATTCAAAGACTTCCATGAATCGACTTGGTATGCCATGCTTCTCCACCTCGTCAGATTCCAGCTCCTTCAAGAATGAAATATAGTTTCTGGCGTGCAGGGCTCTGACAGAAAAGTTGAGGTCTGCCTCCCGCAATTTCTTGTTGAGATAGGGTATAGCAGATTTATTTTCTCCCATCGTTCTTAGGAAACCCCACTGTTCCATCACCGCTGAGATTATGTCCGACCAGATTATACCTCTCTCTTCACTGAGGGTGATATTGCCCTTCATGCGGCTTTTGAGGTCAGTGATGGTTTTCTGCTGGTCGACTCTTGTATTCTTTTCCTGCTCGATCTCTTTCTGCAGTGTCTCTATTCTTCCGCTATTTTCCGCTAGGAGTTTTTCCAAATCAGTGATCCTCTGCCTAGCGGTGGATGCCTGCTTCTCTAATATATCATTTGCAGCTTTCGCTGCATTCAGTTGCTCTGATAGCGGGCTTGTTTCTGGTAGGGTTGTAGCAGGCGCGCAACTGTACGTGTCCCATGTGTTCTGCAACTCCGTCAACCCACTCTACAGAGTGGCAATTGTTTCAGTCATTTTTTCTTTGTCCTCCCTCTCTTTTGACAGTATGTTAGCCAGTTCAACTTTTTCCTTCTCTTCTTGCGCTAGTTCGGCCGTCTGCACATGGTGGGAGGCCGGTATATTGACCTTACCTTTCAATGACGCGACCTCCTTCTGCAATTGTTCTATCAAAGCGCGCTGCGGGTCTGTTTCTCCCGTATCCTTTCCCTTGATTAACTCCTGGAGGCCGCGTACTTGATTTTCCTGGGCGCGAGAGTTTTCCTGTTCATTCTTCAGGGTCGCCCTCACCTGTTCATGCTTTTTATCTAGCTTTCTCAGTGCAATGGTGACCCGCATTACCTCGTCCTTCAACATATCACCCACGACCTGAAACAGGTTACACATATCAGTTGCTAGCACCTTTGCCATGTCAATTGCATGTTCGAGCACCCGGTAACTAGTGGTACCTGTATTGGGGTCCAAGATGGCCTCAGCCATAGATAATACCAGGTGCTCTGTGTCCACATTCATGGTGGCGGACACCCTGGTGTGATATTTCTCTATATACCCTTCCAGCTCAGCTTTGTACTTATCCCTGATCGTCCTATTGGCCTGATTCCTTGCAACTGCCCTTGATGAGGTATGATCTCTGATGGCCTGTGAGACTTCTGAGAAGTTGGAAGAGGTGGTACTGTCTCTCAGCACTTTTATCCCGGCTTTACTCTTGTCCAACTAACCATACGGTGTAAATGGTTCTAGCAGTTGCTCTTCCCCTATGACTTCTGCCTCACTGGAGGCTGTTTTCTACTTTTTGTGGAGGGTAGAACCTGCTCCTGAGGTACCTGCTTCTTCTCCGCCTCGGCCTTTATTGACGTCCTCTTCTTCTTCCCCTGTGGCAGATGAATCTATCTCCATCTGCGAAACCAAAGGCCAAGTTTCAAGGTTAGCCCTCCACTCCATGAACGACCTTGATTCATGTATATAAGGTGCAAACTTGTTCCTCTTTCTTCTGTTTGAGATAATTTCCCGAGGATCATAGGCCCAACCCTTTCCCAGCCTTAGGTCTAGGCCTTGCAACATTTTCTCGACAATGGGAAGGGCATGTCTCGAATTCACAACAAAAGGGCCAATTGTGATGGGGAGTCTCAGGATGAAACCCTTCTTTGCAAGGACAAAATGGAGTTGGTCAGCTTTGAGGGTCTGTCGAATGTACTCTGGCGCATATACTCGTCGAACAGGGAACACGGGCAGCTGGTAAGGGGAAACCTCGGCTCCGTAGACCCGAATTTCAGTGTAATTGTCAAATAGACACCAGTCCCCAGTGCTCTGGGATTTTCCGGCTTGTAGCCAACTCTTCATCTCAAGAAAAACTCTAGGTGAGGGTGAATCATGAATAATAGTATAGGCAATGGACATGAAATTATTTACAAAACTGGAATAACCCTCCCCCTTAGGTAATTGGCGTACAGAATAATTCCAGTCAAACACTGGTCGGGGTTGGGAATTCTCCTCATATACCCTTTCTAAACCCAAACCCTGAAACTTATCAGCGTGCTGATGTAATAAAATATAGAAGACCATCGAACAGAAACGGAAGTGACTGGCTTCTGAAAGCTCTTGGAACTGGGTCCGAATGTTAGCAGCGAGGAAACCAGGGATATCTAACACTACCCCTTTTTGAGACATTAACCACAAGAAATAAACGCATATCCTGGTGATTTCCCCCAAAGCGCCTACACCTAAAAGACCCGCGATGAGAGCAAGGATTGGCTGCACTTCCTCTTGGAACAGACATAGCGGGAAAGGGTCTGCAGCAGGAAGAAAAGTAGCTTGGTTGCTGGTGATGGAGGAAATCAAGTCGTTTTGGCGCTCCGATGGCAGTTTGGTGAACTGGGAGGTTAAAGCCACTTCACTGAAAATTATATATGTGTCGCTGGTGGGAAAGCAGAGGGCTTGCTTGATAATGTCGTGGGAAAGAGAAAAAATCTTATTCCCTTGAGGAGAGGTAAACGTGCCTCGCTGCTCATCGAAAGCATCTATGAGCCAGCAAATAAAATCAACCACAGAATAGACTGGGGGGGTAATTTGATGGTATAAACCAGACACAACCACCCGGTATCGGTCTATATTCCTGATATGTCTTCTAAAAAGCTCGGGTTTAATGCTGCTGATGGGAAAAGGGTATTGGGGGTCACGGATTTCGGCTTGCAGGTTGATGAAAGGCTCGAACCCTGGATGATGTCTGGTTTCTCAGACCTGAGGGGTTTCTGGTTCGGCTTTCTTTGGCGTGCCCCTTCCCATGATTGACATATAAAACTTTTAAAAGACGAAAGGAAAGCAAAGAGAAAATGAGGGACGGAATACCTATGCAACAGGGAAATATACTCAGGAAAACGACGCGGGGGTGTTGATAGTGACTGGGTAGACTTTGGCACCGATTCCCACTTAGTTTATTCCGTAGCTAGGAGACTTGCGAATTTTGTTGGAGTAAACTACGGGCATACTGTTATTTTACAACTGAGCGTTCTGAGGTAAAAAGACGGATAGGTAAAATAAACGGAGGGAAAGTGTCGTAAGGACACTGACAGTGGAGCATGTGGCGCGTAGGGATTGGGCGTCAGCTGGGGACAAGTGAACACCGCGTGCCGAGTTTAATACTAGTACTGGCCTCTGTACCAGTTAGCCTAGAGACATACCTTACCTTTTTGCTGCAATGAACCATACGATTCTCGAAACCTCTTATTCGTGAGCCGGGTTAAATATACTGCGTACCAGTCTTTAGGACCCACGTTCCGATCTGCCACGTCACCGAAATCCCAATGGCTTTGACCTGCCACGTCACTCTTTACCTCGAGCCCACCCCGTGATGCTTCAATATACTTCCGCGGGGGTATGGGTCTATCCTTCCTTCCGCCTCTTACCCCCCGCAGAAATTCCCATATGGGGAATTCCCTCACGTGCCTATTTGAGACGCGGCCATCGTTTAAATTATTACGCTTTGCATCCTTTGCACCGTATCTTTGCGCCATTTGAAATACCGTTCCCCCTTTTTGCCTTGTGTTTTGACCTTTCTCATACACATATTTTGTTTTGGGCATGACACTTGCCTCATCATCGTTTCTCATCAATCGAACTTTTTTTTTTTTTTAAAATGTTTCACCATCTGCCATATCATTCGATACATGTCTATCCAAGAGTTAACTCCCAAGAATAACTAATGGTAATTCATGACCAACAATACCAGAAGAAGAACCATGGGAATCATCACATCAACGATCCCATCTTCCAGTGAAGATAATCCATCTGAACTATATCACCCTACTGTCGTTGAGTTCTTGACGAATTCTATTCCTATTCACGCCATCAATTCCGAGCGAAACCCATCAAATATCGAAGAAACGATTTCTATCGATATTTCGACCAAACACGGTATTGTAGAAAAAATTCATGTCGATGCGTCCTGTTCTCCATATGAACTTGACACTTACCGCGCTTCTTTTCGTGAATTACGAGATGTATTTGCTTGGTCATATGTGGAGATGCTAGGTATCGACTCCAAAATTATTGAACATGAGATTAAATGTATCCTGATGTTAAGCCAGTGCACCAACGCCTTAATCCTGTTCACCAAAATAAAGCTATTTCCATTAATGCAGAGGTTGAATTTTTTTTGCATGCTGGATTCATTTACCCTGTTTTGCTTACTGATTAGGTATTTAACAATGTTCCTATCATAATAAACATGGGACAATTAGAGTGTGTGTCGACTATCAGGAGGTTAATCATGCTTGTCCGAAAGAAAACTATCCAACTCCATTTATCAACCAAATTATTGATGAATGTGCAGATGTAAAATATTTTCTTTCATGGATGGATTCTCCGGTTACAATCAGATTAATATTCGCCCAGAGGACCAATATAAAACGACTTTTATTTGTCCCTGGGACGCATTCGCCTATCATAAACTCCCTTTTGATTTAAATAATGATAGTCTGATGTCGTTTTAGGCTGAGGGATCTGTGCTTCCAAGAAATCCATTTTCATTTTTCCTTTATTTGAGTCAAAGGCTGATAAAAGCATGCTTTGTACATTCCAGATGGTAATGAATTATGATTTTCATGACATCAAACACATAGTTCAACCATATCTGGATGACTTACCGACACATTCACAGAAACAGGCTGACCACTCGCTACATATCAGAGCGATCTTTTTACGATGTTGTCACTATAAAATACGCCTCAATCCACACATTTGTGTGTTTGGTGTTGGTTTTGGTCATTTTCTTGGATTCTTCATGTCGAAAGACAAAATTAAATTAGACCCATTGAAGGTCCAGGCTATTCTTGATTTGCCCGCTCCTTTCAATCTGCTTCAGTTACAAAGACTCCAAGGGAAGGCTAACTTTCTAAGGAGGTTCATTCCTAAATACGCCGAAATGGCTAAAGGATTTACTCGACTCTTGAAAAAGGTAGTACCCTTCCATTGGGATGAGGTTGCGCAAGCTTCCTTCGGTGTTATTAAATATTCCCTGAACCAAGCATCATTAATCTATCCCCCAAATTATCAGAGTGACTATTTCCTGTATCTCGCCACTGCAGATACAACCATCACTATGGTTTTAGTCCAAGAAGAATATGGGATTGAACATCTGATATATTATTTGAGTCGTAATCTCAATGATATGGAAGTTAAGTACACATACATTGAGAAGCTCGCTTTGGAAACCATTCAAGCTGTACAAATATTTCACCATTATATCCTGCTTCAAAAGACCATTGTCATTTTGGATTGCAACCCTATGAATTACATTCTGTCATGTCAATTGTTGGGGGCGAAATATTCAAAATGGATCATCATTTTGCAGGAATTTGATTTGGAATTCATCAAATCCAAGTCAAAGAAGTCTTTGGTGTTTACTGAGGTTATTTGTGACCTTCCTTCGAGTAGTACCGATCCTACTACGAAACCATCAATTCCGGATGAGTCTTTGTTTCTGATCGAGTCATATGACTCGTGGTATGAATATTTCATCATCTATCTCTAGACCCAAACTTTTTGGCCTAATACCTCTCGCTCACAACAACAACGTATTCGATACCAAGCCAAATATTATCTGATCGTCGGTGATACACTTTATCGTCGTGGTGTCGATGCAATTTTATGTAGGTGCGTCACACATGAGGAAGCCGAAAAAATTCTAAATGATTTCCATTCTAGCACATGCGGTGGACATTTTTCTGGCTATGCTACTGCGCAGAAGATTCTCCGCACTTGCTACTTTTGGCCTACCATATTTCACGACTACATTATCGCGGTTATAATTTTTCATGCTTGCCAAATATTTGATCATAAAACCCGCCTGCCACCAGCTCCAATGAATTTTGTCATCGCTATTGGACCATTTGAAAAATGGGGCATTGACTTCATGACATGTAACCCCCGCTCGACCGGGGGGCATGGGTATATTATTGTCGCTGTTGACTATTTTACCAAGTGGGCTGAGGCAATGCCTACATTGTACAACATGGGATAGACAAATGCATTGTTCATTTTTAACCATGTGGTTTCACGGTTTGGTGTACCACAGGCCATAGTAACATGTCATGGAAAACATTTTCGCAATCACATAATGGATGAGCTGACTGCCAAGTTAGGATTGTCACATGATAGTTCTACCCTCTATTATCCGCAAACTAATGGACAAGTTGAAGCTATCAACAAGATTATTAAGCATATGCTTCAACGCATGATTGGGGTTCATAAACGAAACTGGCATTTGATCATGTACTCGGCTTTGTGGGCATATCAAAAATCGGTGAGAAACGCGATCAGATTTACTCCCTTTCAGTTGGTTTATGGTATGGAAGCTATCTTACCAGTACAATGCGAAATAACATCATTGAAATTTGCGATTGACATGCTACCTAACACTTCTATAGAAGAGGCACGTCTTTTAGATCTCATCCATCTAGATGAAACGCGTCGTGAAGCCACATTTGCAAATGAAGCGCATAAGAGAAGAATTAAGGTGCAATATGGTCGCAATGTCCAGCCTTACATATTCTTGGAAGGAGACCTAGCCTTGCTTTATGATCAGGAAGCTGATGAGATAGGAAAAAGGGAATTTGAACCATTATGGCACGACCCCTACATTGTCACAACCTCGAAATGGTGCCTACGAGTTGGTAGATTATGAGGGGATTCCATTGTCACAACCTCGAAATGGTCTGTATGTTAAATGTTACTATGCCTGATTTTGCGTAGTAAAAACTGTATTATATGCTTTGATTGCGTGTGTGTAGCAGTGTGCCTTTTAGATTTTTTCATGTGGTTAGTAGTCCACTTTGCATTTTTTGCAGATGTCTGAATATTTAGAACCATTTGTTGGATATCTCGATGGTGCTAGTCGTGGTACTCATAATTTATCAATTGCAGCATGGGCCATCTTTGCTCCAAGTGGTGAGTTAGTGATTTTCCAAGGGATTTTTATCGGTTGATCGACCAACAATATCACTGCATATAGCGGGTTGATTGAACTACTCTTTGATTCCATTTCACTTGGAATTCACTGCATCATCATCAGGATGGACTCACAACTTGTCGTACTACAACTTACTGCCGTCTATACTGTCCGAAATCTAACAATTCATCACATGTTCCTTAGAGTTCGTATTTTGGAAAGACGTTTTGATTACGTTCAATATCAACATATTTCCAGAAACTTTAACACTTTGGTTTCATTGCTGAATCATGTGTTAAATAAACATTTGCAGCATATGTAAAGGTAAATTTTCAATTCACTTCATATAATTGAACAGGATTTCACATAATAATAGGAAAAACATTGAAAGTAAAATAGATTTATATCGAGTTTTTTACAAAATTGTGTCCAAGACATGTTGGTCATCTGACCTCAAAATGTATACATACATAGCATAATCTAAGTAAAACTAGTGATGTTCATGATAGCAGGTCATTTCTTGGGCTATCATGTGCAACAACCTCATCCAACGGCTGGGCACACCAATGGTATGGCGTTGCAGACTCATAGGTAACTCCTCGATTTGAACATCCGGTATCCCAAGAGTCAATTCCTCAACATGCTGCTGCAACTCAACAAGAGTCTCAACTAAATCCAAATCCCGTAGGACTGCTCTTCTGACAGTCCTCTTTGCTGGTTCTCCTGCCTTTTGTGCTCGAACCACTGTTCGAACGACACCTACATCTGCATACATAATTTTTTTTTTAGTTTAGTCTTGGAAAGATAAAAAAACACAAAAATATGTAAAAAACTCTAAAAAAACAAAAAAATGGTCAACATTTTACCTATAGCACCCCATTGAGCGCTGGATGGTAAAATAAAATATGGATCTCCACGTAAATCCATCCCTGCATATGGATGCTCCTCTATGAAGATATTCTGTCTTCAGAGCCAATTGAAGAATGTAGTGGAAAATGAGATTGATGACCGACCAACATGTCTAGCCATCAGCTCGACCCACCACTGCATCCGTGGATCTCTAGGACTAGCTAATCCCAACGTCACATGCTGTGGTTGCATCAATGGAACTCGCTCCAAAAAAAAAGTGATCAAAATAGACCCATAACTGAAATTTTTGGTCTTACCACTTTTTACCTTGGTAAGTTGTTCTTTCATCTGAAGGAGTACTACTTAAGCCCAGTTGAACACGGTTGGCTCGATACACTCAAGTGCATACTGTATGTATGATCTATTTGCGATATGTAGTGTCACGTTGCCAGCTAGTTTTGCGATAGTGAATATGAGAGTGCACAAAGGCATATCATGCACATATTTGATATTTCCATCTTTACTAGGCTCAATTCATGGTCGACAAAACTGTCGGATGTAGTATTCACAGTTTCACCACCACGCGCAGAGCCCACAAGTGAAATGGGGGCACCACGTATCGACAAACCTATGAGAAAGTAAATTTCATCTACTAATATTGGGAGTAATTTGTCCCTAATGTGAAATGCCTGAATTGTCGGGTCCCATGAACGGATTAAGAACTGCAATAGTTCCATGTGTTCCCTCATCCCTAAAAGTCGGAAGTACTTGAGCAACCCACAATCTACGAGGGCTCTCAAAGTGTCATGATCATTTAGGGAAACCATCTCCTGTTCTTCATGTTCTCTTTCTCGCCATGTAATCGACATTCTGATCCAATGAAAGTCTGAAATCAAACCATAGGCTAAGTTAGGATCCATTTCATGCAAAAAACTGGGAATATTTTGGGCAGGAACAAAGATACAATTTTCTCAATTGTGCCCAATGCACCCCTGAATGAGAGACAGAGCATTGCAGAGGAACTTGGCCTCTTTCCAGCTTCTCTACAACACACTTTTTGACATTCAAGGGTGCGGTGGCCCTAGGGTGTTGTACATTTACGCTAGGGTCCCCAAAAACCTAAAAATTGTGCATGAAACTGAAAAAGAATGCTTTAAATTGAAAGATGAGGGTAAGATCTTCTACCTGGTCCAGACGGCACGATAAATGATCCACAGAATCTCTTGCAATCAGTTGCTGAAATTTGAGGGTAAAACAGGCTCAGAGCACTAAAATCCAAATGGTAAAGGTGAAATGGTAAAAATGACTTGGTAATTTCTTAATTTAAAAGTCAATTTGATTAATTTATGCATATTTAATGGATCAACTATGGTTTTTACCCATTTTTACTATTTTAAACAGGTATTGTTAATCCATTTGATGTTTATTTGAGCACGTTTGCAGCTGATTATAGTGAGTTAGTCGTACATGATCGTGAAATGTGATATTGACCACAAAGCACAATTTTTATCTCTTTTTCAAGATTTGTTAAACATGAAAAAGGAATTCAAAGCATACTTTTATCCTCTTTTTTCGAGCTTTGTTAAACATGAAAAAATATTCAAAGCACACTTTTATCTCTTTTTCGAGCTTTGTTAAATGCAAAAAAGGTTCCCCCCTAGAGTTCTCTTTCAACTCTTTTCAGACTCTCTAAATATGAAAATATTGTCGAGCGCTTGTCCTTTTGAGCTCGTTAAAGGAATTGAAACGACATCTACTCATTATAAGTTTAACCCTTTTCTAGACTGAGATATATTATGATTATAAAAAAGGAAAACCATAGTCTAACATGGCTAGGAGGTTCTCTCAAGTATTATTTTACGCTTTTTCGAATCTGAGGGACTATTGTACGAAAAAGAACTCGTGGAGTTTTATTTTAGTCCCTTTTTCAAACTCTCTAAACATGAAAAAGGACCGAGTTATCATTGTCGTTAGAATCGTTAAAACATCAAATAACAACGGACTTATCCATCATGACAAGATCGAGTTTCACCTTCGCTAGACTCGTTAAAGCATCAAATATCGATGGATTCACCCGAAGTATGGAATTATACATCAAGCATATGTTATCCTCCTCAAAATTGTTAAAAAATAAAGAGGTACTGGTCAACAATGATTGGAGAAAATTGGAAAGGGATAAAACACTTTATGGTAGCAAGTCGCTCTTGAACATGGCATTTATTCACTTCATCTCCATGATTTTTGGGTTGGGTAATCTGCTTGACGGTTTATCATACCTACGGTCTATCATACCATCCATCACTTTGGTTTTGGGTTAAATACTGCCAATTCATTCAGTGTTGCCGATATGTTCAAGATAATTCACTCAATTATTCCTCATCCTTTACAATACTCATAAACCTTCAATTCATGACCGCCATCCCTGACATTGCCTCATTAGTCACATTCTGTCTCCAAAATCGTTACTCATGTTTCATGTCATTAATGAGGGAAGCATCAATGTCCTCCTGCGACGAGTCGCTTGCTGTCGACATCAGCTCATCATCCAGGAAGTTGAGTTAGAAACAACCTTTCAGTACCTTGAAGCTTTCTTACATTAATGACAGGTTTCTCACTTCTGGCGATAGGTTGACATCACAGGTCTTCGACCAAAAGACTTTGTATGGTGTTCGACATCAAATCATCTATTCACACCATGCAGAATTTACTACAGTACCTTGAGAGCCATTATCATTAACATTGGTTTCTCTCACGTCTGTTAACGACTCACATCATTGGCTGGTAATCAGACGGTGTCTTCCCATGTTCGACACCAGATCATATATTCGCATGGTTAGACTTGTAATTTAAGAGATCGAGTGAAAAAGATAGAAGACCACGGATCTAGTTTCATCCATCTGGGCTGTGATTTCAGGAGAAGTACCAAATCATCCGTACAATGGTCATTATTCAGATAGTCATCATATCATGGGTCTATATCTGTAGGTAGTCTATATCTGTAGATGACTTTCTGATGTTATGATAGTTTATGTGTTGAGTATGGGATATGCCTACCTCAACAATTCATGTACAAGAAGAACAAATATCATGATGTAATGTATTGTAATTGATGCAGGTCACTGTCCGCTTCAGTCCCTCCTGATCACGTCGTAAAGCAAATCATTCAACATTTCATTTTTTACTTCATGCTTTAGGGGGCAACTATTACAGGTCAATTTGGGCATCATCACAAAAAACAAATCAGTATTCATTAGGGTCTATCATACTCTAAATTGTTTACTACATGTCCTAAACAAGTCTTCACATTGATGGTCTTCCTTCATGAAAGTTTCACTGCTTAGGTGCTAGTTGAAGTGCCCTATCAAGCCATCAACACACTCCTAGACAGTTGTAACTGCTTTTCAGAGCATCTACTCCCATGAAAGGCTGCGTTGCAGAGGATCTAGGACCAGTTTGGAGTGCGTTGGTCAACTGGGAATGAATTGTTCATTGGATTCCAGGAATATCCCCGACTTTTAGTGACTTCTAGAAGTTGTTCCAGCTCTCACCTCATCTGATAGCCTCGAATTTGAAACCCTTGAAGTCATTAAACCTCTTATCCTCGTATTCCCATGAACAAGGAAACCTCTTCATCCATTTTTAGGAAAGACATTCAATGATTCAATTGTTCAAACTACCTTCATCTACTTATAAATAGAGCATTGAACATAGTGCACAAGGTAGCAAGAATTTGTGTTAAGTAGAGTTATGTTGGTTGGATATCAACTCTTGAAGGTGTGTGCATATACTGTGATGTTGTTGGATTGTTGATGCTGAATGTGATGAGGATCAGACTCAAGCTGGATGAGTGACGACGAATCGATCAACTAGTTGTACTCTTCCTTCTACTTCATAACAAAGACATTTGTTCCTTTCCTAATGCACGTGTCAATGATGTTATATGTGTATTAATGAGTTTAATCGATTCAATTTGTTTAATTTGAATAGATCGTATTGCCTTTATGTGGTTTTCTGTCTTCTATTTGCCATGGCAGATATCAATCAAGCGAGTTAAGTTGGATTGAGAGCGACGAAAGAGACGAAGGGAGGTGAGGGAAAGCGAACATATTACAATTAGGTTTCTCTCCCTTTATCTATTCACATTAAGGAAAAGATCATATATCTTTCTCTATGTTGTTCTAAGTGAACCACCCACTTAGGGAAATTACACTTATCCGTAGGTTTGTATTTCCTTAAAACAACAAGTAGAGAACCGAGAGGGCATTTATCAATCATATTAGCAGCAATGAGATTTTGGCTGACTGTTTTAATAATGTTGTTGGTAACATCTTTGGCTCTGCAAATTTCCCTTTCAGCTTATTTTAACTGTATGTCCCAATGAGTAAATAAGATTTATTTTTTAGAATCTTCAATCCTGGGAAGATTGGCCTTTCGACCTTCAGCATTATCTTGCCAGGTGACGTATTGGGAAGATTGGCCTTTCGGCCTTCAACATTATCTTGAATAAGTATCAACTGACTCAAACAAGTCATCAAAATCATCATTTTCATGGGCAAATGGCCTGATTTTCACTTGAGTTCTGAATTTGAATGCAACTTGGTTCGGGTCATATTGCATGTTAGAAATTGTAAATAATTTCAAACATTGGATTTGATTGATTTTGATTGATTTAAAAGTACACCAATATATAAAATCCTCCCTAGGACTCTAAAAAGAGCCTCAATAGCCATTTTAGGCAGATGGAAAGGACCTTTGGCAGAGGGGGGGCATGGGAAGGATGTTTAGAAATGCCTAGGGCTGAGGGCAAGGGAAATGGCTTTTGAGGATGGCTAGTAAAAAGGTATTTTTAGGGCGGTTGAGGGCAAGGGAAAAAGGGCTTGAGAGGGTTATTTAGGGATGTTTAGGGCAAGGGAAATGGATTTTTGGGATGGAAAGGGAAAAAGGGCTGTTTAGGGAATGTACTTGCTGTTGAGGGTAGTAGTGGTGTGTGCCGATACTAGAAAGGATATAACTAAAGGTTGGGGGTTTTGATGGACTTGGGATTGAGGGTGGGGTGATGGGGCAACCAAAGGTTGGGTGGAACCCATCCTTAATCCTTATCATCTATAAAGTTTATAGATGATCATATAAAATTGAAATTGTCTAATGCATAGACACCACAATAAATAGGAAAGGAGGGCCACGAAGCTTTCTTTTCTTCTTTCAAAACTTTGGTCAATTCATAACCCACTATCTGATAGGAAATTTCGCTTGCGAGAAGTTTAACTAGAACATATAATGGTAGGACATGTGGTCGAGCTAAGCTCCCAAAAACTCTCACATAAGTGGACAATTCTTCCCCAAACCATTTTCCAATGGATTTGAAGTCTACTTGAGCTTCTTTGGAAAATCTAGTGGAATTTTCATCAAACATAGCTTGAAACAGTGGCAGCATAACTCCATGGAAGACCTTGTAGAAATCAGTTTCATATTTTGATTCCCATAGAATACTATGATAAATATGAATGGGAGTGGGGTCTTGGATAGTCTATTTCCAACCCATGGTTGGAAAATCTGATGTAAAACACACTGCATCGATAATGTAGGCACTCATATAAAATGGGGGAAGAATTTTAGATGAAAATGAATGATTCTTTCTGTATTCAAGAATCTAGGTAGCAATATTATTTGACAAAATGGTCCCCCAGTCCACGATACAAGATTCTGTGACAACATCCATAAGGGGAACCCATTCAGTGGAGAATTTAGTGGTATTGGGTTGGCCAAAAAGTCTAGACGTCATAGCAGAAATATAACAGTAGGGACTAGCAAGTGGAGCAGTGGAATACATACACTTATCATCATGTTTATACTTGTTAGGGTTTCTCCTCCATTTCTTTATAAGGTCCAATAGTAGCTTATTATCCTTTGAGAATTGTGCTAGGAAATATTTATCATACACCTTCTCAAGGTCTGGAATGTGGTACATTTTCTTCAAATATTCAACTCTGAATGACCCTATAATTGTACCTCTACTTGTTAGGAAAGTTCTATCTCTGATGTTGAGGTTGTCAATAATCCTTTTCATCATATCTGTTGATTAGAGGCTCAGTATTTTAGCTCAAAAATGAAAGTGCTCAGAATTGAGTGAAACCATAACGAAAACGACTGGCTCATTGCAAGGAATGCAACACAACTCGTTTCGTTGAAAACCAATTTTGGATGAATGAGTTATGGTCTGTTGATCGCCGTTTAGAACAAGCAATTTTTAAAAAAAATATTGCACAACAGGTAGAGATGATGACATGGCAGTCCAGTCAGCATGCTGAGAATCTTCTTCAGTTTTTAGTCGAATGGGACTGTGACAAGTGTCATTTCTAGATTCGCCAGTTTGGTTTGTGAAGGTAAAATTTGTGTAATGACCTCCTAAGAGTAAATTTGGATTTATAATATTAAGGACTGAAATTTTTTATTTTTTAATTATATATATATATATATATATATATATAATGTCATTTTAATTAAATCTTCATTAATTTTAATATAACATAAAAAATTCCACATATATATATTTTCCAAACCCAAATCAACGTTTAAATGGCATTACAAACCATATAGTTATTAACAAAGTTCGAACATGGTCATATATATTATGATTAATGGTGGACACATTAAGGCATATGGCATATGGCATATTACATTTTAATATGCGTTGGCATTTTGATACATTAAATGTTTTCAAATGGCTCACATG
Organism: Pinus albicaulis; assembly: GCA_034641835.2. Classification (NCBI taxonomy): domain Eukaryota; kingdom Viridiplantae; phylum Streptophyta; class Pinopsida; order Pinales; family Pinaceae; genus Pinus; species Pinus albicaulis. The sequence continues at coordinate 909,179,091 of CM076571.1, read as the reverse complement.
GTATATCAAAGGTCTTCAAATGGCGGATGGAAAATATTTCCAAACCCAAATCAACGTTTAAATGGCATTACAAACCATATAGTTATTAACAAAGTTCGAACATGGTCATATATATTATGATTAATGGTGGATACATTAAGGCATATGGCATATGGCCTATTAATATGCGTTGGGTTTTCGAATGGCTCACATGGTATATCAAAGGTTTTCAAATGGCGGATGGAAAATATTTACGCTAGCATCAAATACATTAACCAAGGTTATAAAACGCGTTGCAAAATAGTGTTCGAGGGCCAATCCCGTAACCTCCCCTCCAACACCACTCACTGGTGCCATTGGGCCATGACTCCGTGTCTTGAAATATTATGTAGTGAAACAGTATTTAAATGCGTGCAGATCCGACAATAGAGCGGAGGGGGACAACCCACGGGCCAACCCCTCTGCATGAGACCATGATCGTGACCAATGCGGAGGGCTCCGAACCGTTAAGTGCGATTAGCGCTAAACATAAGTTAATGAACATTGGAAACACGCTTATAACTAATTTAATGATGCAGTTAGTTTGGCGGCTAGTTAGGTGGAGTGCCATTTTTGGTGGACAACTCCAGTTTTAGTGGAGTTAGTTGGACAGTTTCTAGAATTAGTGGAGAAATTGTAGGAAAAATTGGTTTTGCCATAAATGAGTCAATTTTTGACCAAATTGAGCTCAGGAAGAGTCATTATTTGTAGATTTGGATGTTTTAGAGCCACTAGCATAGGTTGCAAAGACATAGGATCTCATCTACATAGGTTTTTTTTGCCTTGAAGAATTTTGAAGCCTGGGGCCACTAGGAGGGAAGACCATGCCTAGAGCATCTAGTAACAAAATTGAGTAAATAAATAGTCATTTCCGATAGATTTCGACATTTTAAACTCATTGGAACATGTTGCAATAGAATTTTGAGCATAATTGAGCTAATATAGAGGCTCAAGCTATGGAGCTGGACCAAGGAGATGTAGCCCAGAAGGGGTGAACTCCTTCATCAAAACTCTGTTTTCATGTATCAATTTGTGATGGTTTGCTGTTATTTGTGTTGCTGCTGTTCATCCATTTAAATCCATGCCTTATGCTTTCAAAAACACTCATAAAATTCAGTTTTAATTACCTCTTTGACACACATAAGCAATAAGGGAACTCACACATCAAGTATAAGATCAATAAATAAGTTTTATATCTGAAATTGAAATCAGCACAAAAAAACTAACATTCAAATTCAGATCAAGTTGGTAACAGAGCACAAGGTTGCTAAAGGTTATTTGCTTGATAGTTGTTTGAAGATTTGTGCAAGTTTAATGGTTGCAAATTTGTGATGCTAACAAGGTTAAAGTTGCAGAAAGGTGAAGGGAAATTGTTGGTTTCAAGTCCTAAGATTAGGAACAGAATAAGGAGAGTTGAAAGAGCATCATCTTCAGCCAAAATTCCACTCATAGCTACACTTGAATAACCTCAATTTTTTTCTCAAGAAGCTGAGATTGAAGAGGTACAAGTTGTACAAGAAGCTAAGTTGATTGAAGAGGTACAAGCATCAAAAGTTGAACTTGAATCCATAGCCACCATGTCAGGTGTTGGAGAGACTCAAGGACATTCAAAAGAGGAATATGTCAAGAGAGACTTCAAAGACATAAAGAGGATGGTTAAAGTTATGTTTGTTGTATTTACTGCTGGGATGGAAAGATAAGGTTCTAAAACTCCATATGGAGAAGGAACTTCAGATGGTAAGAAGGATGAAGAGAAGAGTTCAAAGAGTAGCGGAGGAAAGCCATCGCCATCTCCACCATCTTCATCATCCTCATCATCCCCAATTGCATCATCTTCCACTTCCACCACAAAAACCACTCACACTCACATAAAATCCATAAAAGGAAAAACTCCATTACTCAAATTGGACATTAAGTTTGAACTTCCTATGTACAATGGCGAGGTAAATGCAGAGAGGCTTGACAATTGGATACATCAATTGGAGGTGTATTGCAAAATTCAGAACTTCATGAAGGCGACATAAAGATCCATTTGGCTTCATTAAGGCTAGAAGGAGCAACACTAGTTTGGTGGGAAGTAAAGACTCAAGAGGAAATAGGAATCCATGGTAAGATATCCATTTCTTGGATTGAGTTTATTTCTTCCATTAAAAGAAAGTTTTATCCATTAGCCTACATGAAAAATGATATTATGAGTTGGCAAAATTTTAAGCAACTAAAGGGTCAAACAGTTCAAGAATATACCCAAGAGTTTAGGAAGAGAGCTTTGTTGTTAGGAATAAATTTGAATTCTCAAGACACACTCTTGAAATACATTGGGGTTTTACATTCCTATTTGAATCATACTATTGTTATGTTTAACCCAAGCAATTTAGATGAAGTTTGTGTACAATACACACACTTAGAGGTAAGGGGAAAACAAAATACAGAGGAGAAAGGTGAAAGTGAGGGTAAAGAAAAGGGAAAATTTTATGGAAGAGGAAAAAGAAATAGCTCTGTAAAAAGAGAGAAGGAAAAACTCACATCCAAAAACTGTTCAAAGACTGGCCATGATGAAGACCACTGTTGGAAACCTCATCCAGAATTGAAACCAAATAGACTGAAAGCCAAAGAGAAGGGGAAAATTGTTGCTATAACTGAACATGACTTAGGGTCAGATTCAGGAGATGAGACAAAGATTACAACCATGGGTTTGAAAGGTAAACATGTTGCAAGAACTTGTTCTTCAAATTGTTCAAATGATACTCATGATGAAGATTCAAGGATAGAACTTTTCCATAATAGAGTTGTCTCTAAACATACCAAGATTGATACACTTTTTGATAGTGGGTCACAAGCTAACTTGATTTCCGAAGATTTGGTTAAGCAGTTAATCCTTGAAACTATTAGACATCCAAGACCATATCCTTTGGGTTGGATATGCAAGAATGCAAACTTGCAGGTTACAAGGAAGTGCTTAGTAAGATTCGTCAACAACTCAAACTTTCTTAATGAAGTTGAGCTTGATGTGGTGTTGCTTGAGATATCAGGTATTGTATTGGGAATTCCTTATCTATATGATAGGAAAGCAATATTTCGTCGCCATGAGAATAAGTATCACTTGTTTAAGGATGGTATTGAGTACATAATTAGAGCGCATAAGAAGAAGACAGGTTTGTCTCTATTAATTGCAAGTGAAATGAAGAGGATAGTGAATGCAAGTCAGAACTTGACATTGTTGATGATCAAACAAAGAGATGTATTGAATCTGACTTTTCAAAAATATGCTTATGCTTGTAATGAGTTGTTTCAGGATGTTAACAGGTTGCCTTTGAAAGAAGGTGAAAAACATTTGCAACAGTCAACATTAGTGTTGAGCAGTGTTGGAAACAAGATGCCGGTGCAAGAGGGTGCAAAGGTCAAAGAGAAAGTGACAAAGAAGCTTGGAAAAGAAGGCATGGGTTCCACAAATGCTGATTTATGGTTTCCAAAAGGTACATGGCAATGGCGAAGATACTTGGTCAATAGTTGATGCAAGTACAAAGCGAGATCAACTAAAAATTGCCATGGTGACAGTGTGCAAGGTGAGAAAGATTTCAAGTTTCCATTAATCGTTGACCAAGGTAGGAATAAGATGGTTTATGCAAGAATAGATTGCTATTCTGCAAATTCAGAAATATTGCAGCATGACGGTGTCGATGACAACAAGAGATGGTCACAAGAATCAAGGAAAAAGTTGACTTTTTGTGAAAAGCTCCAAATAATGTAATTGGAAAAATTTCAGTGGATAGATACTAGAATGAGGAAATAGTACCCTCATCCACATAATCAGTAATAAGAGAGATTTTGGGGTCCAAAAGGCTTCTAGTGGGGAGGAATGATCAAAGGCTCAATATTTTAGCCCAAAAATGAAAGTGCTTAGAATTGAATGAAACCAGAAAAACAATGATTGACCCTTCGCAAGGAATCCAATGCAACTCTTTTAGTTGAAATTAAGTTCGGATGAAGGTTTTATGGTCTGCTCATCGCTATTCAGAACAGGCAATTTTTTTTTAAATATTGCAGAACAGGTACAACTGATGACATGGAAATCCATTTAGCATGCAGAGAATCTTCTTTAGTTTTTAGTCCAATAGGATTGTTACAAGTGTCACTCCTGGATTCGCGAGTTTGGTTTGTGAAGGTAAAATTTGTCCAATAACCTCTTAAGGCTGAATTTGGGTTTATGATATTATATGCTAGAAATTTTTATTTTTTAATTAATCAAGGTTAGATTAATGTATATATTATATTTTATATGATTTTTAAAAAATATCATATATATATATAATGTCATTTTATTTAAATCTTAATTAATTTTAATATAACATTACAAATTCCACATATATATATTTTCCAAACCCAAAGCAACGTTATAAAATATTTACGGTGGCATCAAATACATTAACCAAGGTTATAAAATGCGTTGCAAAATAGTGTTGGAGGGTTGAGGTCAGGGCTTGACCCCGTGACCTCCCCTCCAACACCGCCCACTATTACCATTAGGCCACGATCTCATGTCTTGAAATCTTATGTAGTGAACCAGTATTTAAATGCGTGTGAATCCGATAACAAAGCGAAGGGGGCCAGCTCGCGAGCCAACCCCTCTTCATGAGACCATGGCCGTGACCAATGCGGAGGGCTCCGAACCGTTAAGTGCGATTAGTGCTAAACACAAGTTAATGACGATTAGAAACACGATTATCACTAATTTAATGACAAAATTAGTTTTCCAGAGTGCCATTTTCGGCGGACAGCTCCAGTTTTAGTGGAGTTAGCTGGCCAGTTTCCAGAATTAGAGGAGAAATTGTAGGAAAAATTGGTTTTGCCATAAATGATTCACTTTGTGATCAAATTGAGCTCAAGAAGAGTCATTCTTAGTAGATTTGGATGTTTTGGAGCCATTGGAATAGGTTGTAGAGGCATAGGAGATCATCTACATAGTTTTTTGTTGCCTTGAATAATTTTGAAGCCGACGGCCACTAGGAGGGAAGGCCATGCCCAGAGCATCTGGTAACCAAATTGAGCAAATAAATAGTCATTTATGATAGATTTCGACATTTTAAATTCATTGGAACAGGTTCAAAGAGAATTTGATGCATGTAAGTATAATTTTGAGCATAATTGAGCTAATACAGAGGCCCAAGCTATGGAGATGGACCAAGGAGATGTAGCCTAGGAGGGGTGAACTCCTTCATCAAAACTCAGTTTTAATGTATTAGTTTGTGATGGTTTGATATTATTTATGTTACTTCTATTCAACCAATTAAATTCATGCTTTATTCTTTTAAAAACACATAAAATTCAGTTTTAATTACCTCTTTGACACACATAAGCAACAAGGGAACTTGCACATCAAGCATAAGATCAGTAAATAAGTTTTATATCTGAAATTGAAATTAGCACAACAAAAATGACATTAAAATTCATATCATCTGTATATGGTAAACTCTTTGGGCTTGTAGCAATTCACTGTAGAAAAGAGTTGGCAACGTCGGCTATAGTAGCTACTGAGGTATCGGAAGCGTCTGTCGTAGCTGTTCTCTCAACCTCGCGGGGTTTCTCATCTTTAAATAACCTGTACATTGCTTTGGAAGAAGAAGAACCACTCTCTGATGTGCACGTAGTGTCCGTGAATAAGGGTGGCATCTCTGTTGCTTCACTAACAAAAGGCGCAGGATTAGAGGGATCCATCGGTTTTTTGGACTTAATTGCGGCCTTAGACATATATGAGGAACTCTATTTATTTGGACTCGCCTGGGAAATAATAAGAAAAAAAAGTAAAAAGGGGCAATATTTTCACAATAGAAGAGTAGTGTAACAATAATGGAAATAATGACAAATAAAACTTGGTACGTGGATAATCTAAAATTTTAATTCTTTTGTGGTCAAATCATATTTGGAGGCTTGAGCTGTTAGAACCATTAAGTTATGGCATTAATGGAAAGCGTGGGTTCACGTGCCCGAATAGACATTTAAGGGATAGTAATTAGCATAATATTTAAGTTTAAAACCTCTCTTGAGAGAAAATTCAGTTATACTATTACCCAAAAAATAAGATGCATTATCAAACATAAGTGCGTTAGGTAAGCCAAACCTGGTAATAATAAATTGATCGATGAATTCAATGGTGGCTTCAAAATTAGCTACCTTCAATGGAACAACTTCCACCCACTTAGTAAAATAGTTTGTTGCATTGAGAATGTATTTATGTTGTTTGGAAGAGTTAGGAACAATCTCACCTATGATATCGAGTCCCCATTGCTCAAAAGTTTGTTCAATGTTGACTGACTGCAAGGGTAAGGCTGGTTTTCTTTGTCTTTTAGAAATTGTTTGACACGTTTTACATTTTCTCACATATGCATGAGAATATTTGAATAGTGCTGGCCAATAATACCTTGCATGAAGGATTTTGTGTGTGGTGGTATCTCCTTCAAAATTTCCACCTGCAGGTCCATCATGGAGTTCCTGCAAAACCTTCTGCGCTTCAGACTTTTCAAGGCATCTAAATAGTTCAAAGTCATAGTTTTTTCTTAACAATATATTATCAATGATCTAATATTGATTAGATTTTAATCTTAAAGTTATTTTTATTTTATAATTGAGTTATGTGGGAGCATATCCATTTTTTAAATAAAAGATAAGATCAACATATTGTGATTCAGAGTCAATCAGGCGTACCTAAACAACATGTATGGTACTACATGAATCTTCATCATCTGATATGTCGGATGGCCTAGATAGAAATATGCAGACCTTGTCGTCTGACAATTTTGGCTGGTTTCATGTCAATATCATATTCCTATAGAGCAGTAACCCAATTTGCCATTTTTTCTCCCAGTTCCTTTTGGATAAGTAGTTGCCTTATTGCTGAGAATGTAACTATTACCTTGGTATGTGTCTTTAGGAGAAGAGGCCTGAACTGCTTTAAAGATTTATAAACTGCAAAAGCTTGTTTGTCCACTTCTGAATAATTTAGTTCAACAACTTGAAGATTTGAACTAAAGAAAGAGATGGGTGCTTCAATATTTTGATCATCCATTTGCATTAGTACAAAAGTATAGGATGTTTCAGCAGCAAAGGTGTACAAAATGAAATGATTAGAAAAATTTGGGGTAGTTAGAGAAGGAGCATTCACAATGGCTTGCTTGATTAGATCAAAAGATTATCTTTAATTGTGTCCCCATTTAAAGAGTGATTTTTTCTTAATCATGGCTTGCAATGGTAAAACAATTTGGGAAAAGTTAGGAACAAATCTCTTAACAAAATTTATCTGTCCTAAAAAGGACTACATGGATTTCTTGTTATGGGGTAGAGAGATTTTACAAATTTCCTTTATCCTTTCTGGATCAATACAAATGCCTTCTTTTGATATAATAAATCCTAAAAGTTTTCCTTCACTTAAAGTGAAATACAAATTTTTGGGATTTAATGAAATTCCATACTTTAAGCAGCGTTCAAGGATTTCCTTGAGATCATGATAGTGGTCGCTTGTTTTCTTAGAGCCTAAATGGTTATATCATCTAAGTACACAACCATAATTTTGTTTATTAGTCCTTTGAAAGCAATATCCATTGCTCTTTGAAAAGTTTCTCATGCATTGATTAAACCAAAAGACATTTTCTGATAAGCATAAGTGCCCCATTTAGTCCTAAATGTAGTCTTTAACCTATCTTCAAGATGAACCAGTATCTTGTTATAGCCTGAAAATCCATTAAGGAAAGAAATTAATTAAGATCCAACAACTAATTGCAAAATTTGTTCCATACGTGGTAATGGGAAATTGTCTTTTAGGCAAGCTTTATTAAGATTCCTAAAATATATACAAATGCGAATTTCACCATTCTTCTTCATAATGTAGAAATTATACCAATGGATTCATTCCAATCATGTAATGTACTAAAACAAGATACTGAATGCTTCTACAATATTTGTGGAATATAAAATACGATCGCTCAATCACATGCAAGTAAGAGAAAGAAGTAAATCAATCGCACAACACAAGATATTCCTCGAGAAAGAAACTGCTCAAAACCCCTCTATCTCTATTGTATAATAAGTCAAGGAATCATGAAACAATACAATGCATTCTTTCTCACAAGAATCTCTTGCACGTTACCAATCGTCTCACACTAATCTAGGCAAAATTGGACAAACACTTAGCCAATTCATTGCCTTCTTCTAGCCTGCCTTGCTCACGCAATTCCTAGAGAAATAAATCCCTATTAAACAGGAAATTCAACCTTCCTTGCTTGCACAAACCATCATGGACTTCCTGTGACTTTATAACTGCGCCCAAGCAATTTTCTAATAATACAACTGATATTTATCTTCCCTTTAACCTCTGTCTCAACTGGGTCTTCATCAGAACTGACATGCATGCAACTATTAATAATGACTCATCAGTTATCTGATTGATCACTACTTGTGAATTAAATCTAATTTAATTCATTGGACTTCTCACTATCTCATCACTCAGTTAGAACTAGCTAAACTGATTTTAACTCAATTAATTTGAGTTAACTGATTACACTCACACCACACTAGTGCTACAACTGCAATTGGACCCCCAAAATATTAGGATCGCTCTACATGCCTTATCTTAGACCCTCAACTCAAAATTATTGTGCTAAATAAGTCTTCATGACTTAGTTAACTGATACAAGTTGTTATGAGATGAAATTACAATTTATTGTCCAATTTATTTAAGGGAAAAATAAATTAGACGCCCACATTTAACACTAATGTGTAACTGAATTCCTCATGAGTGTGTGACTGGAATCACACACTAGTATGTGGTGCATTTTCTTGTTGAATTTCAACACTCCCTCTCAAGAAGAAAGGGATTATCAACTACGCAGATCCTGCCTCTGTGGTATTCGAATTCTTTTTGCTAGTGCCTTCGTTAAGATGTCTGCATCCCGATCCTTCGTGGGAATGTACTGCAACAACATAATGCAAATCTGAAAAAAATATCTGAGATGGTGGTACCATATATCAATATGCTTGGACCTGTCATGGAATACTAGATTAACTGAGAGTTTTATGCAACTCTGGTTATCACAATGTATCACCGTCGGATCCATATGATGACAAAACAAACCAACAAGTATCTTCCTCAGCTAGATGGCCTCGCATGCAACTTGACTAGCTACCATGTACTCTGCCTCTACTGAACTGAGTGCAACTGATCTCTGTTTCCTGCTGTACCAAGAAATTGTTGCTGATTCTATGTTGAAGATGCCCCCTGATGTGCTCTTCCTATCTGATGGACTGCCTGCTTAATCTGCATCAGTGAAGCCTTGAAGCTTCACTCCCTCTGTTTGTCTATACCAAAATCCAGACTCTGTAGTGCCCTTGAGATATCTCAAAACATGTTTCCCTGCCTTCCAAAAGAGCTTGGTTGGCTTAACCATAGATTGAATGAGCTAGTTAACCGTGTAGCATATGTCTGGTCGTGTGTTCACCAAATACATAAGTGAACCCAAAAGTAGCATCCACTACCTCACCTGAAGTAGAATCCTCCTACCTCCAGTTTCCTGCAAGAGGAGTCTCCATGTGTTTGCTTCCCTCCATGTGGAACTTCCACATAATATCCTTGGCATACTTTCCCTAAGATACAAATAGATCCCCATCTCTTTGCCATATTTACAAGCCAAGGAAATAGTGCAAGAGCCCCATGTCCTTCATCTCAAACTCTCTTACAAGATCCTCCTTGCAAGAAGTTATGAGCTGATCATCACTTGTCAGTATTAGATCATCAACATAAAGTACAATAATTAAAAGCTTACCGTCAACCACAATATGATATAGGTTCGCATCCGCTTCACTCTTTGTGAACCCCAACCCGGCGAAATAGTTGTCGATCCTAGTGTACCAAGCACGAGGTGTTTGCTTCAGCCCATACAGTGCTCTCTTGGGTCTGCACACACGTGACTCCATATCAAAGGTCTCAAAACCTTATGGTTGCTCAATGTACACTTCTTCCTCAATAAATATATTGAGAAAGGTTTTCTTTACATCCATCTGATGTATCTGCCATCCCATCTATGTTGAGAGTGCAAGGATGGATCTAATCGGTGAGTATCTTACAGTTGGTGCAAAAGTATCCTCATAGTTAATCCCTCTACCTGTGAGAATCCTCTGGCCACAAATATAGCCTTGTATTTCTACACACTCCCATCTGCTACTTGCTTAACCTTATAGATCCACCTGGATCCAACCACTGACTTCCCCACTCGTCTTGGGACCACTTCCTGTGCACTGTTTTTGATAATGGATTCATACTCCTCAACCATGGCATTAACCCATAACGGCTGTTGCACTGCTTCCTCAAAATAGGATGGTTCTATCACAATACATTAACTCATAAGAGCCATGTATCCAGTATACCTGTCTGGGAACCTTCTCTGCCCGCGTTGTGATGTAGGTGCACCTACATTCTTTGTCGCATCTAGCATCAATCTGTCAGCTTCTCTAGTGCACTTCCTACCAGCCCTGGTGGATGGATCTGTAAGAGTGGTTTATACCACTCTCTATTCCTCTGCTTGTGGCTGCTCCACATCCTGAGGTTCATCCTTTGGAGCTAAAAGTTCCTCTTCTGCATGCAAGTCAAACTCCCTCTCAATGGATAATTGCATGGCTTTCTCCTCATCAAATTTCACATCTCTCCTGATAACTATCATCATGTGTGCTGGAAAATACACCCGGTAGTTGTGGGGAGTATCTATGTACCCCACAAATATCCCAACCTCTTTTGTTGGTTCTAGCTTCTTCCTGACATATTTGGTCACATGGAAATAGATAGATGAGCCAAAAAATTTAAAATATGAAACATCCGGTTTCTTACCTGAAAAAGCCTCCTCTGGTGTACTCATGCCAAGTATCCGATGAGGACTACGATTCTGCACAAATACTGTTGTGTTGCATGCCTCTACCCACAGATGCAACGGTAGGCCATGATCATGTAACATAGCTTGTGCTGCTCCCACAATTATTCTATTCTTTCTTTCTGCAACCCCATTATGTTGTGGGTTATGAGGTGCATTTAATTCTCTCTGAATTCCTTCTTTGGCACAAAATTTCTTGAATTCATTAAAGATATACTCACCACCATTGTCGCTCCTTAGAGCCTTCACCTTCTTCCCTATATCTTTCTCTACGGGTTCTTTGAACTCACAAAACTTGGAGAACATCTGATCTTTCTTCTGCATGAAGAAAATCCAACAATTTATAGAAAAATCATCAACAAAAATCACATAATACATGTGCTTTGCTATGGAAGCCATTGAGAATGGTCCATACACGTTGATTTGAATGTGATCGATTATGTGCTGAGATAGTTTGATTAGTTTGCCATTAAGTGAAATGACTATTAACTGATGAATGCTTTAATAGGGAAGACTGAAGGAAATCATTCACGAGTTAAACCAGTAGCAAAATAAGAATGAAAACACAGCAAATAACAGAGAGAAGAAACAACAAACATTGATTACGGAGTTCGGCCCTGGTGGACTACATCTCCGGGTCTGCTTTCAAGATGGGCATCCACTTTATTAGGATTGATCCGAGGAAGTATTTACACAGAAAAACACCAGACTAATCATGCTCGCAGGCACTTCTGGTCACTGACAACATCAAGCTCTCTCTCTCAGCTTTCCAATGCCTATCTCTGTGCTCAATTCCACCTCCAGAAGGTCGAGCAATGCTGAAAACAAAAACTGCCTCTAATCCTATGAATATGAACTCCAAACTCTCAATGTCTTTCAAGGAAAATGTCATGGATTTATAAAGTTGAACTCGAACTCCTGAATGCCAAACTTAGCAAGTGGTTGAGAAAAATTTAGTGATTAGGGTCTCGATCCTATCTCAATTTAACACCTAGTAGATAATTGATAAGGTTTTAAACAACCTTAGCGCATTAATAAATTTAGAAACCCAAAAATGGACCATAGGATAAAACTTAGCCCTGATAGTTAGGCTAATGGCGCGTCGGGCATGTGAACAAGCAGCTTTTTGGGCGGTCGGTTCTGGTGGTTATGGTTAGGTCCGGTGGTTCTGGCTTAACCCTTATCTTCTTCCGCGTTCACATGGATAACAACTCCGACGCGGTTACAGCTGGCGGCTTAGGACTGTTTGTCATTTTTCGCCGCGGTTTTCAACTGACTATTCATATGCTGACGATTATGTTTTCGACGCGGTTTAACTGACATAATTAGACTGTGTGGGTTTTTAAAACTTTATTATAAATTTTTATATACGCATGGTGTTATTTCATAGTTTTAATACAAATTTTTAGCACTTGGGTTTAGTGCTAGGGTTTATCACCATGGGTATGTTTGCACTAGGTTTTCACATAGGTTTAGGTGTTAGTTATTATACCTTAGGTCTTAGAACTAGGTTTTGACATAATGCTATGATTAGACCATAGGTTTAGGATTAGGTATTTTTACATTTTGTAAGGTATTTCACCATAGAGGACCTAGGACCAAATTACACCATCACATCACGAAATTCGAACCACATGACATCTTGAGGACTTCTTCACTGGCGAAACTGATGGTATGAAGTCTAAACCAGACATTAGACTTCTGGAGTTGACTGGACCTCTTTGTTGACCTGCACTTAACAAGATCCTCCTGGATCAATCCTCTCGACTTGCAAGCTTTTGGACCACAAATTTTGATTTTAAACAAATATCAAGTGAGGGTACATCTCCCTCACTTTTCCGATCTCTATCCATCTTGCCTTTCTCGGATTCATGCCCTAGAGTCCCACTCAAAGATATTCCACATCTCCTCGACTGGAAGTACGAACTCTCCTGTCCAAGATGGTATCTTCCTGCAACTCATTTATATACTCAGATGTTAAATCATAAATATTAGGAATTTGTGTATCTTCCTCGGGATCAATGACCATCGGAGGTTCATACAACTTCAGATTTTTTTACATTCATAACTGAATAAAGATGCATGTAAGGCGGTAAATCTAATCGAAATGCATTATTTCCAATCTTCTCAACAATCATGAAGGGACCATACCTGATAGATTTCAGTTTCTTACCTTCTCCTTTCAACCTGTCTTTGCTGATATACAACCATACCTGATTGCCAACCTGAAAATTATGATCGACTCAATGCTTGTCGTGGCACAATTTGTACTTGGCCTGACTCGATGCTTGTCGTGGCACAGTTAGAGAAGAATGTAAGGCTTGATATTAAGCATTTTGCACATAAGGTAAAGATTCATCCCACAACTTAGGATGTTTACTACAGTAACCTCGAAGAATATGTATCCTGGTTTTGTTCACCATTTCTGTCTGTCCTTCAACAAAATCCTTGCTGTCCCATGGTTGCAAAGGAACTGGAAGTGGCATGTATAAACCAATCTTTTGATTTCTTGGCTTTCTTGTAGAACACATAACACATCCTTAATGTACTTCATAATTGTTTCATACATATGAGGCCAATAACAATACCTTTGAATTTGCGCCATAGTCTTGCTTACACCAAAATGTCCTGCAATTCGAGAAGGATGAGCTTCCCGAATAACCTGCACCCTTGTTGTTTGCGCTATGCACAACTTACCCAAACGATATAACAATTTGTCATGAATATGATAATTGACCTCTTCTATCTAAGTATCATGAGTTAGTGATTCATAAATATATTCGAAATCATCATCAGTAATATATTGTTCTACATAACTTTCATGTTTCAATGAACTATTCTGCAGTACTACTGAAGCATTCAAAGACGGTCTAGACATCATATCAGCTACTTCATTTTTTACACCTTTATTGTCCTTAATTACTATGTGAATTTGCTGAAGAAATCCCATCCATCTGTAGTGGCGATATTGTTGCAACTTATTATGCGACTTAAGGTATTGAAGCGATTGATGATCTGTGTGAATCACTATTTCCATTGCATAACCATTAGCATTTGTTTTAACTTCAAATGGTTGTTGATGATCTAATAATGTTGTGAAATTTTTCTGCTTAAATATATCAAAAAATTTAAAGTCGACACACATTCCCCATGTCCCATTTTTCTTAGGAACCAGAATTATGGGTGAACCACATGGAGATGAACTGGGTCACATGGATTCTTTTCCAACCATCCCTGGAATTTGTTGCTTTATTTCTTTGTGCTCTATAACTGACTTGTGATACATTCCAAGATTAGGAAGAGGGGAAACATGCATCAACTGTATCTCATGTTGTATTTCTCATTTATGAAGTAGATGTTTTGGTTCTTTAGATAGAATTTGAAATGAATCTACCACTTTAACCAAACTATATTTAAACCGAGTTTCACAACCTGAAAAAGCATCATTAAGATCCTTATGTTGTTCTTTTACAAACATGAGTATATATCTCTTACTTGAACTTATTAAGCACTTCATCTGATTCACATTAACTAAATCCAAGTGAGTTTTGATTTTATGTGCCTGTACGATGTATTCAATTCCATATTTCTTAAGATGATACTTATGCTCTTTCCTATGAAATAATGCATCACGATCATAGAGATAAGGACTTCCTAGCACTATTCCACAAATTTATAACGATATCACATCTAGATCCACTTCATAAATGTAATTAGCTGTGATGGAAAATTTTAAATGACACTGTTTGGTAACATGAATCTGAGTCTATTCCTTTAACCAACCTAATGGATATGGTTTTGGATGATTATGTGTTTTTAAACCCAATTTCTTAACCAATGATTCAGATATCGAATTTTCCTGTGATCCTGTGTCACACAATGTATCTATTTTCGTGTGCTTAGAAGTTACCCTTATATGAAATAACTCAATTCTTTTATCTTCATTGAGGTGATTAATGTTTGAAAAGCAGAAGTACTTGAACTTGAACTAGCATCATAATTTTTACTTGTCATAACCATTGCGTTAATTTTCCCTTCATCACCTGAGTCAGAGTCCAAGTCTTGTTGGATTGATGTATCAACCTTCCTTTCACCTTTATTCCTTTGGAACTTCTTTGGCTTGAGTTCCGGGTGAAGTTCCAACATCTAGCTTTTTCTTGCTTGATCCTCTGGAAATGAGTACAGGTAGGTTTTTCACCTTCCTTCTGAGCTATAGCTATCTTCCTTCCTTTTGAACTGTCCTTCTTCTTGCTATCTTTGGACTCCAACTATTTGGATGTCCTTGGTGAAAACTTGAATGGCCTGCCACTTGATTCGACATGTATGGCTTGAAAACATACTTCATCAAAGTCATTAGGATTGAACATCAATAATGTATGCTGTAAATATGAATGTAAACTGCCAATGTACTTTAACAAAGTTTCTCGTGTATCCAAAGGAATACCAAACACCAACTCTTTCTTCCTGAACTCCAGAGTGAACTCTTGAACATTTTGTCCCTTACCTTGTCGCAAATGATACAAATCAATAGCAACTTGCTGTGTGTAACCCAACGGATATAATTTTTTCTTTAGAGCTTTCAAAAAATTAGAACATGATGAGATGATTCTACCTTTATGCTTTAAATCTATCTGTGTTTTACTCTCCCACCAGATTAAAGCATTTCCCCCCATTCTAAGAGTAGCTAACTGGATCTTTGTCTTATCATCAGAAATGTTTTGAATCCGACAATACACTGCGAATTGTTTTATCTAATTATCTAGTTTCTTTGGGTTCATTTTTCCATCATAAATAGGTAACTCAAACTTTACATTAAGTTTTAAAATATATTTATGAGGTTTCTTTTCTTTTTCAGACTCAGAACTAGAAGAAGAAGAAGAAGAAGAAGAAGAAGAGGATGATGGACGTGATAGAGGAGGAGGAGTTTTATCTGCTTTTCCTTCTTGTTGGGTATGTGTTATATTATTTCCATGATTAGTGCCACGCGCTCTACGTTGCGTCGGGCGCAACAGGGGGGTCATAGGGGGGGCGGCAGCGCCCTGGGAATTTTTTTTTTTTGGTGTGCGGACCCACTCATAGGCGAACCCACCCATGGTTTTGTGCATGAGTTTTCACATGGCTTTTGGGGGACGATGGTTTTCGGCCCCTGGTATTTTGTAGATTCGGTCAAGGGAACTACGGTTATGTTCTAATCCAGGGTTAATGGATTGGGGTTTATGTATGCTTCGACATGTATATATATGTGTTGTAACACTAAAAGGAATATAATGAGAAAAATCAAAATTTTGGTCATCCCGATTTGGGATCCAGGGGAAAATCTCTATGTATATCTGTTTTATGTTTTATGCTCTTGCTATTGTTTATTTTCTGTTTTTAAGATTCATTTGTAGATAATTTCTGTACAAGGTTAAAACCTACACTTCTATCGACAAAGAAGCTACATCTCTCGCCGTCTTCCCTTCCTATAGTTCTCCCAACATATGTTGTATGTTTAGAAACATTTTCTGAATTTGACTCTCGTCCATGTGCTTCACTTCAGGAGTTTCACTGGTTTCAACGTTTTCAGTCCCTGTCATCGTCGATTGACGAACGAATTTCCGCTTTTCAATCTCTGGATCGAACTCCTCAAGCTTTCCTTCTCCACGTTGCAATCCAAACTTGGTTAACATCCACTAGAAAAAAAACTACAAAGCACAACCTGCTCTTATACCAAAATATATGATCTGAATGTGATCGATTATGTGCTGAGATAGTTTGATTAGTTTTCCATTAAGTGAATTGACCATTAACTGATGAATGATTTAATAGGGAATACTTAAGGAAATCATTCACGAATTAAACCAACAACAAATTAAGAATGAAACATAGCAAATAACAGAGAGAAGAAACAAGAAACATTGATTACAGAGTTCGTCCTTAGTGGACTACGTCTCTGGGTCCGCTTCCAAGATGGGCGTCCGCTTTATTAGGATTGATCCAAGGAAGTATTTACACAACAAAAACACCAGATTGATCATGATCACAAGCACTTTTGGTCAATGATAACAGGAAGTTCTCTCTCTCATCTTTCCAACACCTGTCTCTGCACTCAATTCCGCCTCCAGACGGTCGAGCAATGTTGAAAACAAAAACTGCCTCTAATCCTCTGAATATGAAATCCAAACTCTCAATGTCTCTAAAGGAAAATGTCATGGATTTATAAAGTTTAAATCAAACTCCTGAATGCCAAAATTAGGAGGTGGTTGAGCAAATTTGGTGATTAGGGTATCGATCCTATCTCAATTTGACACCTAGTAGATAATTGATAAGGTTTTAAACAACCTTAGCGCATTAATAAATTAAAAAACCCAAAAATGGACCATAGGATAAAACTTAGCCCCGACGGTTAGGCTAATGGCGTGTCGGGCATGTGAACATGCAGCTTTTTGGCCAGTTCTGGTGGTTACGGTTAGGTCCGGTGGTTCTGGCTTAATCCTTATCCACTGTCGCGTTCACATGGATAACAACTCCGACGCGGTTACAACTGGCTGCTTAGGACTGTTTGTCATTTTCTGTCGTGGTTTTCAACTGACTGTTCATATGCTGACGGTTATGCTTCCGACGCGGTTTAACTAACACGGTTAGACTGTGTGTGTTTTTAAAACTTAATTATAAAGTTTTATATACCACATGGTGTTATTTCATAGTTTTAATACAAAGTTTTAGCACTTAGGTTTAGTGCTAGGGTTTATCACCATGGGTATGTTTGCACTAGGTTTTCACATAGGTTTAGGTGTTAGTTATTATACCTTAGGTATTAGAACTAGGTTTTGACATAGTGTTAGGATTAGACCATAGGTTTAGGATTAGGTATTTTTACATTTTGTAAGGTATTTCACCATAGAGGACCTAGGACCAAATTGCACCATCACATCACGAAATTCGAACCACATGACATCTGGAGGACTTCTTCACTGGAAAAACTGATGGTATGAAGACTGAACTGGACATCGGACTTCTGGAGCTGACTGGACCTCTCTGTCGATTTTCACTGAACAAGATCCTCTTGGATCACATGTCTAAGTGAACTCTCTCAAGGATTTCTGCTGATCGGTTCTCCTTCTCGTGAAAGGTGGCCTTTGTATACTTCCCCATAATAAACCCTTGCATGTGTATCTTTGTGCACGTGTACCCTTTGGAATCCCTGTAGAAATATTCTGCATGATCCTCAAAGCACTGTGGTGTAGATGACCCAACCTCATGTGCCATAACTCATTGGTATCCCGACTCACCACCTCATCTTCTTTACTTCTCAATGCTGCACAACCATCTACATCAAGTTTGTAGAGGTTCTTCACACGAACCCCAGTCTTCTTTACCTGTCCTATGGCTTTGGGATGAAGGAACGCTTTTCCTTCACTGAAAACCACATCATATCCAAGATCCTCCAACATAGCAACTAACACAAATTTCTTTTTCAAACCTAGTACATGCATGACATCTTTTAATATGAAAGGTTTACTTGACACTCTCTAGAAAGTAACTGTACCAATCCCGATAGCGTTATACCTCCCGTCATCACCCATCTTGATGTGCATATGAAGATCCTTATCCTCTAAGATAATAGAGAGTTCTTTGTTGCGATTCACGTGGAAAGATATTCCACTATCCAAGTACCACATAGATCTCATCACAGTTGACACCATGCATGCGATGAGAGAGAAGTCCAACTCAAAATGTGAGGCCAAAGCTTCACCCGCTGCAACTCCTAGAGCTTTCTTGTTGTTCTTCTTCTTTTGTGGACAATTTGGGGCATAGTGTCTGTTACACAGCAATTTGTCACCGTCCCTGCAATTCCCCATCCCGCACAATTGGAGGGCTCATTCCGTGACCTGTGAGCAATGACATGACTTGAAACCACTTTCATGACACCCCTATGAACATGAGCTTTCATTGCCCTGAAGACAACTCCCTGTGAAAACCCTAAAAACACCCCTTTTTGCATTGGCGCGGGAAGACAGTTCAGTACCCGCGCCAATGGGGGAAATCCTTCAAATAGGGCGCACCAATTGGCACTTTGTCTCAGAGTCGCACTCGCGCCAACCATTTTAAGGAGTGTTTTTTAAAAATAAATGGCAGAAGTTTTTTCCTAACCAATTCATAAACTGGTATCTAATTTGAGTTGGGTAGTTTGGCTCCGGATCTCCATGTAGAGGAAGTGGTTTTCCACCTCTCATGGAAGCTTCCTTAAGGATAGGGCCAATCCCATGATTATAGGGATCCCAACTCCCCTTCCTCCATCTATAAAAGCTTGCTCATCTCCTTTGCAAGCTAGTTCCAAACCATCGGAGACGTATCTTTTAAAAGACGCAGTTCATTCCCTTAAGGCCAATCCAAGCAAAGTTATTGTCGAACATCCGAAGAAGAGGCTTGTCCCATCACGACGAGCTTTCGAGATGATGGTTAGCGACCTTAGAAGAAGAATTCGTCGAACCGAGTTGTATCCTCTTTGATTGATTAATGATAAGCAACTATTGGTTATGGTTCCACTCTTGTTGATAATTATGATGATGAGTTATGTCTTCTCTGACTGACATACAGTGTCATTTACTGGATTTTACGCTTGCGTTTATTTTGTTTCTTGCATGTGCAGGTGTCCGATCATGGAGATCGTGAGGATTGTGTTCTGCCGGAGCTAAGGAATGGGAGCGCTACTTTCTCTACAAGCGACAACATTGGATTCCAGGTAAGCCTTCATCGCTATTTGGTTTATTTGCAATTAGGAACCTGCACTATAGTGTGAACGATTGTTGCTAGACTTAGAGTGCGGGCTGGTAGGGATCACCCTGCGTCGCCGGAGAAGTTTACCTCTTCAAAAAATTGGCGACTCCCGCGCGGGGATCGTCTGGCTTGTTATTGTTCTTCTTTATAAGCTACGGACGGAGCTTGAAGTTAGCAGAATGACGCTGAAACACTATTGCTCTACGTAGCGAAGTAGATCAGCGTTTGCTTAGATTAATCTGCGGTTTAGTTTGCTAGGCCAGACACTTGGAGTATTGTCTTGTCTTTTTGGTTTTTTCTCGATTCTGCTTGCGTGATCGGCTCTTTTGGCTGGCTCTTTTTGTGATTTTGGCTTTTAGTCAGCTTGATCATCACTGGTCTGCTTGTTGGATTGCCTATTTTTATTTTTCCATAGCAAACTTGACTGGCGCGCTTTACAGCCTGACAGTCGCGCCCATTGGCGTAGGTTGCTAGTGTATTACCCGTGCCAATTCATTTCTGGCGCTAGTTTCAGCCTCAAAGTCGCGCCAATCCTGTGAGGTACTAGGGTTTTCTCTGTTCTGACCTTCCTGAGCTTGATCAGTGTGTTTGGTCTTGTTTTTTCGACTACTTGAGTGTTCTGAAGCCTTGTTTGACTGGCTGTGACCTTCGTCCTTTGGTTGTTTGCTCGTTTCCATCGATTTCACATTCTAGCCCTTGGGCATCTAGGTGCTCTTGTGTGTCGAGCATCCCTTGGGAGTTTTTGGTTTCTATTTGTTCAGTCAACATTTTGATTGCTCCCCTGCATTCGTTTAGCAGTTGTTTATCATTTTATTGCGTTATTTGGGTGATTTTTCTCTTCTTCATTCGAGTTTCACTTTGTCTCACTTTGGGCCTAGATTACATGGTCCGTTTGAGTCTTTGGGATTCTCTTGGTTTTGAGGGACCTTTTTGTCAATTTGGAGATCTGATTGTGTGTTTGCATTGAGTGAGATTTGTTTGTTTTGCTCTTTCCTCATCGCTTCTCAAATTTCTCTTTTCATTAGTTTTCATTTCGTTTAGTGCACTTTTCTATTAAACATTGAAAATACAAAAAATCTCTTTTTCTTTCGATTAGTTAGTGCAAATTAAAATATTTTCGGTGTTATTAGTGATTAGTAACTTTGAGATAAAAGTTTTTGGTTTCCATTAGCTGCATTAGAGACTTTTCTGGTTGTTCTCTGATCATTTTATTATTGTATGAAAAGCTCTTAACTCTCTTGTAATTAGCTTTCATCGAATGAAATGGTATACTGCGGCATATATTGTGCATTTGGGAAATTTCGAGACATAACACTCGCTAAGGCCTGAAAACTGAAACGTAATTGAAGATAAACATTAAAATTTATTCAATTTACACTAAGGCAGCATTGAAACATTAACGCAACATTTAGTGGTCCAGACTAGAGACGTGTTCCGACGTCTTTAAACCTAGCAGTTGTCGTTCTCCTCTTGGCTTTAGACAGCACGAGTACAAACTTGTGCTCCCCGTACCGTCGAGTATATAAAGGGAGACCCCACCAGGTTTCTATCCTTTATCCATAGGAAGCCGAGTCTGCCGCCCTATACCCATGATACACCAGACACAACATTTGGGGAGATTGCCTGCACGTACGTTAAGTCCTTGGTTGATTTCTTTTTCATTTTGAAACCAAGGTGTATATTGCAGTTCACGGTTATTTGGTACACCCTTTTCCTAGTATTCCTAAGTAGTCATTTGATCTTTTCTGACACTTTAAATTTGAAAGGATCACTAAGCGCTTGTCCTTTCACGCTTGCTTCAAAACTGAAAGAGATAGAGTCACCTTTCATTCGTTTCTCGACTCTTAAAACATGAAATGGTGAAGTTTCTAAGTTTCAATGTGGTAAAATAAAGCACCCGCGATCACACGCCCTGTTAGATTTTGCTTGTTGGCTGTTTGATTGTGTGTCTTGAATCTTTTTCAGCCCGTGTGTGTTGTGCTTGATCTTTTTGTCATTGTTTTCACAGTGGCGGAACCTTCCGTTTCGTCTACTGGTAGTCCATATACGGACGATTCATCAGAGGCTTCTCAATCCTCTGAACCTCAGCATCCCATCGTTTTCGAGTTTCCCGATGGGGAACCAGTTCTGTCTGAGCTTCCCTTTAGAGGACCAGTTGAGTTCAATTGGCCCTTTTCCGACCCTTGGTCTGGATTTGGAGTATGGGAATATTTCCCTCCTCTTACATCGGGTTCGCCTTTTATAGCTGCTGTCATTCCTCCTAGTCCTCGCCGTCTGTTACGAGATCTAGCGATAGGTTTAAATATGAGTGATTCTCCTAGTGAGGAAATACCCACGTCTGGTGAAGTTTACCAGTTATTCCCTCGACTTTTTTTCCCAGAAGACAACCCTAAACCATCTGTTATGTCATCACCCGGTCCCTCATTACCAGCAGGGTATAGATCCTTAGGTCAGATTATTGCCGCCGCTGCCTCTATGGGGGTATCTGCTCCTTATATGAGGCCGGTTGTTCCTTCATTGGGGATGTATCCATGGACACCTGTCACATCATCCCCTCAGGTCACTTCTATACCCGTCAGGCCCACTGTCTGTGTGGCTGCATCTACACCTGCTGTTACCACTCAGTTTGTAAGGACCACATCGCTTCCCGAAGACATCTATATAGCATCTGCTATGCCAGAGAACATCTCTTCGGAGGAGTATCGATTGTCCTTACAACAATCAAACCCCGAGGTCGGACAATCCTCTCAAGATCCCAACCACTCGTATTTTTCACACTATGCACAGGATGGTACACCCGTGTACGTCTTTCCATATCAGTACGATGAGCATGGGAACCCTTTACGTTTACCCGCTCCTGAGGCTCAACTTCATGCTTAGGGTTTACCATATAACCATGCTGGACAACCTTATAACCCGCAAGGACAACCTTTTCAAGGCCAACCTTCGGGCCAGCCTAGCTATCCTTATGACCCGTAGGGACAGCCCATACAGGGCTACCCTCCGGGCCAGCAAGGGCCATTATACGGTCTACAAGGACAGTATTACAACCCTTCAGGTCAAATCGTGCAGCCTCTCCCTGGAGTCCCACCTGGGCAACCTCAAGGACTCACAGGTCACCCGGGGTACCAACCCGGGCTGGTATACGGGAATTGGGGGCAAGTCCAACCTTCTTAACCCATGCAAACTCAGTATCCTCTTGGTCCCAACGTTGCACATCAGCCAGGACCATCTTAGCAGATGCCATTGTAGTCAGCGGTTGCTCCAGCCACCACTGGCTCCCATTAGCACGGAGCCAGCCGGCCCCGATCGAGCACAACTTTGGTGTTCTTCCACCAGGCCAACCGACCAATCCGACACAACCTGGTGCTCCTCAACAGCCAGGTCAACCTGCACAACCGACACAACCTGTTTATCTGGGTCAACCTGTTCAACCAGGGCAGCTCGTTCAGCCAGGTCAGCCTGTTCAACCAGGCCAGCCTACACATCCTGCCAACCCTGCCCAACGGCCAACTTATTCCATGTCGCAGCCAAATCAACCGTTGCACCCTAATTGTCAGGCTTAGCAGGGTCCCACCTATCAGCAGCCCACTCAACCTTAAGGTGGTTACTATTCTCATGGTCAATACCGACCGAATTATAGCCAGCCCCAAGGTTCTAACTATTACTCTCAACAACCCGGCTACACCTATGCTCAGCAACCAAATCCACATGCTGGTCACACAGGGCCGACATATAATCAAGGTCCATACTCTGATTATCAAGCCACGTACGCTGGTTACCAGCAACCCAATCAGGCTGGTTATACACCCTATAACCCCTACGGTTAGAATCCTACTGGACAGAACCCAAGGGGAGAGGGATATTCTCAACCAACGTGGAGTACAGGTACTGGTCCGTATCGAGGGCCAGGCATGCCGTTCAATCCGCAATTTCCGTTCTTGGCTACCTTGGAATTACCGGATGTTTCGAAATTAACTAATGATCCGATTCTGCACAATCCTTATTGGCCTCCGGTTCTGACCAAGGTACCCGGCGATTGCCCAAAATTTGAGGGTAAAGCTAAAGAGGACCCCCAAGCTTACGTAATGACTTACCATCTTTGGTGTTCGTCCAACTCTTGGGTGGACGATTCAATTCGTCTACGTCTCTTCCAGCGTACTCTTACTATGAAGCTCGTGCACTTACTTGAATTACCCCGTGGCATCTTTCAAGAATTCAATACGTTAGCCATGGCTTTTCTGACTCACTTTCAGTTACTGGTTCACTATGAAGCCAAGACGCATCTCCTAACTTTATTGAAGCAGGATAAAGCCACCCACATCTCGGATCACATTCATGAGTGGCGACGTCGTCGTAGACTGATCAAGTTTGATATTCCTGATCAACTACTAACTCATTGGTTCACCACGTCCTTCATTAAAAAAATCGCCCAAGATATTGCTATGGGGGCATTTGTGACTGAAGAACAAGCCATAACGCATGCTCAGTATCTTGATCTAGTATACTCTCAGTCTGGCACGCTGTATGACATTTTGACTGATGCTCCACGCCCAGGAATCTCTAAAGCTCCACCTACCCCCGCGATAGATGGTGTTATTGGTTCCGTATCCCAGAATTCTCGAAAATATTCGAATGGGAAGCAGAAGTCCAATTCTTCCAATAATTCTGCTCTTCCCACCCCTCCAGATTCTAGAAAAACTACGGAGGTGAACGCCGTTCAGGATAATCCTACGGAAAAGGCCTCCAAAGGAAAAAAGAAAGGAAAAGGTAAATCCAAATTCGATGCTCCAAAGCCAGAGTCTTCCAAACCTCAGACTGAGGACGATTCTCAATGTAAACCGAAGTACCCCTGCCTTATTTGTGAAGGAGATCACTATACCAAGGATTGTCCCCGACGGTTCGAAATTAGTCAACTTCTCAAAGGCCCCAAAGGGACTCCGGCAGTTCTAAAAGATCCTTTCCCATCTCAGCAGACCCAGATGGTTGAACAGCCTTCACCATCTGCACCATTTGGGTCCCAAGTCTTTATGATGAATGGTGCTGCACCTATCTCCATTGCTACGCGTTCGAAGGATTATGCTGGATTGCGCCAGGCAGCTGGGAAGGAAGTTGTGGATGGCCCACCTCCCCCACATGTCTCCGGTCCGTTGGAAATTGAGAAGCCTACTGCTAAACCCGTTATAAGGCCACCTTCTAAAGGTGTTCTACGAAGATCTTCCTACAACCCAAATGCCCGTGCCGCTCAGCACTACAGTATTGTTGAGGATTTGGCACAGGCGCCTTCTGCTATGTCTGCATTGGAATTTCTTCAAAGTTGCCTGTCACAATGGAAAGCTTTATTGTCTGCGATCGGTGGGATCGATCCCACTGATTCTAACCTTCTCACCTTCGACTTAGAAAATTTCACCCCCTGACTCCCACATCAGATCGCTCTTGTTATTCAAGTCGGGATGAATGGTCTTAACATCCATAGGGCCATTGTGGATGAAGGTGCTTCTACCTGTGTCATGTCATCCGCCTGATGGAAGGCCATTGGCTCTCCAGCCCTTTCATCCTCACCCAATGCCTTAGAGGCATTCGATGGTCGGGAATTGAAACCCCTGGGTGTTCTCGAGAGTTTATCGATTAGTTTACAGGGGAAGACAGTCAACGTAGAAGTGGAAGTGGTTGACGCCAAGCTTAACTACAATATACTTCTCGGCCACAGTTAGACTCACGCCATGCTATGCATGCCATCCACCCTCTTTCGACTTCTTAAGTTCCCTCACGAGGGAAAAATAATTATAGTGGGAGTCGATTTGTCTTTCTTACCCCTCCCTCGAGAATTAGTTACTTTACGTCGTTGAATCCCAAATCCCCACGACGATGTGAGACCGGTCTCTTCCAGGAACAAATCCTCATTGGTATTTTCTGCCTTGCACACCGCTCGAGAGTTAATATGATCTCTAGGTATGACGACCCATGGTTCATCCCTTCGCCTGGCTTGAGTGTGATTTGGAGAATCGATGCCCTTAACTCAGTGAGTTAATTACTGTGAAATGGTGCCGCATCCCGGAGTCCTCCCCCTCCTCGGCATGCTCCTTTGAGCATGGCTTTAGATGTCTACTCTCAATCCCCCTGGCTCGGCGAGGCCGACTCGCCTGATCCTCTTAAAGAGAATTTTCCCTCTGATGAAGCCATTGTTGAAACCATGTCTCTTGAGGATCATCGTTCCTCCTTCATCGTTCCTCCTTCATTGTTGATCATCATTCCTCCTTCATGCCCAGCCTGGGGGAAATGTCATATTGTTTAGAGCATTTTGCATATCAGGTTCCCACTCCATCTCTCCAGACGCCTATATTAACACATGAGGTCTTCTCAGAAGGAAACCTGAGCAACATTACCCAAACTATTCTGATCAACATCTCCGTTAAACCGGGGATAGTTGAGAATATACACGTGGGAGTAACTTGTTCTCTTGATGAGATATGAGTTTATATTGATATTTTTCGAGAATTAAGAGACGTGTTCATTTGGTCCTATGAGGAAATGCCCAGGATTGATCCCAGCATAGTAGTGCACGAGATTCCTACCTATCCTGGTGCGAAACCCGTGCGCCAATGCCTACGCTTGGTACATCCTCGCAAAGCCGTTGCCATTAAAGCAGAAGTTGAAAAACTTCTGAACGCGGGCTTCATTTACCCAATTCCCCTCACAGAATGGGTTTCAAATATTGTCCCTGTAGATAAGAAACAGGGCACTATAAGGGTCTGCGTTGATTATCGTGATATTAATCGCGCCTATCCTAAGGACAACTATCCTACTCCCTTCATAGATAAAATCATTGACGAATGTGCCGGGAGTGAGATTTATTCCCTAATGGACGGCTTTTCCAGGTATAATCAGATAAATATTCTACCTGTTGATCAACACAAAACTGCATTCATCTGTCTGTGGGGTACTTTCGCTTATAAAAAGCTCCCGTTCGGCTTGAACAACACTGGAGCTACTTTCCAGTGTGCGTGTCTTACGCATTCCACGACATACGCCATATCATTCAGCCTTATCTGGACGATCTGCCAGCTCACTCAGCTTGGCGGGAGGACCACCCAGAACACCTCCGCCATATTTTCCTTCGCTGTCGACACTATAATATCCGACTTAACCCTCATAAATGCATCTTTTGCGTGGATTCTGGCCGTATTTTGGGGTTTATAGTCTCCAAGGATGGGATTCGCCTCGACCCCCTAAAGGTCAAGGCCATTGTCAATCTCCCATCACCTTCCTCATTATATCAATTGCAGAGTCTGCAGGGAAAAGCTAATTTCCTTCGACGCTTTATACCGAACTACGCAGAGGTGGCCAAAGGATTCACGCGTCTTTTAAAGAAGAATGTCCCCTTTCGTTGGGACGATATTGCTCAACAATCCTTTGAGAAGCTTAAGACATTACTCGTTAATGCTCTGTTGCTTCGGCCTCCAAACTAACACCGTGATTTCACTCTATATTTGTCCGCCATGTTTAGCACTATAGCTATGGTTCTAGTGTAGGACGACGATGATGGCAATGAACATGTTGTCTATTATCTATCACGGAACCTTCTTGACACATAGACACGTTATGCTCATGTCGAGAAGCTAGCTTTAGCAGCCGTACAAGCTGTGCATCGTTTTCGCCACTACATCCTGTTGCGTACAACAACCGTGGTTTCGGATTGCAACCCCATGACATACATTATATCTCGAAAATTACTAGGGGGGGAATACTCCAAATGGATCGTTATCCTTCAGGAGTTCGACTTAGAGTTTACCACTGCTAAGTCGACCAAATCACTGGTTTTTGCGGATCTCATTTTCTCCCTCCCGACAGACTCCACACCCTCTCACTCTGAAGATCATGTTCCAGACGAAACCCTCTTCCTTATCAGCACCCATGACCCGTGGTATGGCGATATTATTGTGTATCTTCAAACGTCAAAATTCCAGTCTGAGTTGACCAAATATGCCCGATGTTGGATTCGGCATCAGTCTCAACCCTACCGCATTGTAGGAGATACATTATACCGGGTCGGAGTAGATTCGGTGCTCCGCCGGTGCTTAACGCTGGAAGAGGCTGAAAGAGTCTTAAATGATTGTCACAGTGGCACATGTGGTGGTCACATGTCTGGATATGCCACCGCCCAGAATATTCTGCGTGCGGGTTACTTCTGGCCGTCAATATTTAAAGACTGTATTGTCGCAGTCCGCAAATGTCATTCGTGCCAGGTTTTTTAGCGCAAGATGCGCGCGCCACCTCTCCCATTGCATCATGTCATTACTGTTAGCCCTTTTGCAAAATGGGGTGTAGATTTCATGTCATGTAACCCTCATTCGGCCAGGGGGCATGCATATATAATCGTTGCTGTCGACTACTTTACTAAGTGGGCCGAAGCGATGCCTACACTAGCCGCCTATGGTAAGACAACTGCTTAATTTATCTTCAACCATATTATTGCACATTTCGGAGTCCCTCAGGCCATTGTTACCGATCATGGTACTCACTTTCGAGATTACATGATGGCCGAACTGACATCAAGGTTGGGCTTACGACACGATAGCTCAACCCCATATTACCCCAAGGAAAATGGCCAGGTTGAGGCTATGAACAAGGTTTTGGTCACAATGCTTCAACGAACAGTTGGAATTCATAAGTCCAATTGGCACCTCCAATTTTTCTCAGCTCTATGGGCATACCGGACGTCAGCAAAGAGTGCGACCAGATTCACACCATTCCAATTGGTGTATGGTCTAGAAGCAACTCTTCCGGTTGAGTGTGAAATGCCTTCCTTAAATTTGGCTGTGGAACTTTTACTCGACACTTCTCCTGAAGAAGAGCATCTCTTGTATTTGGAACGGTTGGATGAAACCCGTCGCTTGGCTGCCTTAGTCATTAAGGCATAGAAAAATTGGGTCAAAGCGCACTTTGATCAATCAGTCTCTCCACGTTCCTTTGTCGAAGGGGACCTTGTCCTCTTATACGACCAAGCGCACAACAAACTCGGGGCAGGAAAGCTCCAACCCATGTGGCATGGGCCCTTCATTGTAAAACGAGTATTGAAAAATGGGGCTTATGAGCTCATTGATTATGAAGGAGTTCCATTGGCGCAACCTAGAAATGGGCTATACCTTAAAAAATACTACGCTTGAAGTCATTTTGGTGTGGTGTGTGTACATAGGTGTGTATTTTCATTTGTGTGCATGTGTGGTGTGGTGTACGATGTAAGCATCTTTCTGCTGACCGGGTCTTCTTGATTGTGCAGATTTCCATTACTCCGTTTGTGGGTTTCGCAGATGGTGCCTCTCGCAGTACCAGGAATCTGTCTTCAGCAGCCTGGGTAATTTATGATCCTGCTGGTGAGTTGGTTAACCCACAAGGTGTATGTCTAGGTCCTGCTACAAATAATATCACGGAATATAGTGATGTATTGGAATTATTAACCGAGGCTATGGACCTCGGCATTCATGAATTACTTGTGTATCTAGACTCACAACTTGTAGTATTACAACTTAACGGACATTATTCAATAAGAAATCCATCCATTTTACGTCTGTATCTGCGTATTCTTCTGCTGGAAAGAAATTTTGACTATATTACATATCAACACATACCTAGACATATGAATACATTAACATATGCAGTAGCTAATTTGGTTCTAGATAGACATTTGCGCAATTTATAAATAAAAACATCATCACATGTGAAAAGATCCATCCAGAAATAGGTATGTATATATATGTGTGTCGAAATGTTTACATAGTGTGCATCACATAAAATAAAAAAATATACATGTTCGTCTTAATACATCCAGAGATGACATGTCTCTCAAAAAATATATGCATGAAAGAAGCTCTAGGTGTCTAATCCGCATGGTGCTCGTGGTAACATGCTACTGCGCCCACTAATTGTCTCAAAAGTCGGTGGAGGCGACTAGGCACTCCCACCGTATATCTCTGATATGCCATCGGGACATCTGCCAGCCGGGCGTAGTCTAGAATCCCCCAGGCGATCCCCTCAAGGTTCTGGATCAACTCTCCTCCCTCGGCACCCTCTGCCTGAGGATCAGCTGCGGGCTGAGTTCTCTGTGCAATAGGAGACATACCGGCAGCTCTCTCTGGGACGACCTTTGCATACATATAAAACTATTGTTAGAACGGACATGTATCGCCAAAAAATCATAAAACATAAAAAACAAAAGAGAGTATCATACCCAAATCCTCATCCCAATCCTCCCCCTCCGGGAGTGGAAGATCGGGATCTCCGGTGAAATCGGTCCCAGCGTAGGGCCAGTCCTCGACCATGATCAACTGACGCTGTAACCATCCAAAAAAATCAGGCCTCCAAGACATCTGTTGGCCTCCTCCTGACCTGAGCATAAGTGCTGCCCAACGAGCCATCCTCGGCTCTCGTGGTATCGGCTCAGCAACTATGGCCCCTTGGCCCTGGAAGATAGGTAGTCGTTCCAGGATGAACGACACCAAAATGGAACCATAGCCAAACTGCTTTAGTTTGAATTGCTTGCATCTCGTCAGCTGCCTCTTGATATTGGTTGTCACTGCTGTAGCCCAATCAAACAGTGTAGGACTCATACACTCAGAGGCTAGTATAAGTTGGGCTTTTGTTGCCTCGTGTGGAGCTTGTGATCCCACAGCTCGTGTAATGGTGTGTAGCACTACTCTGAGTGCTAGATCCTCGACAGTGTGGATGTCCACCTTCCCGCTTCCTACTCCGGTCCGTGCCCTTGGGCACACCCTCGCCATTACTTGTTCCATCTTTTTGCCAGAAGGTCTGCTGCCTGTCAAGATGGGCACCGGACCTTTGCGCAACAGTCCGGTTATGAAATATACTTCGGAAACCTCGAGTTCCAACACTTGGTCCCGAAGCTTAAACACTTCTTCATTTTCATCCCATATACTGACCAAGTATTGTAGTAGCTCCGGTTGAGCTCGTAAGCAAGGCGTCAGGAAGAAATTTTTGAGTCCACAATTCTTAAGTGCATTCATACAAGCTTCAGTCTCCATAGCCAGTTCATCCTCTTCCCCATGCTCCCTCTCCTTCCATTCGATAACCATTATGCCTGAGTAACCTACATCAACATGATAAAAAAGCCTCGATTAGATCTCTGTTATGCTTGAAATTTCATTTGGATCGTTTGCAATTCAAAAATTTGAAGCGGAAAATTGAGTTCCGCCGTTGGCGTGACTGTTTCCCTAACAGTCGTGCCCGTTGGCGCGACCCCTTTGTAAGCAAAAGGCCATTGGCGCGGGTTCGTGCCCGATACCCACACCAATGGGCGGAGCCCTAAAATTTTAAAAATTTTCCACAGAAGTCTAATCCGTAATGGAAATCTCTTAAAAATGGATCGAAATGGAGTTCAAGGAAGCGCCCCTTACCTGGAACAAACAAGAATCTGAATGATAGCCCGGATCAGTCGCAGTCACCGTTAGAAGTTTGCACACAAATGGACCACTGTTGCTCTCCAATGAGGTAAATAGTAAAAGTAATTTTGTTTTTACCATTTGAGACTTATTTATAACTTTTGAAATCTAATTAGGTTTTAAAAGTCATTTTTTATTAATATTTTAATATATTTTGTCAAAAATGGATTTTACACTTGCCTTTATGTGCAGCAACAAGTTTTTATGCAACTTAAACGGTGACACGAGTTGTATTTTATACTTTTTCGGGCTCGGTAAATACACGAAAAAGTCACTTTTGGAGTCATCTTTCAGCTCTTTTCTGACTCTATAAACATGAAAAGATTGCCGAGGCCCTTGTCGTTTCGATATTGTTAAAGTGGCCACGAAACGACATCTACCAAGTATACGTTTACCCCTTTTTCGGGCTAGAATAGATTGTTTACGAAAAAGGAATACCCTAGCCTATTGCGACTAGGAGGTTTTCTCAAACAAAGTTTTCTACCTTTTTGGGTCTGAGCAACTATTTACGAAAAGGGACTGTTGGAGTTTACTTTTCCGCTGTCTTTTCAAACTCTCTAAACATGAAAAGACACCGAGTTCTTCCTTTGTCAGACTCGTTAAACCCTGATGACATTGGATTCAGTCGTAATGACGGTATCCGAGTTCCTCCTTCCTAGGGCTCGTTAAATGTACTAGGATGGGCTTATACAGCAAGCATATGGTATCCTCTTCAAGCTTGTGTAAAAATAAAGAGGTACTCGCCAGAAATGGTGGGGAAAATGGAACCAACATCATTGTCGTGTTGGCAGTATGTCACTCTTGAACATGGCACTTGTCTGCATTCGTGTCGGGTTGGGGATATCTCATCTCGTTTTCCACTTGCCTTCGTGGGTTTGGGTGATCCCTTTTGACCTCTCATCTGCTCTTTGCCTTTTCATCATGACCCTTGATCTTTTGATGTCAAACACTGCCAAATCCACTGTCGTGCCGCCGATATGTTTAAGAGAAGTTGACCTCTGCAGATTTCAAACTTCCTCTGATTCTCATCTGATCTTAATTCACAAAGACATTATGTTCCTCTGTCTCGTGTCGATGATGTGGGAAACACTATGGCCCACCTTCGATCAAGGTCACTCCCTGTCGACTTCAGCTCATTATCCAAAAAGCTGATCTAGAGACTCCCTTCTGGTACCTTGGAGCCTGCATGCCTCAATGGCAGGTTCTTCACATTCGACGTGAGGTTTTCATCATTGGCCTCCGATCGAGTGATTCTACGGGTGTTTGATGCCAGCTCATTGATTCACATGCCGTGGATTGTACCTATAGTACCTTGAGGACCATTGTCATTAGTGGTGGTACCTCTCACGTCTGTTAACAACTTCCATCATTGGCTAGTAATCAGGCGATGTTCTTGCATGTTCGACTTCAGCTCACATATTCGCATGCTTGAAATTGTACTTTGTTCGGGTCAAGATGGAGCGCAAGACCCTGGATTCCTGTCTGTTATAATCCAGGCTGCGATTTTGTGGATTCTTATGATTAGTTACATGACTCACTGATTGGATGGCTGCGACCATACCTGAGTCTATTTATCGATCCTCATTGGATGGCTGCGTCCATACCTTAGATCCGGATTATTGTACACTCTGTTATGGATGGATGCGCCCATACCACATATATATCATGTATTTGAGATATTAGTTGTATTTCTCTACGCAGGTTTTCCGACGGCAGTGTTTTCAGTTGGACACGTTCTCGTAAAGCATTTCACCCCTCTCTCTCTTTCGGGCCTCATGCTTTAGGGGGCATCTGTTACAAAACAATTTTTCACCGTCCCTGAAATTCCCCATCCCGCACAATTGGAGGGCTCATTCCGTGACCTATGAGCAGTGACATGACTTGAAACCACTTTCATGACACCCCTCTGAACATGAGCTTTCATTGCCCTGAAGACAACTCCTTGTGAAAAACCCTAAAAACACCCCTTTTTGCATTGGCGTGGGAAGACAGTTCAGTACCCGCGCCAATGGGGGAAATCCTTCAAATAGGGCGCGCCAATTGGCGCTTTGTCTCAGAGTCGCACTCGCGCCAGCCATTTTAAGGAGTGTTTTTTAAAAATAAATGGCGGAAGTTTCGTCCTAACCAATTCATAAACTGGTATCTAATTTGAGTTGGGTGGTTTGGCTCCGGATCTCCATGTAGAGGAAGTGGTTTGCCACCTCTCATGGAAGCTTCCTTGAGGATAGGGCCAATCCCATGATTATAGGGATCCCAACTCTCCTTCCTCTATCTATAAAAGCCTGCTCATCTCCTTTGCAAGCTAGTTCCCAAGAGCCATCAGAGCCTTATGCTGCAAGAGCCTTGATTCATTCCCTTAAGGCCAAATCCAAGCAAGGAGATTATTGTCGAGACATCCGAAGAGAGAGGCTTGTCCCATCCCTGACAGGCTTTTCCAAGACGTGTTCCGCTGGCGACCTTCCGAAGGAGAATTCAGCGTCAGAGCCAGGTTGTATCCTCCTTTGATTGATTAATAATAAGCGACTATTGGTTATGGTTCCACTCCTGTTGTTGATTATGATGATGATTTATGTCTTCTCTGACTGACATATAGTTGCATATACTGAATTTTACGCTTGCGTTTGTTGTGTTTCTCGCATGTGCAGGTGTTCAGTCACGGAGATTGTGAGGGATCGTGATCTGCCAGAGCTAAGGAACGGGAGCGCTACTTTCTCTACAAGCGACAGCGTTGGATTCTAGGTAAGCCTTCATCGCTAGTTGGTTTATTTGAAATTAGGAACCTGCACTATAGCGTGTGACGATTGTTGCTAGACCCGGTCTGGGCTAGTAGGGATCGCCTCTGTCCACAGAGGGGATTTACCTCTTCAACAGTGTCCATGATCATAGTAGTTGAAACATTTCACCTTTGACATGTCTCGTTTCTTGCCTTCTTTGTTGGTATTAGATTTGGAATGGAACTTATTCCCTTTCCCCTTATTTTCCTTACAATCTAAGGCACAATTTTACTCATCATCAACCTTGGATGATGATCCATCCCTAGTATTCCTCCGAAAGTCTTCTTGTACCAAATCCGACCATAGTCGCTTCCACTTTGGTAACTGCTCCCTCCCATTCGCAGAGTCCTGGTAACTATGCCATCTCTTGGGAAGGCATAGAAGTGATAGGCTCACCAAGTCATAATCAACCACAATAATCCCAACACTTCCAAGCTCATCTCGACATTGAGTGAACTTGGTCAAGTATTTCTAGATTGTGTCGCCCTTCTCGATATTGATTTTCTTGAGCTTGTCCTTGAGTGCCAATTTCTTGTGGTCATGCTGCTTTGAATCATATCTATCAAGGCCTTCCACATAACATATGTAGCCTTTCCATGGAGGCTAGAGAAAATACGATCTCGAACTCCCTCTAATAAGATCATCCTCGCCTTTGCAAAATTCTTCCTACATGCTTCATGCTGCATAGCATCTACCTGAGGGGGTTCCGAAATATCAGTGTCAATGAACTCCTTTAGCCCATTATCCTCAAATATTTCCTCCATCTTGTCCTTCCATGCAATATAGTTCGAATTTCCCTCGAGTGTATATTCAAGGCTCAAGCGAGTGAAAGACATCCTGGTTAGCTGCTAGGTACAAAGAAGAATCATGTTCAACACAAACTCAATTTATTCTCTTCTATTGTGATTCCTTGCGCTTTGATACCATGTAGAAATTATACCAATGGATTCATTCCGATCATGTAATGTACTAGAACAAGATACTGAATCCTTCTACAATATTTGTGGAATATAAAATATTATCGCTCAATCACATGCAAGCAAGAGAAAGAAGTAAATAAATCGCACAACACAAGATATTACTGGGGGAAGAAACTACTCAAAACCCCTCTATTTATATTGTATAATAAGTCAAGGAATCATGAAACAATACAATGCATTCTTACCCACAAGAATCTCCTGCACTCTACCAATCGTCTCACACTGATCTAGGAAAAATTGGACAAACACTTAGCCAATTCCTTGCCTTCTTCTAGCCTACCTTTCTCACGCAATTCCTAGATAAATATATCCCTATTAAATAGGAAATTCAATCATCCTTGATTGTGCAATCCATCATGGCCTTCCCATGACTTTATAATTGTACCCGAGAAAGTTTCTAATAATACAAATGATAATTATCTTCCCTTTAACCTCTGTATCAACCTGGTCTTCATCAGAACTGACATGCATGCAACTATTAATAGTGAATCATTAGTTATTTGATTGATCACTACTTGTGAATTAAATCTAATTTAATTCACTGGACCTCTCACTAGCTCTTCAGTCAGTTAGAACTAGTTAAACTGATTTTACCTCAATTAATTTGAGTTAACTGATTACGCTCACACCACACTAGTGCTACAACTACAACTGGACCCCAAAAATATTAGAATCACTCTACATGCCTCATCTTAGATCCTCAACTTGAAATTATTAAGCTAATTCAATATTCATGACTTAGTTAACTGATACAAGTTGTTATGAGATGAACTTACAATTTATTGTCCAATTTATTTAAGTGAAAAATAAATTAGACGCCCACATTTAACACTAATGTGTAACTGAATTCCTCTCCAATGTGTGACAGGAATCCCACACTAGTATGTGATGCATTTTCTTGTTTAATTTCAACACATAACAGGGACTAAGTTTGAAACCCACTTTGAATGCCTAACATGAAAGATGATTTTGACTTTAAGGAGTTTTTTTGGTTCAGATTTGATTTGACTTTCAAGATTGGGGTGAATTTTCCTTAACTTCTGCTGTGCATGTTTCTCAGTGGATGTCATTGAGATAGTATGTTGGATAATGGAGGTATCATATGTCTTGAGATATTCATATTTCCATGTGAAAACATTCTTATATTTCTTTATTAAATGAATGAAGGCTAATCTCTCATCAGACGAGAGACCAAGTCCTAGATTGATTTTTTGAGGGCCGAGATCAGTGCCAAGGTTTACTAGTTCAAATCTCAAGGTTGAACTTTGTAGCTTATAATTAGTAACCTTCTTAAATCTGACTTTGAGGTCATAAAGATCTTCAAGTTTTACCACAGATTTAGGTATCACAATTTCATCATTTTTTTTTCAACTGTATTTCATGTTCATCCTCATCGATCAACTGATCGTCATATGATCCTTTGGATGTGAGAATTAGAACATCTTCATGGTCATTAAATACTCTCCGGTTAGTGACATTATCAGGAATAGATGGGTGAAAAATTAATTCTATATAAAAATATCTGGACTATAATCCTCAGAAGGAATAAGTGTGGATGCTACATTGGCTAGAAGGCCAGCGCTTGCGTTTTGGAGCCTTGGGATAGGTGAGATATTGAATGGTAAGAAGTGTGAGGTAAGAGCTTGGAATAGTGACTGGTAATGTTTAAGATGATCAGAAATACAATGAATAGTATTTCTTACCTGTTTGATAAATATTCCAGAATCACCATATACTTGAAGGTATTTGACACCAAGATCTATTGCTTTATACAAGCGTTGGACTAGTGCCTCATATTATGCAGTATTGTTTGTGCATTCAAATTCTAACCTACATGCCAACATTGTATTTTCTCCTTCTAGATTAATTAGTATGCAACCAGCTCATGCACTATCACTTGATTTTAATCCATCAAAGTATAATATACAAAATAAAGTTTTAAGAAAAGGTTTTTCTACAATATTTATACATTTGGAAGAGTCTGATTGAAAAAAGTTTTCAAATTGAGAGTTAACCAAATTGATAAGAAATGGAGATCGTTGTGCATTAAAATTTCACAAAAGAGTTTCAACAGATTAATTTCCAAGGATGTTATTGGTAAAGGCCATTGGTTCATTTTCATCCTCGAAACAAGTTACTGAGTATTTCATGTGTTTTTCGCGGTCAACTCGAATTTGATTTGGCTTACCATTGTAGGGAAGCCACATATGAGATAAATCAGTGCCAAAATAACTGTGAAATGTTTTTGACCAATCTATACTCATAATCAAACTGTAAAAATAAAGTATATCAACAACTGGAATATCAATTACTTGATGAACTTTTGAATTAGAAGCTAGTCTAATAAGGATAGAATTCATTTCTCCTAAAACCTTGACTTTGGTTCTATCTAATTGAAAAATGTGTACTGTAAACTTTTAAGGAGCAATGTTTAGCTTCAAGCAAATAGAATATGGCATAATATTTGAAGAAGCCCCACAATCTATCAGGAAATTGTGCACATTGTTATTAAAAACTTCAAAAATCAAAAGGAAAGGAGGGGTGTGAGAATTGGATCCGTCTCTAATTAGGATAGCATCAGTGGCGTTGATATTTTTAGATGAATCTGTGGGAGGTTTTCCTAATCCTTTTGAGGCTTTAGAAGTAACAGGCATAGGTAAAGGCAAGGCAGGAACTGTATTCAGTTCTTTGAGTAAGATTTTTTGCTGCTGTTTTAATTTACTCACCTCATACATAGAGATATTTGCTTTAACTTTCTTCATATCTTCCACTATGTTATACTCGATGGTATCTGCGACCACTAAGGTCTTTGACGTGGATGGAGAGGTAGAAGAAGTTGGGCTTGTTTGAGGAGAATGAGTCTTTTTGTTAACAACTTTGTCTTTAGCAACATGGGTTGAAGATTTTTGTTTTTAAGGAGACTGAGGGAGATCAGTAAGAATTTTACTTCTAGTGCTAACTGGAAGTGCCTCATGTTCATCTTCATTATCGGATGTAGGAAGAATAAAATCCCATAATCCATGAAATTCAACCAACTATTTATCCTATGATTCATCTATAGATAATATCGTTTCATCCTCATATTCAACTTGATATGATTCAACATTAGAGATTACATTTGGAGGTTGAATATTCGAAGTCTGAGTTTTCTTAAAAGATCTGAAAGGTTTCTTAGAATAAGATTCAACTACTTGTTTCTTAATTTCTACCATGTCGTTTGACATGGTTTTGAGAACCTTTTGTAATCCTTCAAGATCATAAGGATCCTTAGATGTTTTCTTTTTTGGGTTCATCCTTAAACATAATTTTTATAGTTTTTCTATATTCCTAGGCAATTTTCTTTTCTAAAGAAAGAATTCTATTTTCTACATAGAAGGCTTCTTTCATGTTTTCTACCAAAGTAACCTTATTGACTCTATCTACAAAAATTCAATATTAGAAGGAAGAGAGGATATATACCATTCAATCTATATATCTACACCATGTTTAGATGTAGCTAGGATTTTATTGAGCAATTTGTTAAATCCGGAATTGAAATCTTTGATCTTTTCACCCGAATTTGCTTTAAGGTTTGAAAAATCATTGATGAGAGTAGAAGTAGTACGATTATAACCAAATTTGGTCAAAATGTGTTCTTCAAATATGTCCCAACTAGTCACAGTTCAGGTGGTAATGAAAATTACCATGATTCAGCTGATCCTTGAAAATTATATGGAAACAATCTTACTACACAATCTTCTTCAAATACATCATTTAGATTCATAGACAAGATGAAACTATGGAGATGTTCTTCCGTAGGGAGGCCATCGTCTGGATTATACTTAGGTAGCCATATTTTTGGATGTTTAGGTAAAGGATGAAGAGGACCTGGTAATTGAACAACTCCAAGATTTGTCCAAGGTCTATTTGACATTGTGTGAATCAGAGGGTTGATTTGTCCTGAAGAAGGATTTTAAGAGGAAGAGGTAGTTCCAAAGGTGGATGTAGTTAAAGATGAAACAACCACTAAACTAGTATTGCTCGAAGAAACGCTTGTGGACTGAGATGAAGAGATATGAGCTGATGAGGAAATTGGTTGGGAAGATGTAATTGAAGGAGGAATAAATGACGGAGTTTGAGGGGGAGAAGATAAACAAATCTTACTAGTAGATGTTTGAGCTTCATATGTTGGATTTTTCCTGCGATGGGAATGAAGAGGAAACTCAAATGGGGTTATTCTGATTATTTCTCTCTGAGAACGAGTCAATACACCATTACCTTGTAAAAATGAAGTAGCACTTCCTTAGAGGCTTCAAAAAGCACAAGATTTTATGCTGAAATAGAGATTTATTCTAATTTTTTTTTATTAAGGTTTGTACTTCAAGTGATTCTGGGGTATAATCAGGGGAGATTTCTTTGGGAATTGAAGTAGGATACTTGGGAGAATATTGAACAATTTCTGATGTAAAGGTAGGATATTTTGAGTGTGGACTTGAAGTTGTAGGAGATTTGGAGGGGGATTGACTGATGCAGGGGCATTAGACGCTAGCCAACAATGTAGGAGTTTTGTCCACATGTTGTGGCTAGGAGGGTTGAAAACATTCGAATTGTTACAGCTAGGTGTCAATACCTTAGCTGATTGTATTATTTAGATTAATTAGAGTCATAGGAAGTCGAATAGCTCAGTTAGTCTAGCTGTCATATTTCAGTTAATTTAATTATTGTAATTAGACTGTTGATTTTCCAAAACGGTCCTCACTGAGGAACCGAAGAGCCACATTGTAATATGTATAAATTATATCCTCCGGATGTAGAAGAGGGAGCAGGGGGGAAGAATAGAGAAAACTTTGCAATAGAACTCTGTGTATTGAGCAACTGCTTCTGGTTGAATAAAAATTTAAGTCCTGTTGATTTCCAAACTGCCTGTATTCATAATCGTGAGGAATTGGTTAACTATGAAGCGATTGTGGTAAGATAGTTCCGTTCCCTATCCTTGGATTCCCATAAATTGTTGGATAACCCTGTGAATTCAATCCCCGCAGGCGAGGTCTCTGCGTGAAATCGTGGCCATTTAACCCTTTCTTATGATAACATAAGTTTCACTTTGTTTACAAAAGAAATACATTTGGTTATTGATAATTATAATTCCTAACCCGAGTCGAAGACTTGAGTAAGGCGGACGAAGAATAATGCAACCGACCAGTAACCTTGGTAGAACACTGTAGCAAACCCACGGCAGATTTACAAAAGTGGATTGCCCCATTTCGCACCGCTTTTGGTGCGGAGGTGGTATTTTCTGAATTGGAGCGATTCCATACAGGAATCGACACGTGGCAAGGGACCCGTTTCAAAACCGCCGCTTAAAGTGCGCCATCGCGCGTTAAGGATCGACGTTGGACGCTGAGCGAAATGCACCAGAGCCGTCGATTCGAGGGAGGGCCATCGGACGGTGACTACTTGCCGAAGATGTGCGAAGTTTAATAGAAGAGCCCACGGTTTATTGTAAGTCATTTATATAGAACGCGAGGAATATTATTATAAAGTGCAAAGGTTATAACTTCAGTCCTAAGTTCGGAGATAATGTATACGAGTTGGGAAATATAATATAAAGTTCAGAGGTATAAACGTTGGATGCATTTAATTGAACCCCGCGATTGTATTGTGGGCCGGGGAGATATATAAATCCAAGCTACGAGATTGGGAGATTAAGGTATTGGATTATGTTTAATAACTGTGAAAGTTGTGGAATATAGTTATCTATCAATTTCTTCGAAATTGATAGATAAACTTCATACAAGAGAAGGTAGACTACGAGGAAAAGCAAAGGGTTTGGCTGACAGAGCCACGTAGTTGTTGACCATCCCTCCTCAGGGCGACTTTCAGCGGCGTTGCTGCGTCATTGACTCTTTTTATGGTCTTTGTTTTTAGGATTAA
Source organism: Pinus albicaulis (assembly GCA_034641835.2). Taxonomy (NCBI): domain Eukaryota; kingdom Viridiplantae; phylum Streptophyta; class Pinopsida; order Pinales; family Pinaceae; genus Pinus; species Pinus albicaulis. The sequence goes on along the minus strand of CM076571.1, from coordinate 909,138,283 downwards.
TATTTGGTTCCATTCATAGTCTAGTGGCCCTCCTTCTAGTGCCAAAAATGTTGATTCCTCGAAAATCGGTGCAACAACATCGGGGACAACCACCCGGTGGGGGACATAAAAACTGTCCCTTATCCTTTTGAGATAGTGGCTCTGACTGGATTTATGGGACCAGTTTCCCAATGAAATAAATTGAGTGGATGGGTGGTATTTTAACTGGCTATGACTTGGTGAATGGGAGTGACAAAAAGTTTAAAGAAAATATATATACCTATCTCTATCCCGGGATGAATTATTTTTCTATTATATGCGATTTAAAAAGATGATATTTAAGTGAATGCAAATGAAGATTTAACAAACACTTAGAGAAATGAAAAACAATTTAAGATAATTAATTTGATTAAATAGTTAATCAAATCCATTGATTAGGTATATATCACATCTATTATTGCATGTATTGTATATGTATAAAAAATGGCAATCAAACATGTTCAGAAGTGAATTAATGCTATATTGTGTTAAAAAGATACATATAACAAAACATCATAAGTGAAATAAATTATTTCTCATTTGAAACAAAAAATCAACATGAAGATAAAGGTACCATATATATGCTAACTCTGCTCATTTGGAAAATAGTCTCTGGTTGAGCCTTTTCTATTAAGAAAAACTTTAAGAGTACAAAGGTGCAACTTCTCTAAAGTCTTATTTTCAAAATTTCAGGACCCTTTCTTTAAAGGCATGAAAGGGTTTATATAATAAAATAAAAAGTAAAAAAATAGAAAATACACAAAGAGCTGAGGAGGTTTAAACAAATCTCCTTTAATGAAGTGAAATAAAAGCAAAAACAGATTTTGGTGGGATGACTCGCTTCAGGATTGCATTGTTGTATTTTTTTCCATTCATTCTTTCAGTTGAAGGATGCCGATCATAGGGTGAACCTCAGGAGGTTGGCCTGGCTTGACACACAGTTGTCTTGTGTAGACCACATATGATAGTGGAGGCATCATGTAAGAGGAAGTGTCAGTTAGACAACACAACATTAGCCATTGGCTATGTGGCTTGATCAAGTGCTTCCAATACTTTCCTAATCTAGCTTATCTAATTTTATTGATGCTTTCTTCCTTCATCTTGGACATTTCCTACCACTGTCTTATTAAATATTTTACAACAGTTAGAGAAATGGTAGGGCATTTATCAATCATATTAGCAGTAATGAGATTTTGGCTGAATTTTTCAACAATGTTGTTGGCAACATCTCTGGCTCTGCAAATTTCCATTTCAACCTGTTTTAACAGTATGTCCTAATCAGTAAATAAGATTTCTTTTTTAGAATCTTCAATCCTAGGAAGATTGGCCTTTCGACCTTCAACAATATCTTTACAGGTGACATATTGGGATACTTTGTCATCAATTTCATCAAATATGATCCTCTGGTTAGCTACTCGATTCATCAGTGAATCGCTCTTTTCACACAGTTTAATAATGCTAGAAATTTTTTTACAGAAAAAACTTGCTGCTGGGCTAATAGAGTATTTAGTTCCAAATGTTCCTTCTTAAATACATCCAATTTAGGATTATCTTTCAACTATTCAACAATGAATTGCAGTTAGTGTATTTGAGCATCTTTAGCACCAACATCAGATTGGTGTTGTAGCTTTAGTTGATCCAAGCTCCATTGGATCTGTGACACTTGTGTTTGTAATTACTGATTAATTCTTTGCTTCTCTACTAGCAATTCCTGTTCCAATTGAAGGATCCTTTCATCCTTTTCTTTGACGAATTGCTGAACTTGAGTGGCTTTGTCAATGGTGGAATATGCATATGCACCTATAAACTAAGTTAACTGTGTTAGATCTTGAGATGGATCTACTTGCGAGTCCTTCCAAACTACTTCCATAGAGACATCCCCGGGAACAAGAATTTGTGATTGTTCTCTTCTTCTCCTTTTTCTCTGCCTACTCATGACAAATTTCTGCCTTGGGATGTGAAATATATCCAAAGGAGGTATTTCCTCGATTTTCAACACAATTTCTGATGTTGGGTAGCTCATGATATATTTTACTTCAATTGTGTTAACTGATTTTTCAGTTGACCCAACAGTACATGGGTTATGACTTTTACCATGATGTGTTTCCATTTTTGTTGATGATCAATGATCACCACTTCCTTGTCTTCTTTAAGCTGTTGATAAAAATATTTCCAGACTTCATCTAAGTCACTCGAAAATAGTGGATCTTTGGTTTGAGTTCCGGTAGAATTATCTTATTTTGTTCCACTAAGGAATTCAATATCCTTAGGGGGGTGTTCTTTTCCCCGTTCTTTCTGTTGATGTTCCTTTTGTGAGATAGGTTGTGATACCTCCAGAATATTTAGAGGAATCCCTCCCAACCTTCTATTTCTGTATTGAGTGAACTTTGAAAGTTGTCGAGGATTAAGGCGTGACGTCGCTAATTTCTCCACTATTGAATAAGTATCAACTGACTCAAACAAGTCATCAAAATCATCATTTTCATTGGAAAATGGCTTGATTTTCAGTTTAGTTGTGAAATTGAATGCAACTTGGTTTAGGTCATATTGCATGTTAGAAATTGTAAATAATTTCAAACATTGGATATGATTGATTTTTAACCCAACATGTTTGAAATTGTCTAATGCATAGACACCATAGTAAATAGGAAAGGAGGGCCCTGAAGCTTTCTTTGCTTCTTTCAAATCCTTGGTCAATCCATGACCCACTGTTTGATAGGAAATTTCTCTTGCGAGAAGTTTATTTGGAACATATAATGGTAGGACATGTGGTCGGTCTAAGATCCCAAAAAATCTGACATAAGTGAAAAATTATTCCCCAAACCATTTTCCAATGGATGTGAAGTTTGCTTGAGCTTCTTTGGACAATCTAGGGTCCTTTTCATCAAACACAAATTAAAACAGTGGGAGCATAACTCCATGGCCAATCTTGTAGAAATCAGTTTCATATTTTGATTCCCATATAATACTATGATAAATATGAATGGGATTGGGGTCTTGGACAATCCATTTCCAACCCATTGTCGTAAAATATGATGTAAAACACACTGAATCCATAATGTAGGCACTCATATAAAATGGGGGAAGAATTTTAGATGAAATAGAACAATTATTTATGTATTCAAGAATATGGGTAGCAATATTATTTGACAAAATTGTTCCCCAATCCATGATACAAGAGTCTGTAACAACATCCATAAGGGGAACCCATTCCACAGAGAATTTAGTGGTATTGGGTTGGCCAAAAAGTCTAGACCTCATAGCAAAAATATAACAGTAGGCACCAATAAGCGAAGCAGTGGAATAAATACCCTTATCATCATGTTTATGCTTGTTAGGGTTGCGACTCCATTGCTTTATGGTGTCCGACTGTAGCTTATTCTCCTTTGCGAATTGTGCTAGGAAATATTTATCATACACCTTCTCAGGGTCTAGAATGTGGTACATTTTCTCCAAATATTCAGCTCTGAATGACCCTATCATTGTACCTATGATTGTTAGGAAAGTTCTATCTTCGATGTTGAGGTTGTCAATTATCCATTTCACCATATCTGTATATGGTAAAATCTTGGGGCATGTAGCAATTCGGTGCAAAAAAGAGTTGGCAACATTGACTATAGTAGCTTCTGAGGTATTACAAGCATCTGTAGTAGCTGTTCTCTCAACCCTGCAGGGTTTCTCATCTTCAAATAACATGTACATTGCTTCCCAAGAATAAGAACCACTCTTTGATGCACATGTAGTGTCTGTGAATAAGGGTGGCATATCTGTTACTGCACTAGCATAAGGCACAGGATTAGGGGGAGCCATGGGTTTTTTGGAATTCTTTGTGGCCTTAGACATTTATGAGAAACTTTGTTTGTTTGGACTTGCCTTCAAAATAATAATAGCAATGAGTAAAAAGGGAAAATATTGTCACAATAGAAGATTAGTGTAACAATAATGGAAATAATGACATATAAAACTTGGCACGTGGATAATCTAAAAATTTAATTCTTTTGCGGTCAAATCATATTTGGAGGCTCGAGCTGTTAGAACCGTTCAATTATGGCATTAATGGAAGTGTGGGTTCACGTGCCCGAATAGACATTTAGGTGTTTAAATAAGATATTTTCGCATCACATATCCATTTGTGTGTAAACTTATTAAAACGCCAAATACCTACTTCTTTCTAATTGTGATCAATTATTTTTCGTGCTATAACTATTTTAAGTCAAATATAAAAGTTTTCTAAAGGCTTCAAATATTAGCTTCGGAAAAGGAAAATGAAAAATTTGCGATGCGATATCGCAATCGCAATTTCAGTGAAATTGGATGGTGGAAGGAACTGATAATTAGCGAAAGTGCGATGCGATGGGATGTATCTCTTCGAGGAAATGAAAACGGGGGTGGAATTAATGTTGGAAGGAAGGAAATGCAATTTGCGATTGGTCACGTGGTAATGGCAGGTCTCGCTGTTTGTTTTTTCATAAAATATGGTTCGGGATGAAGCCCTTACCTTTATTAAATCCTTTTATTGAGATCACATCACAAATCATTTGGAGTGCAACTGCCCTTTAGATAAAAAAATGTCTCTTAGCCATTTTAACTCTTATTTCTATTTCAATTACTCACTTAACGGGTCTTATTTGTTGTAGTCTAAAAATTTTAAAAGGGTCCCCATTATTTTTCTAAGGAAACTATTCAAAAATAATGGGGGTTGTTGAATAGCACAACAGGTCCCAATAGTGGAACCTTGTCACCTCATATTGCTCATTGTTGAAATCGTCATGCACATTGTTAATCCATGAACATGGGTGGATGGAGGAAGTCGGTCAATCTGATCGCAGTTCCAATAGTTGAATCTTTTCATCGCCCACCACTCACTGTCGAGACCCCTTATGTTCCATAATAATCAATGAATGACAATTGAAGTTAGATAATTCGAGTTTGGTTCTAGTTCACCTAACCATGATTTCGAGAGACTTCCCACCACCAAGTTCATTTGCGTGTTGTTAAACCTAGAAATGGTGGCATGTTGATAAGTAGTTGGCCAATGTAGCCAAGGTTTCGGTTCGTGGAACTGTGAACTTGGGCCACCACTCAAGACCATGATATATGCACTGTATAGCTTGTAATTTGTGATGATAATGAAGGTTAGGTTGAATCCATTGTTGTTTCGGTGTGATAAACCTTCCCACCAAGAGACTTCCCAATGTTGTGCCATCACTAGGTTTTGTATTTCACTAATTTGTAGTGGGCGAGAACGTGATAAAGAGACTGCTCTAGTGTGACGTGGCAAGTGACCATAGGCCTTGCATTGGTGACAAGTTAGGGTCGCACGATCTTAGTGGAATCCACCTAGGTAATGTGATGACATGACCTCTTTTAACATGCTAAAATTTCCAATGGGCATAACTTTTTATCGAAGACTCGGATTGAGATAAATTTTATATCGTTGGAAAGTTATCTATGAGATAAACATTATAGTGGTATTATAACTAAATTCCATAGAATTGAAATAATTAATTTTTTGCTGACCCCATCTTCATAATAGACCTTAGAGATCGGGTCAAACTGGTAACCATCCCACGTCTCGGGATGTCTAGAGGGTGGGAGGTGTTACAGGTGCAAAGAAGTGGGTAGACTACCTTGGGTTGTGTGGGATGAGGGGGGGGGGGGGTGTGAGACTATTAGTTGGAGGTTGTCGGGGTTTGGTACTTGGCCATGATTATGATTAGTACGTGTTATGTACCATAATTGGCTTTATGTAAGCCTTTGTACTTGTAGAGTTGTGGCCCAAACTCAAGGGTGACCTGTTGTTGAGAAATGATGAACAACATGATCTATGGATGCGTGGAATTTTTGTGGTCTATAACCATTCGACACTTCCTTTAAAATATACATGTTTATTTTTATGTGTTTTCACTTTGATTATTATGTATGTTCATATACTACATATGAATAGTAATTTAAATGATGTCAATTGTATATTTATATTCATGCACATGGGAGAATTTCATAGTAGAATGAATTAGACACACAAGAATTGAATTAAAGATAAAATTTCAGAAAAATTAGGTTATAAGAGTAGTGATATACCCAATGGGTGTCTGGGGGTTTTACATCTTTACTGTGAATTTTAATTCCCTTTAGATATCAGATTCTTTATTTACTGTTTTTATGCTTAAATAAACAAATTAGGTAAAATGCGAGAAATATAGAATACAAATAAATACACATACCATCCACAATAGAAAAAAAATTACCTTGGGAAACCCTTATGGGCGAAAACCTAGCTAGAAGGTGAGGTTGCTGTGCTCTCTTTTCTCTAGTATAGAAATATCCAAATAGAAAGGAAGAGGTATTCTCCGAGTTACCCAAGACTTGTGGCTTGTAAGGGTACTATAGAACTTTAATCCCATCTATTCCACTCTTCAATTTTCCACTCCTAGTTTCTTTACTCAACTGTGGAACAAAAATATGATAGCTTAAAATGGAACCCCTACTCCGAATGGCCTAATATTTAACATAAGTTGATAACCAACTAAGATTAAGGTTTGATTCACTCAACCCAATTAGAGTTATGATTTTAAACCTTATAGAGTCTTCATGAAAGTTCACACATGGATAACCCTATATGCATGAGTAACGGGGGATTAGGTGGCAACCTCTCGTACCGTGGTGGTTAATGTGGTAGGTCAACTTGCAGGAGGCATTTACATATAAAATTTGTTTGGTGCGATTTTGCACCATTGAAAATATATATGAGTTTGAAATAGTGCTAGAGGGTTTGGCATAAATGAGAGTCCTTTTTACTCCAAAAGAAGTAATTTTATGCATGGCTTGTGCATGTTTCAGGCCCCAATTCTCCAAATTAAGACCCATCATTAAAATGACCCATCAAGGATATTTCTCTAATTTTTTCTACTCTGAAAGGATTGATATATATATGATGAATAATATGATGATCCAACATACATCACACCTCCCCATTTAGGAAGGATCTTGGTGCCTAAAATATTTCTTGAATGAGGCGAGGAAAATTTTTCTCTCCCTTATCCTTGGAGTACCCTCTAAATTTTCCTAGAAATTGTCCTTTCAATCCAATCTTCCAAATATCATGTTGCCATTGTCTTGAAGTTTTGGACCTCTTCTGCAAAACTATGTCCTTTTCCATCTCTACATGAGCATATGGTCCTAAGTCCTCTATAGAAGGTAGGAATTTCCCCTCCTTCTGATCTAACATGGAAGGCTAATACAGTTTGCTATTCTTCATATTCATTACTAAGAAAATGTGCATGTGTGGGGCTAGAGTGAGTATGTAGGCATTATCTCCTTCCCTTTCCAATATATTGAAAGGAACATACCACAAAGTCTTGATATTGTTGCTAGGACCCTATAATATTTTCTTGTTCAAATGTGACCGTATTTTTTCTCCCACTCTGAATGACTTCTCTATTATGTTTTCATCACACCTAGCCTTATGTTTTTCCTCTAATTTCTTCAGTGTCTCTTGTACTTGCAAATGGATTTGTCTAATCTTCTCAACATTTTTTTCTGCTTCTAATACATCTCCTATGAGGTTTGTCTTTACTCCTCCTTGTTGTGCATATATGAAATCCATGGGTGAAGTTGGAAAATATCCAGATTAAGATTCAAAAGTGGACTTACTAGTAGAAGTTGTACTACTTTTTTATTAGAGTGTTGTATATAGATAAGGTTTTCGTCCTAGGTCTCCATATACTTCTTATCATAAACCTTAAAACGTTGCACCAAAGTCACGTTGACTACTTCTGTCTTCCCATTTGTATGTGGATGGAATGTTGTAAATCTCTTCAATTTTGTGTACACATTATTCCACAATACATTCTACATTGTACTAAGAAATCTGGTGTCCATGTTTGAAATGATGCTTCTTGCCATCCCAAAGTGCACCTAGACCCGTTCAAAGAACAAGTTTATTGCATCTTTTTCTTTGATGATCTTTTTATAGGCCATGAATATGCACATCTAACTAAGCCTAACAACAACCATAAATAGGTATTCATGTCCCTTCCTGATTGTTTGTAAACCTCCCACAAAATCCATAGAAATACGTTCCCATGAAATAGTGAGTACATATAATAGATGGTTATTATTTCATTTAAAAAAATTTTACAATTTATTTAAATTGAAAATATAGTAAGTAACTCTAAAACTTTTATAGATTATTTTTAACTAACTTTTTTATAACACACACACACACACACAGGCAGACATATATTTTTTTGCTGGGGTAAACATACATGCGGGATTTGAACCTTGAATCTTAGAATTTACATAATACTTCATAACACGTCAATCACCAATTATTATATGTATATGAGTTCATGGGGGCTTGATAGATTCATAGTTAAGATAAATCTAGAGACAATGAGAGACACTCTACAACCCAAAAATGAGAGATATTGTCACATAACATTACGTTAAAATATCTATATATATATATATATATATATATATATATATAATTAATTTAAATTCTAAATATCTTAATTAATTATAATTTAATATTTTATAAATTAATTTCAATATGGTATATAGATAGATGCAATCACTGGCATTTCTATAGATGCACTAACTCTATTGATTAGAAAGAAGTGAGTTTGCAGGAGAGGGAAGGAGACGACTACCTGGAAGGACTACCACCCATAGAATATAGACATTAAGTGTTTCAAATAGGGATAGAATACAGGCAATGAGAACAAGCAATAGAGTTTCTTCTCGATTACCAGAAGCTACTGGATTCTATTTTGACGTGGCCTGGTGGGACCTAGTCAAAATAGAAAGTTATTTTTTACTATATCAAGTAGGTGGTAGTAGAAGCTTAGGCGGGATAGCCACCTAGGCAAATTTTGATTACTTAAATTCCCCAATTTGATCAACAAGGCCACGCCCTATATATTATTTATAATTTTTATTTATTTATTATAATTTATTACAAATTAAATAATTAGTAATTAGAAAATATTTGAATAATGAGAAGTATATTAAGAAAGTCGACCATTCACACAACTTTGTTATTTTCTCCTACCATGACCTAAATTTACAATTCACTTAAATTAACCTTGTTCCCATCTTTATCTTAACAAACCTTTTAACGTAAAAAATGAGTTGAATGATACTGCATTGAGAATACGAGAAAATTAATATCTTAATTGTTTCAAAATTTTTAGTTAACGCACTTCATAAATCTTTTATCCAATTACATCTTAAAATGTATTTAGTTATGTATTTACTTTATGGTAAAAATAAAAATATAATATATTTTTTAATTAAAGAAATTGGTAATTGGATTAGTTTTGTACTTGGTTGATATGGGTTTGATTTTCATTATTATCACTATAATCGTTAGATGTTTATGTATGTTTGTTTCTCAAACATGAGTAGATTCAGGGATTTGAAACATGAGTAAATCTAGATATTTGAATCTCAAACTTTTTGGTTCATAACACTTCATTTTCACTTGCACTGCAACTCCAAAGACTAAAAATAAAAATATAACTATAAAAGTTATTATTATTATTTTGTGTTTGTCAAGTGGTCTGAGTTCTCTAGGGATTACATCAAGCTTGACCCGTCGCTTGAGAAACCGCGACCCAGGGGCATTTAAGCTATCAAAATCACCCGAGGATCACACTCGGCTTGGGCCACACTAGCCCTTAACATAACTGGATTTTTCCACAAAGTTTCAAATCAGTGACCTTCACGTCACATAATGACTTAACAATACACCCCATCACCGTCTATTCTACGCCCCGTGGGAAAATGCTATTATTATTATTACTTAAAAGTGTTTTGAACATTAACTTAATGGAATATTAAATTAAAAAATAAATTAAAATATAATATCTTTAATTTAAAAGTAACAAAAAATAAAAAAATAAACCTTGACGGTTAGCTCAATTGGTTGAGTTGTTGCCAAAAGCACCTCACTAATGGGAGGTTACGAGGTCAATTCTCCTCGATGCCCTTAGGGACAGACTTTGCTATTAAGTTGGTGAGAAGTGATCACTTTAGGTGGATGTGCCCAGATACTACTAATAATAAATTTTATTTAAAAAAAAAAAATATAGATAATTTAAATAATAACAATATATATCATAACTTCATATTTAATTTTAATTAATAATCATATATAAACTTAATACTTACAATAAATTCATTTTTTTAGTTTCATACATATCACATGTAAAATTTAAATTTAAAAAAATTATAAAGTAGGTCAAAAAATGCCATACAAAATTGTATGTATTATTACTTAATATTTAATTTTAATTAATGATGATGATGTTGATGGTTACCGTTCGTTAAGACCAATGCGGTCTATCGGACCTGAAGAGAGGAGAAAGAATCTAAGTTTGATTCTTCAAAATCTTGTTTCTATGGGCAAAGAGAAGGGAAATAAGTGCTCCAATATCGCTATAGGTGGGCTGGCTTAATAGGTCAAGAAGATTGGAAGTGTGGCAAATGTTAGGGAATTGAGAGCGAATGTGAGTAAGAGTTGGGCAGTCTAAAAAGAAGTGCTTTTCATCTTCAACCTGCTTAGAATCACAAATCTGACAGATTCTATCGTTCCAAGGGGTCTTGGGAATAGGCCACCGCCTGGTCTCACTCCGAAGCTCATGGGAATTAGTTCTTATCTTAGCGACGTTCATTTTTTTCTTATTGCTGGACAACACAGAGAGATAATTCTGATCATCAAGGGTGGGGTTGATCGCTTCCTTATAGTATCTTAGCTTCCTTTTACCCTCCACCTCCTGATCCTCCCACAACTTGTCCTTAAACTTGGAGGTAATAGTATTTTTGATATTATCCTTGCTTCCCATACTAAGCTCCTCCTTAATTCCCCAATGGTTGAGCTAGGACTGGGCATCTTTATGCCACACACGCTTGAGGCAAAGGTGAGGGTTTTGACTACAATTAGAAGCAATTTTAGGGAGCCTTTTTGATTCCATGTTTTCAAGCTTCTTCTTATACATCATATATCTAAACATAGCCATACTTTCAGTGGGGGAAAAACAAAATTCGATCATGAGGATATGATAGGGAGTATTTCCCTTGATCTTAAGGTTGTAGGTTATGAATTTCTTTTGAATCATCTTAATCTTCCTCCATGACTCTCTGGATATACTGCAACCCCAAAATTCACATCCGTATAAGACAACAGGGGTGACAAGTGTCTCAAAGAGGAACCACTTTTTACTCCAAATGTAAAGATTGACCGACTTACAATTGTTTTCAAGCTCATAATAAGCTTTCCAGCCCCCAATAATCCTTTTCTCGATGCTATAATTCCAGTTGAGATGATGAGGGAAGTCAATGCCTAAATACTAATAAGAAGAAACCTGCTCTAAGCACTGATTATTATACACAAAACTACCATGGGTGATATTTTTGGATTTAATGATCATGACTTTAGTCTTGTCTGTATTAATTGTCATACCCATCTTGGAGCAATAGTCATGAAGAATCTAGAGCTGCTTGTCAAGGTCATCATGGATTTTTTCAAGAAGAACGATATCATCGACATAGAGGAGAAGAGTAATGAGAACACCAGTAAGCTCGGAGCCCTTGCACCCCGTAGATTCCAGACAATCCTCTAGCTTATTGATGTATATGCCAAAAAGGGTAGGGGATAGGGGAAGCCCTTGCTTAACTCCAATATTGCATTTAATGTCTTTAGAGCACCCCTCGTTGGTCTTAATCTTGGTAGTGACAGTCTCGTAGAGACAGATCACAACAAGCCGCAGCTCAGGAGGGACCATGATCTCTTTAAGTCTCTCCTAAAGTTTATCTCGAGGAACAATGTCGAAAGATTTTCTAAAGTCCACAAAGAAACACAAGAGATTGAATTTACTATTACGACATTCCTTTGCAATGATTCTAAGAGTGACCAGATGGTCAATAGTCGAGTGATGTATCCTAAAACCATCTTGTCCTTTAGCTCTTTTTCCCTGACTTTCAAGCCAAAGGCTAAGCTTATTCTCCAAAATGAGCCCATAAAGCTTAGCCAGGATATGACTAACCATAATGGTCCTGTAGTTAGATGGAACATTCTTGTCCCCATTTTTAAAGATAGGTACAATAAGGATTTGCATCCAAAGTCGAGGGAAGCCGTGCATTACAACCAAATTGAGAAGCTTGTGGAGATAAGGAATGAGGATAAATATTCCCATTTTAAGGATCTCAGCTCAGTATCCTTCAATATATTTAGCTTTCCAATTAGCAAACTTATTAATACCAGAGTCAATGTCGTTAAGAGAGAATACATCCTCCCTAATTAGAGTGATTAAGGTGGTGCCCGTAGTGTCCAGAGAGTCATACAACTTCTTAAGATAGTTGTCCCAGTTTTCTAAGGGGATAGAATGGTTATCTTTGGTTTTACGGACAATAAAATTACGCCAAATTTTTTTGGCTGCGGCTTTAGAAAGGTGGAGAAGGTAATCCTGTATTTTATTAATATATGATTTTTTCTTCCTCTTGATGATATTTTTGTATATATTGATATTATTCATATTAATGATTTCATTAGGAGCATCTCTGATCACTTTCCTGGAAATTTTGCAATCTTTTCCATACCATGGATTGGAAGTTCTATTAGACTGCTTAAATGAAATCTCATTAGAAAACTTGCTAATGGTGTTGGAAAGGATAGTTGTGAAATGGTAATAAATTTGATCAATGTTATTATTATAATTCATGGGGCCTAAATCCCTCTCTAAATCCCTTAAGAAGACATCGGTTTTAATTCTATCGAAGCGAATGTGTATCTTTATTTCATTGGTCTTCTACATGTGGGTGGTATGCATAACAAGATTGAGGGATAGAGACAGAGGTTTGTGGTTAGAGTCAAGCTTGAATCCATTAAGAAGCTCAAAGTTTGTAATATGGTTGAGGACGAGGATGTCATAAATTGCATAATCCATGACACTGCTATCCAGCGCATGGAAACATGTCATCTAACTGAAGAGGGGCCACTTGTTAATACCATTACAAATAATTAGGTCTTTGGAACTGCAAAGTTTGAGGAGCTCGGTGCCGAATAATTTCTCGATAATGTCTTCAGATTTTCTCTTGAATTTATTAGCTAAGTTACTATCTTCATCAAGCCACAAGGGGTCGGGGTTAGAGTTTTTTCTTGATGTAATGGCTTGGTTAGTAGTAGTTCTAGCATTAAAGTCTCCCAGTAAAAGGATTTTACCATCATTTCTCAGGTTGAAGATGTCTTTTTCTAAAGAATTGAAAGGACGATTCTTATCCAGGTTGTTCTTCTTATAGGGTGTAGAGTTTATAGGAGCAAAATAGCAGAAGAAATATCCTATTGGTGGTAGAATCATAGATTTCGATGCAAATGTATTGATTGAAGGGGTCGATTAAATTATGAAGTCAGATGTGAGAGGAAATAACATTCCTTATATAGCAGGCTATACCACCAAAACCCCTCCGAGATAATTTATTATTCCAACCAGACCAAAGAGTGAAACCGTCGAGGTGAGGGACCCTAGATTCATCATGTTCTCATGTTTCAACTAAGAGAATAAGGTCAATATCACTCGGGATCTAACTTAACATAGGGCCTTTACACCATGGAAAGCCATGACAGTTCTAGAAGAGGATCTAGAGTGAGGCAAATCCCTATTTATCACTCATGCTTGAGACTCTATCTCTAATAATAGCTTTCCTATTCCTAATAATTGCCCATTTCCTGGCCTTTCTTGCATCCTTGACCTTTTGGACTTCTTTCCTAAGTTCAGCTTGGTCTTCTGGAATGAGATTTTAATTTATAAAGATTCCTTTTCCTTTTAGGCTTGGGGATTTCTTGAGTATATCCAGTTTATGTTCATAACAATTGACATTGACACATATAAGTCTATGTTCATTTCTAATATGTTTTCATTGTTTTGTTCTTCTATACCCACAACTATAGGATTTAAGGCTCGTCTGTGACGCTCATGGTCGAGAACAATTAATTTATTAATTTCCTCTTTGATGGGTTAAATATCTAAGTTATTTTCTGTGTTATTTAGAGATGAGTTATTATGTAGTTGTTCTTTTAGATTTTTATTCTCGCTTTTCAAGGTGTCATTTTCTTCGACCATTGTTCGTTTACTATGTTCTATTTCTTTAATTCACCTTTCATTTCTTGGAGTTCAATTTCGAGTGTGGTTATTTTATTTTCTAATGATTTTTGGTTGTTATCATGCATTGCCGTTAGTTCTAGTTTAAAATGATTTTCTTTTTCTTCTCTTCATCTTTCTAAAGACTCAATGTACTCATAGAGATTCTCTAATGTAATTTTACTTGGTCTGCCTTTGCTAGAGGGGGGCTTAGAAATATGAGTATTCATAGTGTAATAAAACAAAACTTAACACGAGGAGGGTAAGTGAGAACGTGTGCACCTGTAAAGCATAACCAATGCGAGGTTGTCACCGCGCCTTAGAGGCTGAGTCTTTGGAAGATATAGATCTTTCTCCTAATGTGTATAGATTAATGCTTAGCAAAAACCACACCGCAAGACAAGTTCGCATGTGAATTTCGCACTGTAGAGGTAACTCAGAATCCAATTGCAGCCTAACCCACTAGCCTGTATTAAATCCGCAACTACCGGGTACCTGTTGTCCAAAAATTGAAGTTCATAAGGACTTTCTGACACCCAAAATTAGCAAGATATGGGTACCCCTAGCTATCCCAGAAATTCTTCGCTGTCTCAGAATCACCCCAGTGCCCTAGCTATCTCAGAAGATGGGTACGCTGCCCATAATTCTTCACTATCGTTGTACGCTGGCCCCATAGATCAAATATCAATTGGAAAACATGCATTCATGCTGCAAATACATATTTTCAAGCACCAAGCACCGCAAATATACGAGCTTGTAATGACACCCCACATATTTTTTTATTGTCGAGATTGTTTTATTGCCCCAACTATCTCAGAAGGTGGGTACATTGCCCAGAATTCTTTGTTGTCGCTGTACGCTAGTCCCATAGATCAAATATCAATTGGAAAACATGCACTCATGCTGCAGATATATATTTTCTTACTTACTATTATTATTATTATTATTTTTCAATTTCACAGCTATAACATTTAAAATTTAATTTAAAAAATATATATAAAACATGTCAAAAAGTGCCATACAAAATTATTTGTATTATAATTTTTTTAATAAAATTAAAAATAAGTATATTTGTATATATAGATATGTGAAATATATAAAAAATACAAATGTGTGAAATATATAAAAAATAGAAATAATGGTTCTAAACGATAAATGCATTTTATTTTATATATTTTTATAAAATGATCTTATTTTATAAATTAAAATATTAATGATTCATATTTATAATCCTTATATTTCAACATATATATTTATAAAAGGGTAGATAGAGCTTTCAAGGCTCATCGCATTCATTCCAAGTCGAAAAACAAGCCACCTTCTTACAATGAACCAACCGCCACGAAAAATTGAAAAAATTGTATAAATGCTAGCCTTGGGGAACCATTTGAATGAGGAAGAACATTGCAATGTCATGCTGTCAAAATATATGTGAAATTCAAAAGCTTGGTAATATCAATTTTTCATGTTATGCACTTCCACCATTAGAATATTCCATTTATTAGAGAGAGAAGGGTCCTGCAAAGGGAAGGAGAAAGAGACCCTCCATTGGGAGATTGTAGAAGACTCACATTGTTGAACATATCTGTTTGTGTCTCTTAGTAGATTATTTTGTCTTCATTCCATTGGAAGTAAAAGAGTGATTGCTTCCCATATCTTTTTTATTTTCTTCTTTGTTCATTCTATTTTTGTTTTCTCATACATTAATGAAAAATGTAGTCTAATTAGTTCTTGTTTGATTTATTATTGTATCTGACCATTTCTTTGGTTTTTGTAGGTAAAAAAATTCTTGCAACTTCTGTTGAGATTCAACAAGATGATGAGCTTAGTGAAAATCAGTCACCTTCACTAAGTGGGCCTGCAGGCTATTTTTAGGTGTAATCCTATTTTTAGACTATGTCTATTTTTAGACATGGTGATCATATTTGAGAAGTTTCAGGATGCTACTTGTGGATGGTTGGTCAAGTTGGAAAAATATATGAAATTCTATTTTTAGAAAATTGGGCGAAGTCTATTTATAGATCGTCGATCTAAAAATATAAGTGTTGACTATTATTAGCTCTTAATAATAATCTGACAATAAACATCAACTTATTCTCTTAGAGCACTTAATTTTAGTGTACAGATTTTTCAAATCAGTGGGATGAAGGAATTACACAATTCATAGGGTTTACTAGTGGTTCATGCATGGAGGACTCAGTTAGAACTGAAGTGGCAAAGTTATGACAGAGTTGGAAGAGTAGTTCATGGAGTTGTTATTCAGTTTAACTCAGTTAATGGAGTTAAACTCAGTTGAGCTAGTGGTATCTAGTCTAACTGAATGATACACTAGTGAGAGTGGAGTGAATTAATTAGTTAATTAATTCACAAATAATAACTCATTAATCAACTAAACAAATACAACAGCTAACTACAGTGCATGTCAGTTCTAGTGGAGACCTAGTGGAGAGATAAGTGAAAGGGTAAGATGGACTATCCGTTGAGACTATAGTGATGCATTTATTGCACCACACACACATTGGAGTTTCCAATGAGGATTGTGTAGTGCAAGCAAGGTAGATTCGAATTAATTCAGGGGTCTTCTTCAACAATGATTACGCAGTGGAGGCAGGCTATCAGGTGGCAAGTAATCAGTGCATAGATTTGCATATTTCTTCTAATTAGTGTGTGATGATTGATTGTACTAAGAGCTTGATGTACTAAGCTTTGTATGAGATTGTTACATGACCTCCATGATACATAATATATGATAGTTGGGGTTTTCAGCTTCAGGCTTTCCCGTTAAACAACTGTGTTATGTGCGATTGTTTTTATTGCTTAATGTGTTTGCAATTGAGTTTTTAAATTTCCGCAAAAGATTAACAGTGGAAGGATTATGTATTTAGCAAGAAGATAAAATATTGTTAGATCAGGAGAATCTGGATATATACGTGCATCTTCTATATAATTTCTACATGGTATCGGAGCAGTGCTAATTCTTTAATATTGCAATTGTGAAGAATAGCTGAGTTTGTGCTGGTGAACAATTCGAATTTGCTGCAAAAAATTCTTGGTGCGACAGTTGAGTATACATTGAAATGTATTTCAATGGGTTGTGATTGGAGTATGCCCTTGATGGAAGCTCGAATTACATAGCCTGGAAGGATAGGATGGAGGCAGTGCTGGAAGATAATGGACTGAAGGAGTTCATCGATAGCGATATTCCTAAGCCGGGATCTAGCAATGCTGCATTACTTGACGCATGACAAAAGAAGGTAGCAAAGACAAGAAGAATTCCGTTGGAAGGTGTGAAGGACCATATTGTGTCCAGCCTTCACGGGAAATCCACTTCATTTGCAATGTGGAAGGCTTTGACATATTTGTTCCAAAGCAGCAATGACCAGAGGAAGTCGGCACTGAAAGATAAGCTCAGAAAAATAAAAATGGAGAAGGGCGACAATATTCAAAAATATCTCACGAAGTTTGTCCACTGTAGGGATGAACTGGGAAGTGTGGGGATTACTGTTGATGATGATGACTTGGTGAGCTTGGCTCTCCTCGGGCTTCCGAAGAGTTGGCATAGCTACGAAGACTCTGTCAATGGACAGGAGAAACTTCCGGGATGGGAGCGACTTTGGTTGGATCTTGTGCAGGAGGAGATAAGGCGAAGTACCAGGGATGGATCTTCATCAAAGAATGAAGATGAAGAGAATTGCGCTTTGGCTGCCAAAGCAAGGAAGGGGAAGGGGAAGAAATCCCATCCAAAATCTGAAGCTAAAGGCAAGAAGCAGGATTTGTCCAAGGTGAAGTGTTTTCACTGTCACGAACATATGAATTTTGCCACTAACTGCCCACAAAAGAAGAAGAAAAAGAACGCTGCTGGAGCTACAGCTGGAGAGGCCTTAGCCTCACAATTTGAACTTGATTTCTCTTTGATCGCATGCTTGGTTTCAAGCTATATGGGATCAGTGTGGTATCTTGATAGTGGTGTGTCTTTCCATATGACAAGAGACAAGGAATTGTTTAGTGACTTGGAGGAGAAGGACCTTCAAATGCATATAGAGATGGGAAACGATGGTCGATACAGTGCGACCGACATTGGGACCATTACCTTTGAGAGGGAGTCAGGTAATCCATTTATGTTGAAATATGTTATGCATGTTCCAAGTCTAAAGAAGAACTTGGTCTCGGTTGCAATATTGGAAGACAAAGGCTATGACGTTGTTTTTAGCGATGGAAAAGTCTTCTTGTGACATAAAACAATGGGTCAAACCAAGAGGATAGGGATTCAAGTTAAGAATATCTACAAGCTAGAGGTAGATGGTTGCGCAACAATGATGGGCAAAGAAGAAGAAGTCGTGAGCCGAGATGAGGGCGAATTATGGCACAAGAGATTGGACCATCTTCACCATGGCGCTTTGAAGATTTTGCAGTAGATTTCTACTGGGCTTCCCAAGGGTAATCTTGCACAGTCAAATCAGTGCAAGGGATCTACAATGGGTAATTTTGTGAAGACCACCTTTTATGAGAAGGAGAACAGTGCTTCGGTGATCCTGGAGAGAATTCACACAGACGTGTGTGGACCTTTCTCGGTTGCTTCAACAACAAAACACAGGTATTATTTTATATTTGTTGATGAATATTCTCGTAGATGCTGGATATTATTCATGCAGAAGAAGAGCAAAAAATTCTCAAAGTTCTGTGAGTTTAAAGCATTGGTGGAGAAGGAGACGAGGAAGCAAGTGAAAGCTCCATGGAGTGATAATGGTGGTGAATACATCTCAGGCGAATTCAAAGACTTCTGTAGCAAAGAAGGAATTCAAAGAGAACTCATAGTGCCTCATAACCCACAACAAAATGGGGTCGCAGAGAGGAAGAATAGAACGATCGTGGGTGCTGCACGAGCTATGCTGCATGACCAGGGCCTACCGATGCACTTGTGGGTGGAAGCATGCAACACTGCGATTTATGTGCAAAACCGTTGTCCTCATAGTGTACTTGGCATGAGTACACCTGAAGAAGCTTTTATTGGTAAGAAGCCTGATATTTCTCATTTGAAGATTTTTGGCTCATCTGTTTACATTCATGTGACAAAGGAAGCCAGGAAGAAGCTGGAACCGATTGACGAAGTTGGGATATTTGTGGGGTACACAGAAACACCCCATAATTATCGTGTGTATTTTCCAGACAGTCGGATGATTGTGGTGCGACGAGATATAAAATTCAATGAGGTGAAAGCCATGAAGTTTTCGCTTGAGAGGGAGCTACACTTGCATGTAGAGGAGGAACTTCTTGTTCCCAAAGATGAGCCTCTAGATGTGGATCAACCACAGGAGGAGATTCATGGAGTGGAGGAGTCCACTGATGTAGAACCAAACATCAGAAAAGGTAGAAAGCATACCACAAAAGCTGAGAGACTGAAGCTTGATGCGACACAGAACGTAGGAGTCCCTACATCACAGCGCAGATAGAGACAGTCACCTGACCGATATACTGGATACATGGCTCTTATGAGCAACTGTATCGTGACAGAGCCATCTTCTTTTGAATAAGCAGTGCAGGAGCCCACATGGGTAGATGCCATGGTGGAGGAGTATGACTCCATTGTTATAAACAGTGCTTGGGAGATTGTTCCAAGGCCGATGGGTAAATCAGTTGTATGATCAAGATGGATCTACAAGGTAAAGCAAGCTGCTTATGGGAGCGTCGAGAAGTATAAGGCAAGATTTGTTGCCCAGGTCTTCTCACAGATCGAGGGGATTAATTATGAAGAAATCTTTACACCTGTCCCACGGTATTCTTCTATAAGGACCATCCTTGCTTTCTCAGTGCAGATGGGTTGGCACATTCATCAGATGGATGTGAATACTAATTTCCTTAATGGGATCATTGAGGAAGAGGTGTAAATTGAGTAGCTTGAAGGATTTGAGATCTTCAGCAGCGAATCGCATGTGTGCAGACTCAAAAGAGCGCAGTATGGGCTGAAGCAAGCACCACGTGTTTGGTACACATGGATAAAAAACTATTTCACTGGACTTGGCTTCACCAAGAGTGAGGTAGATGCAAACCTGTACCAAATTGTGGTGGAGGGTAAGCTTTTAATCATTGTTCTTTATGTTGATGATTTAATACTAACAAGTGATGAGCAGTTTATACACTCATGCAAGGCAGATCTTGCAAAGGAGTTTGAGATGAAGGATTTGGGCCTCCTTCATTATTTCCTTGGATTGGAAATATGGCAACGGGAAGGTGAACTGTTTGTGTCTCAAGGTAAGTATGCTCGGGAGATACTTGAGAAGTTTCACATGCAAGGCTGCAAGCCTATCAACACTCCTCTTCGAGGAAATTTGAGGAAAGAGGATGCTACATCGACAGAGGTAGTGGACGCCACTGTTTATCAACAATTTCTGGGTTCGCTCATGTATTTAGTTAATACAGGACCAGACATATGCTATGCGGTGAACCAACTTTCACAAGCGAAGGTTAAGCCTACCAAGCTCTTTTGGAAGGCAGATAAGCATGTCCTGAGGTATCTCAGGGGCACATCTGAGTATGGCTTATGGTACAGATAGAAGGATGAGGTGAAGTTGCATGGCTTCACAGATGTAGATTGGGCAGGCAACCCAACAGACTGAAAGAGCACATCAGGAGGGGTTTTCAGTATCGGATCTACAACAATTTCTTGGTACAGCAGGAAATAAAGATCCATGACACTCAATTCAGCTGAAGCAGAATACATGGCAGCAAGTCAAGCTGCATGCGAGGCTATCTGGATGAGGAAGATCCTGGTCGGTTTGTTCGGTTCACATTTAGATCCTACAGTGATACATTGTGATAATCAGAGTTGCATTAAAATCTCGATTAATCCTGTGTTTCATGATAGATCTAAACATATTGCTATCCGGTATCATCATATCAGATATTGCGTGCAACAAAAGATCATGTTGCTTCAGTACATTCCTACAGAAGAACAGGATGCAGACATTCTGACGAAGGCGCTCACCAGGAGAAAATTTGAATGCCATAGAGGCAGGATTGGGGTGAAGGATAAACCCTATCTTGTTGAGAGGCAGTGTTGAGATTCAACAAGATGATGAGCTTAGTGAAAATCAGTCACCTTCATTAAGTGGGTCCGCAGGCTATTTTTAGGTGTAAGCCTATTTTTAGACTATGTATATTTTTAGACACGGTGATCATATTTCAGAAGTTGCAAGACACTATTTGTGGATGGTTGGTCAAGTTGGAAAAATAGATGAAATTATATTTTTATAATATTGGGCGAAGTCTTTTTATAGATCGCCGATCTAAAAATAAAAGTGTCGATTAATATTAGCTCTTAATAATAATCCGACAATAAACATCAACTTATTCTCTTGGAGCACTTAATTTCAGTGTACAAATTTTTCAAATAAGTGGGCTGAAGGAATTACGCAATTCCTAGGGTTTACCGGTGGTTCATGCATGGAGGACTCAGTTAGAAATGAAGTGGCAAAGTTATGACAGAGTTGGAAGAGTAGTTCATGGAGTTGTTATTCAGTTTAACTCAGTTAATGGAGTTAAACTCAGTTGAGCTAGTGGTATCTAGTCTAACTGAATGATACACTAGTGAGAGTGGAGTGAATTAATTAGTTAATTAATTCACAAATAATAACTCATTAATCAACTGAACAAATACAACAATTAACTACAGTGCATGTCAGTTCCAGTGGAGACCTAATGGAGAGATAGGTGAAAGGGCAAGATGGACTATCCATTGTGACTATAGTGATGCATTGATTGCACCACACACACAATGGAGTTGCCAATTAGGATTGCGCAGTGCAAGCAAGGTAGATTCAAATTCATTCAGGGGTCTTATTTAGCAGGGATTGCGCAGTGGAGGTAGGCTATCAGGTGGCAAGAAATCAGTGCATGGATTTGCAGATTTCTTCTGATTAGTGTGTGACGATTGATTGTACTGAGAGCTTGATGTACTAAGCTTTGTATGAGATTGTTACATGATCTCCATGATACATAATATATGATAGTTGGGGTTTTAAGCTTCAAGATTTCCCATTAAACAACTGTGTTATGTGCGATTTTTTTTATTGCTTCATGTGTTTGCAATTGAGTTTTTAAATTTCCGCAAAAGATTAACAGTGGAAGGATTCTGTATTTAGCAAGAAGATAAAATATTGTTAGATCAGGAGAATCTGGATATATACATGCATATTGTATATAATTTCTACATGGTATCGGAGCAGTGTTAATTCTTGAAGATTGCAATTGTGAATAATTGCTGAGTTTGTGCTGGTGGACAATTCGAATTTGCTGCAGAAAATTATTGGTGTGACAGTTGAGTATACATTGGAATGTCTTTCGATGGGTTGTGATTGGAGTATGCCCTTGATGGAAGCTCGAATTACATAGCCTGGAAGGATAGGATGGAGGTGGTGTTGGAAGATAATGGACTGAAGGAGTTCATCGATAGCAATGTTCCTAAGCTAGGATCTAGTGATGTTGCATTACTTGACGCATAGAAAAAGAAGGTAGCAAAGACAAGAAGAATTCTGTTGGAAGGTGTGAAGGACCATATTGTGTCCAGCCTTCACGGGAATGCCACTCCATTTGCAATGTGGAAGGCTTTGACAGATTTGTTCCAAAGCAGCAACGACCAGAGGATGTTGGCGTTGGAAGATAAGCTCAGAAAAATAAAAATGGAGAAGGGCGACAGTATTCAAAAATATCTCACGAAGTTTGTCCACTGTAGGGATGAACTAGGAAGTGTGGGGATTACTGTTGATGATGATGACTTGGTGAGATTGGCTCTCCTTGGGCTTCTGAAGAGTTGGCATGTTTCTCTTAACTAATCGATGAATGGGAGACTACCGGGATGGACGACACCGGTGGGATCTTGTGCGGGGAGGAGATGAGAGCAAAGTACCGGGGATGGATCTTCATCGAAAGATGAAGATGAAGAGAATTGCGCTTTGGATACCAAAGAAAGGAAGGGAAGGAAAGAAATCCCATCCAAAATACGAAGCTAAAGGAAAGAAGCGGGGGATTTGTCCAAGGTGAAGTGTTTTCAATACTTTGAACGTAGGCATTTCGCCTCGCCTTGAAGAAGAAAGAATAAGAAGGCTGCTCTGGATCTGCAGGCGGAGAGGCCTTAGCCTCGCAATTTGAACTTGATTTCTCTTTGATCTCATGCTTGGTTTCAAGCTATATGGGATCGGTGTGGTATCTTGATAGTGGTGCGTCTTTCCATATGACGGGAGACAAGGAGTTGTTTAGTGACTTGGAGGAGAAGGACCTTCAAATGCATATAGAGATGGGCGACGATGGTTGATATAGTGTGATCGACATTGGGACCATTACCTTTGAGAGGGAGTCAGGTAATCCATTTCTGTTGAAAGATGTTATGCATGTTCCAGGTCTGAAGAAAAATTGGTCTCGGTTGCAATGTTGGAAGACAAAGGTTATGATGTTGTTTTTAGCGATGGAAAAGCCTTCCTGAGACATAAAACAATGGGTCAAACCAAGAGGATATGGATTTGAGTTAAGAATATCTACAAGCTAGAGGTAGATGGTTGGGCAACAATGATGGGCAAAGCAGAAGAAGTGGTGAGCCGGGATGAGGGCGAATTATGGCATAGGAGATTGGGCCATCTTCACCATGGCACTTTGAATATTTTGCAGCAGATTTCTACTGGACTTCCCAAGGGTAATCTTGCGTAGTGAGATCAATGCAAGGGATGTACTATGGGTAAGTTTGTGAAGACCACCTTTCATGAGAAGGAGAACCATGCTTCGGTAATCCTGGAGAGAATTCACACATACGCGTGTGGACCTTTCTCGGTTGTCTCAACAAAAAAACACAGGTATTATGTTATATTTTTTGATGAAAATTCTCGTAGATGCTGGATCTTCTTCATGCAGAAGAAGAGCGAAAAATTCTCAAAGTTCTGTGAGTTTAAAGCATTGGTGGAGAAGGAGTTGGGGAAGCAAGTCAAAGCTCTACAGAGCGTTAATGGTGGTGAATATATCTCGGGTGAATTCAAAGACTTTTGTAGCAATGAAGGAATTTGAAGAGAACTCATAGCACCTCATAACCCACAATAGAATGGGGTCACGGAGAGGAAGAACAGAACGATCATGGGTGCTACACAAGCTATGCTGCATGACCAGGGCCTATCGATGCACTTGTGGGCGGAAGCATGCAACACTGCGGTTTATGTGCAAAATTTTTGTCCTCATAGAGTACTTGGCATGAGTACACCTGAAGAAGCTTTTACTGGTAAGAAGCCTGATATTTCTCATTTGGATATTTTTGGCTCATCTGTTTACATTCATGTGACAAAGGACGCTAGGAAGAAGCCGGAGCCGACTGCAGAAGTTGGGATATTTCTGGGGTACACAGAAACACCCCATAATTATCGTGTGTATTTGCGAGATAGTCAGATGACTGTGGTGCGACCGGATATAAAATTCAATGAGGTGAAAGCCATGAAGTTGTCACTTGAGAGGGAGCTACACTTGCATGCAGAGGAGGAACTTCTTGTTCCCAAAGATGAGCCTCTAGATGTGGATCAGCCACAGGAGGAGATTCATGGAGTGGAGGAGTCCACTCATGCAGAGCCAAACATCAGAAAAGGCAGAAAGCGTACCAAAGAAGCTGAGAGACTGAAGCTTGATGCGACACATAATGTAGGAGTCCCTACATCACAACGCAGACAGAGACAGTCACCTGACCGATTTACTGGATACATGGCTCTTATGAGCAACTGTATCGTGATAGATCCATCTTCTTTTGAAGAGGAAGTGCAGGAGCCCACATGGGTAGATGCCATGGTGGAGGAGTATGACTCCATTGTCAGAAACAGTGCTTGGGAGATTGTTCCAAGGCTGGTGGGTAAATCAGTTGTAGGATCAAGATGGATCTACAAGGTAAAGCAACTGTTGATGGGAGCGTCGAGAAGTATAAGGCAATAATTGTTGCCCGAGGCTTCTCATAGATCGAGGGGATTGATTATGAAGAAACCTTTGCACCTGTTGCACGATATTCTTCCATAAGGACCATCCTTTCTCTCTCAGCGCAGATGGGTTGGCACATTATCCAGATGGATGTGAAGACTGCTTTCCTTAATGGGATCATTGAGGAAGAGGTGTACATTGAGCAACCTGAAGGATTTGAGATCTTCAGCAGTGAGTCGCATGTGTGCAGACTCAAAAGAGCGCTGTATGGGCTGAAGCAAGCACCACGTGCTTGGTACACACGGATCGACAACTATTTCACTGGACTTGGCTTCACCAAGAGTGAGGCGGATGCAAACCTGTACCAAATTGTGGTGGAGGGTAAGCCTTTAATCATTTTTCTTTATGTTGATGATTTAATACTAACGAGTGATGAGAAGTTGATATACTCATGCAAGGCAGATCTTGCAAAGGAGTTTGAGATGAAGGATTTGGGCCTCCTTCATTATTTCCTTGGATTGGAAATATGGCAGCGGGAAGGTGAACTGTTTGTGTCTCAAGGTAAGTATGCTCGAAAGATACTTGAGAAGTTTCACATGCAAGGCTGCAAGCCTATCGACACTCCTCTTCCAGGAAATTGGAGGAAAGAGGATGCTACATCGGCAGAGGTAGTGGATGCCACTATTTATCGACAGTTGCTGTGTTTGCTCATGTATTTAGTTAATACAAGACCGGACATATGCTATGCGGTGAACCAGCTTTCACAAGCGATGGTTAAGCCTACCAAGCTCTTTTGGAAGGCAGGCAAGCATGTCCTAAGGTATCTCAGGGGCACATCTGAGTATGGCTTATGGTACATACAGACGGACGAGGTGAAGTTGCATGGCTTCACGGATGCAGATTGGGCAGGCAACCCAATGGACAGAAAGAGCACATCAGGAGGGGTTTTCAGTTTTGAATCTACAGTAGTTTATTGGTATAGCAGGAAACAAAGATCCGTGGCACTCAGTTCAGCGGAAGCAGAATACATGGCAGCAAGTCAAGCTGCATGTGAGGCTATCTGGATGAGGAAGGTCCTGGTCGGTTTGTTCGGTTCATATTTAGATCCTATAGTGATACATTGTGATAATCAGAGTTGCATTAAAATCTCGATTAATCATGTGTTTCATGATATATCTAAACATATTGATATCCGATATCATCATATCAGAGATTATGTGCAGCGGAAGATCATGTTGCTTCAGTACATTTCTACGGAAGATCAGGATGCAGACATTTTGACGAAGGCGCTCACCAGGAGCAAATTCGAATACCATAGAGGCGGGATTGGGGTGAAGGATAATCCATATCTTTTTGAGAGGGAGTGTTTATATTCAACAAGATGACGAGCTTAGTGAAAATCAATCACCTTCATTAAGTGGGTCCGCAGGCTATTTTTAGGTGTAAGCCTATTTTTAGACTATGTCTATTTTTAGACACGGTGATCATATTTCAAAAGTTGCAGGATGTTATTTGTGGATGGTTGGTCAAGTTGGAAAAATAGATGAAATTATATTTCTAGAATATTGGGCGAAGTCTATTTATAGATCGTCGATCAAAAAATAGAAGTGTCGATTATTATTAGCTCTTAATAATAATCCGACAATAAACATCGACTTATTCTCTTGGAGCACTTAATTTCAGTGTACTGATTTGTCAAATCAATGGGATGAAGGAATTATGCTATTCCTAGGGTTTATTGGTGGTTCATGCATGGAGGACTCAGTTAGAACTGAAGTGGCAAAGTTATGACAGAGTTGGAAGAGTAGTTCATGGAGTTGTTATTCAGTTAAACTCAGTTAATGGAGTTAAACTCAGTTGAGCTAGTGGTATCTAGTCTAACTGAATGACACACTAGTGAGAGTGGAGTGAATTAATGAGTTAATTAATTCACAAATAATAAATCATTAATCAAGTGAACAAATACAACAATTAACTACAGTATATGTCAGTTCCAGTGGAGACCTAGTGGAGAGATAGGTGAAAGGGCAAGATGGAATATCCGTTGTGACTATAGTGATGCATTGATTGCACCACACACACATTGGAGTTTCCAATGAGGATTTCAGAGTGCAAGAAAGGTAGATTCGAATTCATTTAGGGGTCTTCTTCAACAGGGATTGTGCAGTGGAGGCAGGCTATCAGGTGGCAAGAAATCAATGCATGGATTTGCAGATTTATTCTGATTAGTGTGTGACGATTAATTGTACTGAGAGCTTGATGTACTAAGCTTTGTATGAGATTGTTACATGATCTCCATGATACATAATATATGATAGTTGGGGTTTTCAGATTCATGCTTTCCCGTTAAACAACTGTGTTATGTGCAAATTTTTTTATTACTTCATGTGTTTGCAATTGAGTTTTTAAATTTCTGCAAAAGATTAACAGTGGAAGGATTCTGTATTTATCAAGAAGATAAAATATTGTTAGATCAGGAGAATCTGGATATATACATGCATCTTGTATATAATTTCTACAACTTCATGGAATTTTCCCACTTGATCAACAAATTCCACCATACGTTGAGCTCTACAAGCTTGGTTGAAATTTTTATTAAAGCATTGGTGCCTTCTTGGTTAATTTCCTCCTACCTTTGAAGCACATTACAATCCTCCTCCATTTATGGGTTCTCTATGTCTAATCCATCAAGGAATGTTATCCCAAAGAAAACCAAGTTATCACTATAGAAATAACAAAAGTACCCAAACTCAAACTCAAAAAAATAAAAATTTCTTTCAAGCTGAAGCTAAGAAACCACTTGAGGGAAAAGTAAATTAGTATCAATAAAAATACCATCATAAATTACTAAAATTTCAAGAGGTTACTAAGAAACCATGGGTTGCCTAGTTGATGCCATCATTGGATCTGAAAAAAAGGGATTGACTTGAGTTGAAGCCATTAATTTGAGTCATGGAAAAGGTTTGAAACCCCAATTTCCAAAACTCACAATCATCCCCGTTCCTCTTGTAAATGTGGCCCTTGATGCTAGATCATATAACAACCACACATATATTATCTCATATTTCTTGTGAGATCTCAATGCATTGCATTTAAAGAACCACGAGTGAACTTGGTTGAAGCAAGTGAGGTAGGTGGGCATACCACGTATCTCCACCAAGTTTGTAATGATTCTAGTTGTTGGTTTGAAATGAGTGTTAATTAATGTGATAACTATTGGTTGGTTCAATGTTCACTAAAATAAGGAGTTAAACCATGAGTATTAACCCCATCTTAAACAAGACACCAATCTCAAGGGAGGAGGCCACCTTGGGCCAATTATTTGATTCTTTATTCAACTATCACATGATATGGTAGAACAATACTTGTCTAAGGTGGTTTAATATTTTTTTGTTCCTACATATGAGATAATTGAGTTTGCTTCCTCCAAGAGTAGCTTTGCTAAGATTTTTAAAGATTTGATTCCCTCTTCCTTGGAAATGGAGAGACACTTCCATATTGAATATGATTTTCTGATGTTATTGGATACACTTCCCAATCCCCATGCATAATGCACCACCTTATTTATGTCATGATAATGGAGACTCCCTTCCCCACATGCCACTCTCCATCAAAGAAGACAAAATATGAGAATTGCTATAATTTCTATTCCAAAAATTCTAAGGGCTTTTTCATGATAGTCTCTGGTAGGTTATTACGAGATTTTCAATTGATAATTGGTAGGTTATTACGATATTTTCAATTGAATTTTGGTTGTGCCAAGTTGGGTTGTATTGATTTATGCCATATAAGCTTCCTAAATATTGTCCAAAGTAGGATCTTGTGAATTAATTCTGAATTACATGTGTTAATAAAGAAGGGAGATGGCCTTTGAGATAATTTTGGTAGGTTATTACGATATTTTCAATTGATATTGGGTGTGCCAAGTTGGGTTGTATTTATTTATGCCATATAAGCTTCCTAAATATTATCCAAAGTAGGATCTTGTGAATTGATTCTAAATTACATGTGTTAATATAGAAGGGAGATGGCCTTTGAGATAATTTTTATAAGGGTGCTCGCCTCACTATTTAAGATTTCTTTATTGTAGAAATTTATTAATACTGATAGTATTACCAGATTATCCTGATCTAACAAGTTAATCTTATATTAAATACATAATCCTTCCACTTAATTCTTTGCGAAAATTAAATTGCCAATTGAAAACACATATGAAGAAAATAAATCGCACATAAAAACAGTTGTTTAACAGGAAAGCTTAAAGCTAAAAACCCCAACTATCATATAGTATGTATATCAATCGATCATGTAATAATCTCATACAAAGCTTAGTACATCAAGCTCTTAGTACAATCAACAATCATTACACACTGTCATGCAGAAATTTGCATATCTATGCACCAATTTCTTACCTCCTGACAACTTGCGTCCACTGTGCAATCCCTACTGAAGAAGACCCCTGAATGAATTTGAATTGGCCTTTCCTTGACTGTGCAATTGTCATTGGCATATCCAATTTGTGTTAGATGAATTGAATGCATCACTATAGTCCCAACAGATTGTCCATCTCACCCTTTCACCTATCTCTCCACTGGGTCTCCACTGGAACTGACATGCAAGTAGTTAACTACTGTATTTGTTTAGTTGTTAGTGAGTTATTAGTTGTGAATTAACTAACTAATTAATTCACTAAACTCTAACTAGTGTATCTTTCAGTTAGGCTAGATACAACTAGCTCAACCGACTTTAACTCACTTAACTGAGTTAAACTAAATAACAACTCCCATAACTACTCTTCCATCTCTGTCACAACTTTGCCACTTCAGTTCTAACTGAGTCCTCCATGCATGAGTCATCAACCACCCTAGGAATTGTGTAATTCCTTCAGCCCACTGATTTTCGAATTCTGTTCACTGAAATAAAGTGCTCCAAGAGAATAAGTTGATATTTATTGTTGGATTATTATTAAGGGCTAATAATAATTGACATGCATCTATATTTAGATTGACGATATATAAATAGACTTCGCCCAATATTCTAAAAATATAATTTCATCTATTTTTCACATTTGACCAACCATCTACAAATAGTATCCTGCAACTTATAGAATATGCTCACCATGTCTAAAAATAGACATACACCTAAAAATAGCCCGCGGGCCCCACTTAGTGAAGGTGCTTACTTTTCACTAAGCTCATCATCTTGTTGAATCTCAACACTCCCTCTCAACAAGATAAGGATTATCTTTCACCCGGATCCTGCCTCTATGGTATTCAAATTTTCTCCTGGTGAGCGCCTTTGTCAGAATATTTGCATCCTGATCTTCCATAGGAATGTACTGAAGCAACATGATTTTATGCTGCACACAATCTCTGATATGATGATACCAGATATCTATATGTTTAGATCTATCATGAAACACAAGATTAATTGAGAGTTTAATGCAACTCTGATTATCACAATGTATCACTATAGGATCTAAATGAGAACCGAACAAACCGACCAGGATCTTCCTCATCTAGATAGCCTCACATGCAGCTTGAATTGCTGCCATATATTCTGCTTCCACTGAACTGAGTGCCACGAATCTTTGTTTCTTGCCTGCTGTAGATCGGATACTAAAAAACCCTCTTGATGTGCTCTTTCTGTCCGTTAGGCTACCTGCCAAATCTGCATTCGTGAAGCCATGCAACTTCACCTCATCTGTTTGTCTGTACCATAAACCATACTCAGATGTGCCCATGAGATATCTTAGGACATGCTTTCCTACCTTCCAAAAGAGCTTGGTAGGCTTAACCATCGCTTGACTAAGCTGGTTCACCGCATAGCATATGTCTGGTCTTGTATTAACTAAATACATGAGCGAACGCAGCAACTGTCGATAAACAGTGGCATCCACTACCTCTGCCGATGTAGCATCCTCTTTCCTCCAATTTCCTGGAAGAGGAGTATCCATGGGCTTGCAGTCCTCCATGTGAAACTTACCAAGTATCTCTCGAGCATTCTTGCCTTGAGACACAAACAGTTCACCTTCTCGCTGCCATATTTATAATCCAAGGAAATAATGAAGGAGGCCCAAATCCTTCATCTCAAACTTCTTTGCAAGATCTGCCTTGCATGAGTGTATCAACTGCTCATCACCCGTTAGTATTAAATCATCAACATAAAGAACAATGATTAAAAGCTTACCCTCCACCACAATTTGGTACAGGTTTGCATCCGCCTGACTCTTGGTGAAGCCAAGTCCAGTGAAATAGTAGTTGATCCGTGTGTACCAAGCACGTGGTGCTTGCTTCAGCCCATACAACGCTTTTTGAGTTTGCACACATGTGACTCGCTATTGAAGATCTCAAATCCTTCAGGCTGCTCAATGTACACTTATTCCTTAATGATCCCATTAAGGAAAGCAATCTTCACATCCATCTGATGAATGTTCCAACCCATCTGCGCTGAGAGAGCAAGGATGGTCCTTATGGAAGAATATCGTGCGACAGGTGCAAAGGTTTCTTCATAATAAATCCACTCGATCTGTGAGAAGCCTCGGACAACAAATCTTGCCTTATACTTCTCAATGCTCCCATCAGCAGCTTGCTTTACCTTGTAGATCCATTTTAAACCTACAACTGATTTACCCACCGGCCTTGGAACAATCTCCCAAGCACTATTTCTGACAATGGAGTCATACTCCTCCACCATGGCATCTACCCATGTGGGCTCCTACACTTCTTATTCAAAAGAAGATGGCTCTTTCACGATACACTTTCTCATAAGAGCCATGTATCCAGTAAATTGGTCAGGTGACTGTCTCTGTCTGCGCTGTTATGTAGGGACTCCTACAATCTATGCCGCATCAAGCTTCAGTCTCTCAGCTTCTATGGTACACTTTATGCCTGTTCTGATGTTTAGTTCTGCATGAGTGGACTCCTCCACTCCATGAATCTCCTCTTGTGGCTGATCCACATCTAGAGGCTCATCTTTGGGAAAAAGAAGTTCATCCTCTGCATGCAAGTGTAGCTCCCTCTCAAGCGACAACTTCAAGGCTTTCACCTCATTGAATTTTATATCACGTCGCACCACAGTCATTCGACTGTTTGGAAAATACACATGATAATTATGGGGTGTTTCTGTGTCCCCCAAAAATAACCCAACTTCTGTTGTCGGCTCCAGCTTCTTCTTGGCGTCCTTTGTCACATGAATGTAAACAGATGAGCCAAAAATCTTCAAATGATAAATATCAGGCTTCTTACCAGTAAAAGCTTCTTCAGGTGTACTCATGCCAAGTACTCTATGAGGACAATGGTTTTGCACATAAACCGCAGTGTTGCATGCTTCTGCTCACAAGTGCATCGATAGGCCCTGGTCATGCAGCATAGCTCATGCATCACCCATGATCATTCTGTTCTTCCTCTCTGCGACCCCATTTTGCTGTGGGTTATGAGGCGCTATGATTTCTCTTCGAATTCCTTCTTTTCTACAGAAGTCTTTAAATTCGTTCAAGATATATTCACCACCATTATCACTCCGCAGAGCCTTCACTTGCTTCCATGACCTCTTCTCCACCAATTCTTTAAACTCACAGAAATTTGAGAATGTTTTGCTCTTCTTCTGCATGAAGAAGATCCAACATCTACGAGAATAGTCATCAATAAAAGTAACATAATACCTGTGTTTTTCTATTGAAACAACCGAGAAAGGTCCACACACATCTGTGTGAATTCTCTCTAGGATCACCGAAGCACGATTCTCCTTCTCATGAAAGGTGGTATTCACAAACTTACCCATAGTACATCCCTTGCACTGATCTGATTGCGTAAGAGTACCCTTGGGAAGTCCAGTAGAAATCTGTCGCAAAATCTTCAAGTTTCCATGGTGAAGATGGCTCAATCTCCTTTGCCATAATTCACCCTCATCCCGGCTCACAACTTCTTCTGCTTTTCCCATCATTGCAGCGCAGCCATCTACCTCCAGCTTGTAGAGATTCTTAACTCAAATCCCTATCCTATTGGTTTGACCCGTTGTTTTATGTCACAGGAATTCTTTTCCCTTACTGAAAACAACGTCATAACCTCTGTCCTCCAACATAGCGACCGAGACCAAGTTCTTCTTCAGAACTGGAACATGCATAACATCTTTCAACATAAATTTTTTACCTGACTCTCTCTCAAAGGTAATGGTTTCAATGCCGGTCACACTATATCTACCATCGTCGCCCATCTCTATATGCATTTGGAGATCCTTCTCCTCCAAGTCACTAAACAACTACTTGTCCCCCATCATATGGAACGAAGCACCACTATCAATATACCACACCGATCCCATTGCGCTTGAAACCAAGCATGCGATCAAAGAGAAATCAAGTTCGAATTGCGAGGCTAAGGCCTCACCCGCTGTAGCCCCAACAACCTTCTTGTTCTTCTTTTTTTTGTGGGCAGTTAGTGGCGAGACGCCCATGTTCGTGATAGTGAAAACACTTCACCTTGGAAAAATCTAGCTTCTTGCCTTTAGCCTTGGATTTTGGATGGGATTTATTCCCCTTCCCTTTCCTTTCTTTGGCAGCCAAAGATAAATTCTCTTCATCATCATTCTTCGATAAGAGCCATCCCTAGTATTCCGCCTTATCTTCTCCTGCACAAGATCTGACCAAAGTCGCTCCCAATATGGCAGTTTCTCTCGTCCGTTGAGAGAGTCTTCGTAGCTATGCAAAATCTTCGGAAGCCCAAGGAGAGCCAAGCTCACCCAGTCATCATTCGCAACTGTAATTCCCACACTTCCGAACTCATCCCTACATTGGACAAACTTTGTGAGATATTTTGGAATACTGTCGCCCTTATCCATTTTGATTTTTCTGAGCTTATCTTTCAGCGCCAACTTCCTATGGTCGCTTCTGCTTTGAAAAATATCTGTCAAAGCCTTCCACATTGCAAATGGAGTGGCTTTCCCGTAAAGGCTTGACACAATATGGTCTTTCACACCTTCCAACAGAATTCTTCTTGTCTTTGCTACCTTCTTTTTCCATGTGTTAAGTAATGCAGCATCGCTAGAAGTAGGCTTAGGAACATTGCTATCGATGAACTCCTTCAGTCCATTATCTTCAAGCATTGCCTCCATCCAATCCTTCCAGGATATGTAATTATATCTACCCTCAAGGGCATACTCCAATCACAACCCATTGAAAGACATTTCAATGAATACTCAACTGTCGCACCAAGAAATTTCTACAGCAAATTTGAATTTTCCACCAGCACAAAACTCAACACCTCTTCACAATTGCAATCTCCAGTGATTAACACTGCTCTGATACCATGTAGAAAATTTATAACACACCTTCGATACCATGTAGAAATTTATTAATACTGATAGTCTTACCGGATTCTCCTGATCTAACAAGTTAATATTATGTTAAATACAAAATCCTTCCACTTAATTCTTTGCGGAAATTAAATTGCCAATTGCAAACACATATGAAGAAAATAAATCGCACATAAACACAGTTGTTTAACGGTAAAGCTTAAAGCTAAAAACCCAAACTATCATATATTATGTATATCAATGGATCATGTAATAATCTCATACAAAGCTTAGTACATCAAGTTCTCAGTACAATCAACAATCATTACACACTGTCATGTAGAAATTTTCATATCTATGCACCAATTTCTTGCCTCCTGATAGCCTGCCTCCACTGCACAATCCCTGCTGAAGAAGACCCCTAAAAGAATTCAAATTTTCCTTTCCTTGACTGCACAATCCTCATTTGCATCTCCAATGTGTGTTAGATGCATTGAATGCATCACTATAGTCACAACAGATAGTCCATCTCACCATTTCACCTATCTCTCCACTGGGTCTCCACTGGAACTGAAATGCAAGTAGTTAACTGCTGTATTTTTTTCAGTTGTTAGTGAGTTATTAGTTGCGAATTAATTAACAAATTAATTCACTAAAATCTCACTAGTGTATCTTTCAGTTAGACTAGATACAACTAGCTCAACTGAGTTTAACTCACTTAACTGAGTTAAACTAAATAACAACTCCCATAACTACTCTTCCAACTCTGTCACAAATTTTCCACTTCAGTTATAACTGAACCCTCAATGCATGAGTCACCAACCACCCTAGGAATTGCGTAATTTTTTTAGCCCACTGATTTTCCAAATCTGTTCACTGAAATAAAGTGCTCCAAGAGAATAAGTTGATATTTATTGTTGGATTATTATTAAGGGCTAATAATAATCGGCATGCATCTATATTTATATTGATGATCTATAAATAGACTTCACCCAATATTCTAAAAATATAATTTCATATATATTTTTCACATTTTACCAACCATCTACAAATAGCATCCTGCAACTTATAGAATATGCTCACCATGTCTAAAAATAAACATACACCTAAAAATAGCCTGTGGGCCCCACTTAGTGAAGGTGCTTACTTTTCACTAAGCTCATCATCTTGTTGAATCTCAACATTTATTTTTAGCATGCCATATTTTGTAGTAGAGGAATTTTGAAAGATTTTCCCACACCCTTTTGAAGATTGACTCATATTTGGACATTCTTGCATACAACTTGCTCCAGTGCTAGGATAATTCATCCCAAGATTATGGCTACCTCACTTGAATTAGAATTCATCCCAAGATTATGGCTATCTCACTTGAAGACTGAGGTATATTTGGACATTCTTGCATACAACTTACTCTAGTGCTAGGACAATTCATCGGCTACCTCACTTCATGATAAAATCCTCTAGTTACATTGGACCAAACCTATTTAGTATAACCATATTCTTAGAATATACGTTGGATCATTTCCTTTGCTATTAAGTATAACCATATTCTAAGAATAGACTATGGACCATTTCCTTTGCTATTTTGCATAACATGCATTGTAATGGGCTAAATATTCCCTGCTTGGCTAAATATTCCCTCCTTTCTTAAGTTTTTAGTTGTAAGAGTTTTCACATGAGTAAGGATCCACCAAAATATATTGATTTTAGGAAGTCCATCACAATTCCATATTACCTTCCAAATTATTGAAAGTGCCCTTCCATATTACCTTCCAAATTGTTGAAAGTGCCCTTCCATATTACCTTCCAAATTGTTGAAAGTGCATGAGGGCAAGTTGCATCTAACTAAGTATAATATCTAGTGCTTAATAAGTAGTAAGAATCTCCTCATCCTTTGATGTCCTTTTTTGATTTGCTCTGGAACGCACATTTAGAGAGACCTTGAGTTAAAATATTAGCCACTTGTTGTAGAGGGGATGACAAAGAGCCAAAGTCCATGTTGAACATTGACCAATGTTCTTGTTCAATTTAGACATATCATATAGCATTTGGATATGTCATCCATCCACTGAGACCTTAAGGGGGATTAGATTAGTTTGATTAATGAAATTCTCCTTTGCAAAAATATTATTTGATTAATGAAATTTTCCTTTTCAAGAATATTGTCATCCCAATTTTTAATCCATTTTCCATTTCTAGAAATCCAATTGAATTTCTATTTGCTTCGTTTCAACAAATAGAGATGCTTCATTTCAAAATCTTTAAGATAAAAACCTTATTTTCTTTCAATAAAAATATCAATACATTTTAACCTTTAAATTATTTTCCAAAAAAACCCTTTTTTGAGTAATCATACTTTTCACTTCTCAATCTTTAAAGTAAATTAGCTCCTAAACCAATACCCATTATAAACTAATCTTTGATTCTTTAAACCAAAATAAGATATAACTTTATTTTTCCCAGTCCATAATGAAAAACAATTAATAATGATATATATTCTAGTAATGTTGAATTAAAATTAAAATTTTATTTTTAAAAAATACAATAAATAAAAAAATTATTTATTAACAAAAATGATAATAATATATAATTATAATTATTATAATATAGTTTAAAATAATTCCTATTAATATAAATTGATTAAAATAAATCTATGATTTAAATAGAATTATAATTACATTTGAATCCATAGAAAATCACAACTCAATAGTTTCTTATAAATTACTACCTTATGCAAAATACTATTTTTTTTTTAAGTAATGAGAAAAAAATATTTTCAATTGTTTCACTGATTAGATTGGTGTATTATTTTGGCCCCTATGCAAAATGTTTTTCTTGATTTCTAATATGTACATTAGAGTTTGGCTTTCTCAAAGTGGTGACATATGCTCGCCACTACCAACGCTTCGGAGTTTAATGTAATAAGTTATTAGTTTTACAAAAACAATTACATGTAAATTTTTTTTGGTGAAAATCAGATCAAAGAAAATTTTGTCACCGCATTTCGAACCAGCTAGTGTGGTTCATCATCAGGAACAAGATGATGAACCACACAGGTTGGTTCGAAACGCATCGACAAAATTTCCTTTAATGTGATTTTCATCGAAAATTTTTACATACAATTTATGGATCACAGAAGCCAAAATTCCTAATAAAAGCAATTACACTTCAATAAATATAAGTAGAACTTAATAATACACATCAATAAATAGATCACGTGGAATTTAATCTTCATTCTCACTTGATCAAATTTTATGAATTTCTTTAATGGTATCAATATTTGTGGAAAAGAAGTATGCAATATTCATGTGTCGAAAGAAGATATTTCCCTAGATTAATCTGGTTGAGTCAAGAAGCTCATTCTAAAATCGAGTTTGAGGGACATGTGTAAGTATGTCACGTCCTCAAAAAAATAATAAAAATAATTTTTGAGCGTAGAAGTTCATTGGGACAAGAGACTCATTCTACAATCGAGTATGAGGGACATGTGTAAGTGTCACGTCGTCAAAAAATAATAAAAATAATTTTTTCTCATGTCGGCCAAACAAAAAACAAAAATTAAATAACCATATAAATAAACAATTAAAAATCTATTAACAAAAAATCCAATGTGAGTTATGAATAAAATACTTCAACATGAATTAATATAAAATGGCTCAATACACATGTTATGTAATTTTTATAACATTCAAAAATGCAATTTAAACAGTAAAAAATTACATATTATTTTTTTCACTCTAAAATAAGTTTACAATAAAATAAATTTGATCCCTATCGATTCATGTAACCTTTATAGCCTCTAATACATTGTATCCAGATGCTTTGGATTTCCATCCATAATTATTGTAAAGTTGTTAAATTTACAATGATAATGATACGTTTTGAAAATAATAAAAATGATATAAGGTTGGTTTTGTTTGTCTAGTTCAAAATTTTATTCAGTGGTTAAAAGTTACGTTATAAAATACATTACAATATTAATATTAAACACTATGTTTGGAGTCACAAATACAATATCATCTACACTACTTTGGCATTTTCCTAATAGTGCTAAACAACAAATTATAAATTAATAAAAAAAAAATATAATATCATACTTAAAATGTCATTAATAATAATCAAGGTTGAGAATGATCACAATATTGTATTTATGTGGTACATGTGTTTATTTCTCTCTCAACATTTTATGGTACAATTTTTGCTGGTGAATGCCCACAATGATATAATGTTTCTACTCAAGACAAATAATAATTCATGTACATTGAATTTCCTTTGCATTTAGTGGTTAGGGCCGTCTCTATAGTGTTGTTTGTGTGGTTCATAGTCTAGTGGTCGGCTTTTTGCATACCGATGACTTCGGGTCAAATTTATGTATAGTGGTGGCATCTTCTTGGGCCAATTAGGTATATGTTTCACTTGACTTGTAAAAAGTAATTGAACATTGAAATTTTAGAGTGTCTATATGGAAAAAATTATAGTGACTCACAAAAACAATAACTATACGCTACACTGTATTAAATGTTAAAAATATATGTTATCCTTTGACCCTCACAAAAACAATAACTATACGCTACTCTGTATTAAATGCTAAAAATATATGTTATCCTTTGACACTGCCATCGGGCTTGATTCTCAGTTTCTTTGAAACTTGATATATACTCAAGCATCCATTCTCAATAATAAAATAACATGTATTAAGGTATTTTATTGCTTGAAATTGAAACAAAGCTCTCACATCTTTCCATTTCTATGTGATTTACACCTTCATAATGAAACACACGCTCAATTAGGCGATGAGTGAGAGGAACAAAAAAAGGCACTTTGAAGGCCATGGTGCTACACCGCAACTCATCGGGTGAGGAACCATATACACAGTTAAGAACTCTTAGAAATAGCCTCATCGAAGGCCATGGCGCTACACTGCAACTCATCGGGTGAGAACCATATACACAGTTAAGAACCCTCAGAAATAGCCTCATCCATATAGTAGAAAGAGGGATCGAGTATTGATTGACTATTTAAAGAAACAAATTTATGATAAATCAACCTCTGGTGTTATAAAATTATAGGAAAAAAGAATAAATATCGAAGAAGACCAATCCATATGGATAAATTTTGAGAGATCTAACTTAAAATTGATAGATTCTACAAGTTAATGAAAATTGTTAGACATCACACATACAAATTGGACATAAATGAATGCCTACTTTGGGGAAGCAATTAATTCAAAAATGGATGATCATAGAATCCTCTTTTGTGAGAGGTTGCGACCATCAAATATTTGTGACAAAAGAGTTGATGAGAAAAGGGAATGAGACCCATGAAAGAATACATCAACATAATCACGAGGCAAACCATTGCAATGCCTCTTTTTATTTTTGTTGTTTCTCCTTCTATTACTCTAAACGTGTTTTAAAAGCATAAATTCAGATAATTAAGGCCAAAGTTTGGAAATGATAAGATTTATTTTTTACTCTTTTGGTTCTTCCTGATGAAACCCTCTTCGTTCCCTTGGGCTAGAATCACAAAGGCAGGGTGAGGTGGAAAAGGCCTGGACCCCTGGCATAGGGGCACTCTCGCAAGAGAGGCATAGCCTATGGACCACCCTTAGGGGGGTGTGCAGGTAGATTAACAAATTGAAATTTGAGACTAATTTTTATAGGAAGTATTTAAAAAGCCATAAATATCTTAAATATCCAAGATCCTTAAATTAAATTTACTTAAATCAACTTAAAGGGAAGGTCATATAAATTGATGTAGGAGCATTAAGGTAGAGTCAGCAATGTGACAAGCTGGTCACATGTTGTGGCTTGGGAAGAGGACTAGCAGTCCTAATAATTTGAAGATTTTAGTTTTAAAGTATTTTGTTTAAAGTTAATTTGGGCTAACATAGCCATTGTAATCTGTAGGTTAAAAGAATAGTTAGATTACAATTATTTAGGCATTTAGTTGAATAAACTATTCTGAAACTGAATAACAGTTTCTCAACCATATGGGGATTTTGAGAAAGGCATAAAACAAAACCAAATCCACCATTGTGGGGTTCTTCCAACCATAGATAAAAAGAGAGAACGAGAGGGAAATAGGTGTGAAAGAGGGTTGAATAAAGAGTATGAATAAATATAAAAACCAGCCATCCCAGGGCTTGGTTCTGTGTATTTTCATTTATAAATTAATTCCAAGTGTTTTGGATTTTTATCGGGCTCTTTGTTTTAACCCGTTTGTTTTATTTCCTTGTCGAAATCAAGTATTGCATTTATGTGTTATTATATAGGCATATTGTTTCTGTTAATGAATATAAAGACTGAGCGAGAAGACAAAGTTTCTGTGAACTTCGTGTAGACAAAGTTATGGCAGAGACCAAGGGATGAGAGATGAAGAACAAGCTCAGGAGGGAATCCACGTGTTTGTAGACCGCACAAAGCTCAGGAGAGATAGCGTTGAATAATTTCGAACAAACTCGGAAGGATAGTGGAGGAGTAGCGTGGAGGAAGCCGTATTGCAGAGCAACGGCATCAGAAAGAAGAGCAACCGAATAAAGAACAAAATACTTAGAATAATTCTTAAGGAGGAAACGACGATGAGGATTGAATTGCTGAGACAATGGTTTAAGGATTGACAACTGATATTAGAGTGGGAAAAAGAGGTGAAGAAGAGCCGAGAAGGTTGAGCGGGCGACTGCAATTAAATCATAGATCTGAAGACAAGAGATGAATGGTTAAGGTGAGTTGAGGAAGTGCGAAACGAATGCGTGTCGGCAGGGCGCAATTTTGCATCGACGATTGAAGTATTTAAGAGTTAATGATTTCGAAAGGTAAACAAGATAACTTGCGATGCAAGAAGGGTGAAGGATGCGATGCGACAAGGAGCAACCACGTGTCGACTTGGTGCAAATGCGCACTTCGCAAGTTTTATGGGTTACCACATTTGTAAGGAGTTGAAAGTTGTAGGAAGGCGATTGCGATGTGCTGCGATTGGTCGAGAGTGTGTGGGACCCTATGGTAAGAAGGTTCCGTGTGTATGAATTTGTTTTGGGTTTTGTGCATTATATTATAAAGAACACTGTTGATCGTTTTACATATGTATGTATTTAAATATGATATTTGCCCCTGCTGCATATAAAGGAAGTTATGTGGATCCTAACCCACAGGTCCGTGAGTATTTGTGTAATTTGCAGTTATGGATGCATCAATTGGTATCAGAGCAACAAGATCTGAGAGGCGGTGTGAAGGACTTTGAACTAAGAAAAGTTGAGAAAGATTGCTCATTGATTCTAATTGAGTGAACCTTAAGAGGTAATACTGTGGACTGAAGGCTTATGAAAAAGCGTAAGAGCTACAACAGCATGGATAAAGTAGTATAAAAAACAATAAGTAGTAGCAGGAGTGAAAATATCTCAGCAAGAAGATTACAACCTTTAAGGGCAGTGATGAAGGAAGCTAGCAAGGGTTTCTAGGAAGAAAAAGAAGTGTGGTTAGAACCTAATATTTCAGTTGAGGTTGAAATATAAGAGGATCGCAGTGTTCTCAAGTGAAGATGAGTTGTGAGGGTAAGTCTAGAAGGAGCATAGAGGAGTGCTCAAGGAGTGTTCTAGATTGAGGACCAGTACTTGCCAAAAGACTAAGCACAAAGGAAGTTTGTGAGGTAAGTTGTAGCAGGAGGGACTATTACTGCAGAGGCTAGTGCAGCTCATAGAGGGTGAAAGAACTCAAGAAGATGACTATTGAAAGTCATAACATAGGTTCAAGAGGCAACCACAAAGTAAATAAGGAAGATGCCAAGACAAATGGAATATGGAAACAGATGACTCATGAATAATATAAGAGAGAAATAATTGAGATGAGAACCCATCTTGATCTATTGATGGAGTTGCTACGGAGGAGTGATGAAGACCAGAAGTGTGGATGGATTATGAGGAAGAAATTGAAATGGTATGGGCTGTAGATGAAGAGGGAGCATAGGTTGAATGCTCAAGAAGAAGAAGAAGAGTCACCAAGAGATGACTTGGGACTAGGGAAAAGTACTACACTTGTTTCAGAGATAAAAGAGGTTTTTTGCAACTCACAAGGTGGATCAGGATGATTCCATAGAGGGAAGAAGAAGAGATGACCACTGATGGTTATCTGAAAGGTTCAAGGAGGAGTCACAATCAAAAGAAAGAAGTCAACATAGATTCCAGTAAAATACTAAGCATGGAAAAGCTTGGTGTGGTATCTACATATAGGTTGGTGGAGTCAACTTGTATAGATGGATTGTTTGTAGTCCATGATAAACAAAGATGAGTTCATAAAGGAAAGAATACTATGGCTACTGATGGTCATAGTAAAGGTTCCAAGGGAGATTATGAAAAATCAAGTAAGAATAAACTTGATAGAGAATTAGCTGAGATAAAAGTGCAGCTAGAAGTGTTGAGATAATTTATAGAAGGGAGTATGGAACACCAAAGGTATGATTGGGTTTTGCGGAAGAAAAGAGTCAAGTGGAGTAAGTTACAGAGCAGGCTGAGATCTGACACAAGAATTCATCTAGAAGAAGAACTCAGAGGAGATGATTTACAACATAGGATGTGTGCTAAGGAAGAGGTTTACTTATGTGAACCTGAGCAAGGGTCTATTCTTGGTGATAGTAGTAATGAAGATGAAGACATGAGACCAGCTGATGGTTTCATGGATCCTTGGAAGGATGGGGACTAGCAGAAAGAGCTGATGTTTGAGACAACAAGAGAGACTATGGATCCTTATGGTTTTGAAACAAATAATTATTGTATGTTTGCAGGTGAAATCGGTAAAGAAAGACAATTTTTCAATGTTGTCATAAAGGATGAAGGGGGAGGACATAATCTAAATTCTATTCAAGAAGAAAATGAGACAGCTGAGTCTCATATACTTGCACATGCAAAACTAAGTGAAGGAAATGATTTCCAACGTACTATGAAAGCTAAAAACAAGGAAGACTTGTCTTATGATGATGGCCAAGAATAGATTGAGGCAAAATATGATATCAAGCATTCATATCTTATTCTTGAGAAAGCTGAAAAGAAGACCAGTGAAGACTTTCTGAGTCCTGAAAGAGACTTAGAATAGCAAGGGAAAGATTTGGTGATTGATTCATCAAATAAGACCACTGGGTCTTGTGAGTTTAATGCTGAAAATTTGAATGTGTTTGCAGGTTGTGTAGAAGACAATCCATCTCTTGGAATTGTCTCAAGTAAAGCTGAAGTATATCTAGAAAAGTATAAAGAGGAAGAAAATTGTCAAGCAAGGTATGATGAAGAGTGTCTTTTTGATGAAGATCAAGTTGAGTTGTTGTAGCAGAAGGAATTCATAAGTTCCTTATTTAATGAAGGGAGTAACTTTAACGAAGATGAAGTAGTAATGCTTCATGAGATGAAACTTGTTCTTGATGAGGACAAAGAGGAATTGGCTTGCTTAAATAGCGAAAGGAATATTATTGGATGGACATTTAGGACTATCATAGAAATAGAGAATCATAATTTTATTCTGGTTAAAGATGAAGAAGCAATGTCACAAAGAGGTTTGCTTAGTAACATGGAAGAAGAAAGCTATAAAGATGAAAGTGGGGTAGTTATGTCTCAAGCTAAAGGAAAGTCAGTCCTAGAAGTGGAAAAGACTGAATTGACAATTAGTACTAGTCAAGAAGTAGAAGGACAACAATGGAGTGTTGTCAAGGAAGAGGAAGCGAGTTATGTTGAAACTATAATATAGCATACTCAAAAGGTACTTGAAGGGAATCAAGTAATTCGTGAATGGCTGAGTTGCTTTCTGAAAGCATTTGAACAAGATAAAGAGATTGCAGACAATAAGATGGAATTGATTCAAACTGTAGTTGAAACAAAGATAGATATTAGTTTCCAAAACTTAATTGTGTTAACTAGTATACATGAAAGAGTGAATAAATATATTACTGTAGTCAGATAATTAGAAGGCAATTTACCTTTTGACAATAAATTTGCAAACAAGGAAAATAAGAGGGATGTTGC
Organism: Pinus albicaulis; assembly: GCA_034641835.2. Taxonomy (NCBI): domain Eukaryota; kingdom Viridiplantae; phylum Streptophyta; class Pinopsida; order Pinales; family Pinaceae; genus Pinus; species Pinus albicaulis. Next base: position 909,093,904 of record CM076571.1, on the reverse strand, counting down.
AGAGGGAGATATCTTCAAAGATGTCCAAAAAGTTTGGGTGGAAACAATGTTCGGAGTAATATTTGCAGTAATATCCGAGATAGATTGTAGTAGAATTTGTTGGCAAAGGACTGGAAATAAGATTAGATTACAATAGAATAATGAATTGCAAGAAAGCATAGATGAACTATGGGAGTAAATGCAAACACTACAAGGAAAAGACACTCTAGCAGAGGTTATAAAGGAGGTTTTTAGTGTTATAAAATTGACCAAAATTGTCAAAAAAACACATGCTACAACATCTGTTTATGGTTACAGAGGTTTTTGCGGAGCTTTTAATGGAAATTCAACACAACTAAAAAAAAAGGGTGGCCGAAGGTAATTACGGATGTTTTTTTCATCGATGTGCTAATCAGGATTTAACGCACCGGTGCATAACTGTAGCCGGAGCCCCGGGGCAGTTGAAGGAGAATGCACCAAGTTGTTAAGATATAAAACAACACCGGGCGTAGTGTTGGTGGTACAACGCACGGGGCCATTATAATTGGTCTTGGGATTTGAGTAGTGCCCATAGGTCGTATCAACACGCTGGTGCGTAGACTTATAGAAACGCACCGGTGTGCAGTATCACACAAATGCACCGAGATTTATAATTGGTATTGGTATTCATGCGGTGCCCATATGTCATACAAATGCACCGGTGCATATAGACACATAAACGCCCTGGTGCGCAGTATCACACAAATGCACCGAGATTTATAATTGGTATCGGTATTCGTGCGGTGCCTATAGGTCGTACAAATGCATCAGTGCGTATAGACACAAAAACGCCTCGGTGCATAGTATCACACAAACACACTGATATTTATAATTGGTATCGGTATTTGTGTGGTGCCCATAGGTCGAAAAACGACACCGGTGCCTATATAGACATAAACGCATCGGAGCGCCGTACTGCACAAACGTCTTGATATTTTTAACCGGTTTTGGTATTTGTGAGGTGCCCATAGGTCGTAAAAATGCACCGGTGCGCTTAAGAATACAAGCGCACCGGTATAAGAATACACGCACCAGTTTCCATTTTGTATTTTTTAGAAACATTGACCTATGACAGTGCAATTATTGTGATTGTTTTAAATTCATTATTCATCAAAAGTCAACACATCTTATAACAATATTCATATTATATTAAAATAAATCTTCTGGGAAATCACATGAGAAATTTTGGAACTGACACGTTTCAAACTACTGACTGTAGCTCATCATCAGGATACTGAAGACTAGCTGACCCGACTATCCAATTTTATAATAGGCAGAGAGAAGCAATGGTCAGAACCCAAGGAAAAATTATAGATGTTAAAAACGGTCAAAAATAAAAAATAAATAATAAAAATAAAATAAAACTAAAAATAAAAATATAAAAATCCCATCCTACGATAATAAAATAATAAAATAAAGACCATGTCAAATAAAAATACATAAAATCTAAGATTGTGGAGAATGCTATTAAATCCAGTAGCACTGTGGGTTCCATGAGCCAGAATATCATTGAAAGAAATCATATCACCCCTAGGATTTATGGGCTCCCTAAGATTCATAAATAGGGTGTTCCTCTTAGACCCATTGTTAATACTGTTATTGGGCCCACTTATCTCCTAGCGAAGTATTTGGCGCGCAAGCTGAAGCCTCTGGTTGGTCATACAGATTCTTTCGTGAAAGATTCTGCTTCTTTTGTCCAAGAGTTAAAAAGCTAGGATTGTGAACCGGATGACTCTCTGGTTAGTTTTGATGTGGTTTCTCTTTATACGAACATCCCTATCATGGAGGCAGTGGAAGTAATCAGACGCATCACTGATCCTGATACTGCAAACTTGGTAGGGATTTTCCTTACCTCAACCTTTTTAGTTTTGAAGGAGAATTTTATGAGCAAAATTGTGGTGTGGAAATGGGTTCCCTGCTCTCCCCTGTAGTTGCTAACCTTTTTATGGAAGATTTTGAATCTAAAGCTTTGGATTTTGCACCTTTTAAACCCAAGGTTTGGAAGCAGTTTGTGGATGACACCTTCATAAACTGGTCTCATGGCCGTCAAGAGTTAGATTATTTTCATCAGCACCTGAATAATCAATCTGACTCCATCAAGTTCATGATGGAAACAGATACTGATGGAAGCCTTCCTTTCCTTGTTGTTCTCATCTCTAGAAAGAATAATGGATTTTTCTCGCACAGTGTTTTTCGGAAGAAAACTCACATTGAGCAGTATCTGCATTCTGATTCTCATTATCTTCTAGCTCAGAAATTTTGAGTTCTTAATACTTTAGCCATGAGATCTCTTAGAATTTCTGATAATGATAATTTAGATGAGGATAAGGCCCATCTCCTTAGGGTATTTGGAGAAAATGGCTATAGTAAAAGTCAGGGTTTGAAGGCTTTCATGAATGCGAGCAAAGGTCCGAATCAGAAAAATGTTAAAGAAGATTTTGTTGGTAGAGTTCATTTGCCTTTTATTAAAGGTACCACTGAAAAGATCGCTCGAATTTTAAGGAAGCATAAGATCTCTTCCTCTTTTAAACCTTTAAACACCATTCGTGGTTCCCTTAAATCGGTTAAAGACCCGTTGGACCCCGAAAGCGTGAAAGGTGTTTATTTGATCCCGCGCTCCTGTGGGATTCCCTACATTGGTGAAACTGGTCGGTCGATTAATAAAATGATTCAAGAGCATTCTGCGGATATTAGGCATGGTAGAATGAGGTCCTCAGCTCTAGCTGAGCATGCTGAGAAGACGAAGCATCACATTTGTATGGAAGAAGCTAGAGTACTTTCTAGGGTTGAGCATTTCCATCACCGTAAATTTAGGGAGGCTATTGAGATTGAGAAGAGGCCCCGTAAGTTGAATAGGGATGACGGGTGGAAAGTTAGCAGTTGTTGGATTCCATCTCTTTGCTCCCAGTAGGGGTCCTTCCTCTTGTGTTTTTCCCGTTGTTTTTAATTTATTAATTCTATTGCTAACATAGTTTTATTATAATTGCTTCTTATGTAGTATTCTTTCTTTATTCTTTTTAGGTAATTCTTTACTTTAATTTTGTTCTTAGTATCTATTTTATTTATTTATTATTATTATTATTTTTGACTTAATCTTTATTGTTAGGTTTTAGGCTATTTGGTTAGTTTTAAGTTTGGGGACTTTATTTATTTTTATTTCCTTATTTTATTACTTTACAGGGGATTTTATTTTATTTATTTATTGATTTTTATTTTTGGCTTAATCTTTATTTTTATGATTATGGCTAGTTTGTAAGTTTAAATTTGATTATTTTATGTATTTTTATTTGACTTGGTCTTTATTTTATTATTTTATTACCTTAGGATGGGATTTTTATATTTATATTTTTAGTTTTATTTTATTTTATTTTTATTTTTGACCGTTTTTAACATCTATAATTTTTCCTTGGGTTCTGACCATTGCTTCTCTTTGCCTGTTATAAAATTGGATAGTCGGATCAGCCAGTCTTCAGTATCCTGATGATGAACTATAGTCAGTAGTTCGAAACGCGTTGGTTCCAAAATTTCTTATGTGATTTTCCAGAAGATTTATTTTAATATGATATGGATCACAGAGGCTTGCACTCTTAAGTATTCATATTAATTAAATTTTTATTAATGCATTTGAATGTGATGTTTGGATTAATTTGTTATATCATATCATAATTATTGTGGTTTTTAAAAATTCATTATTCATCAAAAGTCGACACATATATATCTTATAGCAATATTCATATGAATTAAATTTTTATTAGTGCATTTGAGAATGACAATGGAGAACACAATAGCGGAAATAGAGAACGCAATAGAATAAATTAAAACATTTTATTATCTATATATAAGACATTCTTTGTAATACAAAATGGGACAGTTATTGGTATCCCTTTATATTTCAATTGGGACACTATGTCCATTACATTAAAGAAAATGTCTGATTTCACAAACATTTTTCAAAAAATACAACGCCTTGCTTTGATATCCAAACATAGTGATCATCATTCTTCGCTTGAACTGCTGTCACTGCTAGAGCTACTTCCATGACTTGGGTTATTTTCAGGAATGTTTTGTTCACGGTGTTGATTGTTTTCTTCCTCTTCACCTTCCATCTACAAACATAAAAATAAACTGTAATGAGTGTATATACATTGGTGAGAATAATGAAAATTGCAATATTAAATAATATACATCAATGTAAATTGAAAAGAAATGACGTACCAATGCAACAATTGACTCATAAACTATACACATTTTTTCAAAACCCTGTAACATGCCATCTTTCAAGATTTGATCTGTTGGCATAGTGCCATACTTTGTTTCTTGCAAGTTTTATACCCCATAACAAATCATATATTTAATAGAAAAGATTTAATTTTTCTATTAATTATAGACGGAGCTAAGTAAAACAAAATCGATAGATGCTTACAAATTCCACAATGAAGTTCTGATATGCCAACATATACTCACAACCCATATTTAACCCAATTTCAATCAATTCCTTTGATGGTTCTTCTTTGTATGTTAGCACCTGTTTGAAGACATTCAATGATGATTTTTGTAAAACAACTTAAAAAATACAAAAATGAAATCTAATTAAGTTGTTATAAGGAAGTAACAAGTACCCACAAAATTAGATATCAATCATTTTCTTCCTTGTCGTCCTATTTTGTGTGCTGAATGGGTTCCATTTTCTTTTCTTTTCTGCAAGAAAATACTTGAAAATTAATATTTAATGTTAAATTGTTTATTTATTGTACTTAATGATCGAAAAATTCAATGATTACATATTACATTTGAAGCGCGTTGTTGTTGAGATGGCTCCTCCCGTGATGCAATTTTTTCCATTTCTTTGACCATCTCGTTGTACACCTTTTTGGACATTCCTACTTGCATATTTCTGATATCATCTCGTTCATCTTTTGAGATTTTCCTAATCTTCCTGAAAATGTAACATGAAAATAAACTATTTAATTTTTATATTGATATAATATGAAAAGTAAGTATAACAAAAGTGACATTTATAAATAATTCTAGACAAACATCTAAAAGAATATTACTTTTTCATTCCTTCTTTTTTGTTGTTGTATGTTTTTGCTATTAAAAGTCTGACATGTCTCATTGACCAATTCTCTGGAAACTCTTCCTGTAGTTTAGATAAAATTTGGTTTTTGGAATCATTGGATTGGTTTTTGTATTGTAAGTGGAAAGAACGTCTATACATTCGTTCCACTAGATCCCTCAAACTTTTGTAAAAGTTTTTCCCCCTTTCGTTTACCTCCAGCACCATTCCAGATGAGCTAAGGAGCAATTCATTTTCATTTGCATGTTCTATTTTTTTTCTTTTCTTAGAACAACATTCATTTTCTGAGTTGTTGGTCCCTGTAGAACATTAAACATATGTGAATTAATAGACCGTTTCACACATGTTATCTAATAATTTTAATTATTTTATTAATGATAACTAAAAAAAGAAACTCATATTGGATCGATAGTATTTTTTCATTCACCTGATTCATCCTTTTGCAATTTTTCCATCAAGATTTTATGCTCTTCTGGTCCTAGATCAGAAATAATCTTATCGATCTTCGTCATTTTGTGGCTCTGCATGATGTACAATAAACAATACATATTAGTTAAACTTACATATAGTTCAAAAATAATATTTTTTGTAAAGAATTTACAAAGAACTTGCATTTTTTGCTTTTCTTGATGTGTTATCAGTATTTTTGTTACTTGATCTCTTGTCGGACATTTCTTTATCAATCTCAAACCTATACCATATCATTCATTAATATATTTATAAATAAATTGTCAAATTTTCAAGTTAAAAAAAATCTTAAGAAACCGGCGCACTTTTCATGGTGTACGCACCGACGCCAGTGCGTGGGTGTCTTCCAAACGCACCGCACAAACAGTATAATAGATTGTACGATGCTCTATGTAAACAAGGAGCACCGGTGCATTACATGTCAATCGCTGCCCCAGTTAACCATGATAAAATAATAAAAATTGTCCAGTGTTAATTTTTGTAGCATAAAACGGTGCCATATTTTACATATGGCGCACCGATAATTTTTTTTTTGTTTATTAATTTTTTATCACATTACTTATGCGGTGCGCTTGTACAATATAGAGCACCGGTGCGCTATGTTACGCAAGGCGCACCGATTAAAAAGAAATAAATCTATTTTTAAAAAAAATTCATCCAAGGGCCCACATGGATTGAGATCCGACTATGCTAATTGTCCCGTCGGTTGGATGTCTTAGGTCGATATTTAACAATACAAACCGTATAAATCTAAATTGAAAAGCCCTAATTCTGAAATCACAGAAAGAGTGAGAAGAAAGGGCAGAAACAAAAACAATGTAAGGTTTGTATTTTTTGAAAGTTTGTATTTTTTTATTTTTTCGAAACAGAATGTTCGCAGTGCGCCATAGTGAAATAATGCACCGACTGCATATTTTACAAATGGCACACTGAGAAAAAATATTTTGTTTTTCTAAATTTTTATCACAGTACTTGCGTGGTGCGTTGGGATAATAGAGCGCACCGGTGCACTTAGGTACACAGGGTGCACCGATTTTTTTTAAATTTTTTTTAAATTTTTAATTTACGCAAGGGCCGACATGGATTGGGATCAGACTATGCAGGTCGTCCCATGAGTTGGATGTCTTAGGATTATATTTAACAATACAAACCCTATAAATATAAATTGAAAAGCCCTAATTCTGAAATCACAGAAAGAGGGAGAAGAAAGGGCAGAAACAAAAAGAATGTAGGGTTTGTTTCTAAAATGTTTTTTTTTTTTTTTTTTTTGTTGCAAAACAGCAAGTTGGCGGTGCGCCATAATGAAATAGTGCATCGGTGCCATATGATACATATGGCGTACTGATAAAAACATATATATATATATATATATATATATATATATATATATATATATATATATATATATATATATATATATATATATATATATTTTTAAATTTTTATCAGCACATTGCTTTAAGTCTTATTTAATTATAACGAGATGCTGCCAAGTCTTATTTATGTTACGCAGGGCGCACCGACGAAGACAAAAAAAGTAAAAAAAAAAATAGACTTTGATTTTTTCTTTTACTGCATAAAAAAAATTGTAGAAAAAAGTAAAAATAAAATAAAATTTACTCACATCGTTTGAAATTCTATGGTATAAGGTTTGAATCACCAGAGGTTTGGAATTATGATTGTCTGAATACTTCCGTTCAAACGTATTTTCCTGCTCCACAGTGCTCTCGTGCTCTGTTTTCTCCAGGTATGTATCCTGCAAATCTCTGGTTGATTTTTTTTTCAAAAATAGTGAAATAATGAGAAGTGTTTAGTATTTAAAGAAATGTTCTATAAAATTAGATTTTCGAAAATATTTTGCCGCCTATTTTTCAATTTACCGTTTTTTTGTTTTTGTTTTTTTGTTTTTTGTTTTGTTTTGTTTTGTTTTTTTTTTTCACTTAAAGAAAATAGGGTTGTGTTTTTTTTTATTTGTGTTTATTCGTTTACCGATGCGTCCTTTAATCGCACCGCACTGGTGCGTTGGGTTATAAAATGACACCGGTGCGGTTATCTGTACATTACGCACCGAAATTACATTTAGGTTTGTGCACAAAAATTTGTTGTTGTTTTGCTCAAATGCAGGGAGAAAATATCATATATTATATGAAATGGAAAATTCTTCAAAATCTAGCTCGTTTCATAATATTTCTCAAAGTCCATCGCAGAGTTCTCCCTATCCATCTGGAGACATAATATTTACTTCGGATTTGTTTTATTTTTTCACTATCTAATTGAATTTATGTTTTTTATCCATGCAGTTAATCATGCACAACTTAATTTAATTTATAATGTATAAAAATTTGCAGGTTCATGCAAATTCAGCATCGAGTTCAGATGCACAAAATATTCAAACTGCTCCAAAACGTCAAAATTTCTTATCAGGAGCTGCATACCGCAAGGCGCATTTGGTAGATGAAAATGGATAGCCGCTTCAGCCTGCCAATTATAACAATATTGCATCTTCTAGCCACAATCCCGAGAAAATGATGGTAATTATAATTATAATTGTTTGGTATATATATTGATTAATATGTAATTATTTAAATGTCAAAACAATTTATAATCATGCAATATTGTCAACGTGGTTACTAATTGATATCATATATTTTGTACTAATCATGTTCATTTTATTTTTTTTTATTTTTAAATTTTTTTTTATTAGGATTCTAGTGATGATGAACGACCTATCTGCTATCTTCCATTACACCCCATGACAATGTCAAATCGAGAGAAGACTAAATTAAGAGAAAAAATCGGAGAGGAACGATACTAAGAATGGTTGAATCAACCACTGATTCAATTTCTGCTACGTCCAGATTCACCAATTAGGAATGACTACAAAAATAGTAGTTCTTCACAAGTTGGCAATGGAGGCAATCAAATATAGGTTAGTATGGATGATTACTTAAGGGATACGACTGCCATGGAGACAATGTTGTTAGATGCATTCCAAAATGATGATCAACTAGGGGATGATGCTCATATCGCTGACACCTTTTTCGAAAGCCTTAAATTTGCTTCCACCACCCCTCTGGACCTGGTGGCCAGTCAAAGTCTACCCAGTTGGGGAAAACGATGTTACTGTACAACTTGAAAGCAAATTTTGGCTTGTCGAATGCATGTTTCTTGGAAATTTTGAGGTAAGTTACCATAAAGTACTCCCCTTATATACATTTGAAATATAACCAGTACACTACAATGAAAATTACAAATGGTAAATTTTATGAACATTAATAATTATATTGACATTAATGTACATTTATTAATCTATTTTTCCATGATCACCAACCACGGGTTATTCAAAGATAAGGTTCTTCCGAGTGATAATGTCTTGCCCGGTAGCTGCGAAGAGGCAAAGAAATTGTTGAAAATGTTGGGTGTTGAGTACATATCATATCATGCATGTCCAAATGATTGTATTCTATATAAAGGAGAATATGCAGACAAAGATACGTGTCCGAAATGTGGGCATGAAAGGTATGATAAATAAAAAAAGAAGGGTAAATCATGTACTAGTCCTCCTTTTAAGATATTGAGGCACATGCCTATAATCCGAAGGATTCAAAAGCTCTTTCGTTGCAAAGAATCAACTATGTTGCAGGGATGGCATGCCTCACACAGAAGTGAGTTGGGAGTTATGCAAATCCCAACTGATTCAATAACCATGAAGCATATAGAGGATACATGGCCCAAAAAATTCAAGGATGAAGTACAAAGTCTACGACTCAGCATAGCCATGGATGGCATCAACCCGTATTCCCTTCAGAACACCAAATATTATGTATGGCCTGTAGTAGTGATCAATAAAAATATCCCCAATGGTTTTCTGTGAAGAATTAACATCTTATGTTGGCTCTCATATTCCCTGGTAGAAGAAAAGTGAAGAATATGGATGTCTACTTACAACCATTGGTAGATGAATTGAAGGAATTATGGGATGGGATAAATGTATATGATGTATCAAGACCCATAGTAGCAGAGAGGAGTTTTACATTGTATGGCATATGTGCTTACACGACACATGATTATCCAGGCTTAGGAGTTTGCTCTAATAAATTACATGTTTAATTTATTGATTTGTTTATATATGTAACAATATTCTTTCACAAATTAGTTATTTAATTCATTGTAATATTTGTTTTGATCTTCATGATATTCTTTAACGTGCCATGCATATTAATTAATGTATACAAATATAATCTCGCAGGTCTTGTAACAAAAGGGTATTTTGGATGTAAATGTTGTGGAGCTTCTTTGAAAGCTAGATGGTCCAAGGACCTACGAAAGCCAGTGTATGATTGCTCTAGGGTATTCCTACCAGAAGAACACCCTTACGGAAGAGTAGCATCCGCTTTCAATGGTAAACGAGAGAGAACCCAAAGGCCTCCAATAATGACACCAGCTGAATGGCTTAGAGCATATAAGAAAGAGAAGGAGAAGGAGTTCATAGAAATGTTCGATTCAAATGGGGAGCCTATGTTCGATGATCCAGATTTCTTCGACACCTATGTTTAGAAATTTCGTATTGGAATGAAAATGAAATCTATATTTTATTACCTCCCATATTGGGAGCATCTTAAGATTGCCCACTTATTAGATCCCATGCATATATTTAAAAACGTTTCATCTTCTTTATGGAGGCACATACCATCGAAACAAAGTGACACATTGGCTATTAGGAAAGATCTTATTACTTCAAAAAATAAAAAGAAACATTGGCCAAGATGATTAGAAAGTATGGGATCAAAGGCAGGTGTTGGTCCCTCTAATTTATGGTTTTTCAAAGAAGGTGATGTCCCATGGATTTAAAAAATATATGATATATCTTTGGTAAAGGAAGTTATAATGGATGTGAGGATGCCAAATTCATACGGGTCTTCACTACGACGTTGCTTCACCGTAGATGACCATTTGAATCTTCTAAGAGTACGTATAATGTCAAAAGCATGATTTTATTATTTGTTATATTAATAAATTTTATCCCATGCGGGGATCATAAAACATAACTAGTTTTGTATATTATTGCATGTGTTTATAACTTTGCAGTGTCATTATCCTTTGTTCATGTGTGGGTGTGTGAAACATGAATTCTCTCAAGACCTAGGACATGCCATATATAAATTATTTGCATTTTTACATTGGATCACGTGAAAGGAGATTCATGTGGCTAGCATTCCACGGTGGCGTCAAGAGATAATTGAGATTGTTTGTATGTTTGAGAAGGAACTGCCGACAAGTTTCATGGGCTTACATGTCTAATCCACCTAGTAGATGAGGTTGAATTAGTTGGGGTTTTTTCTTGTCGTTGGATGTTCTTCTTAGAGAGGTACATAAAGAAATTGAAAGGTTTTGTTCGACAAAGGGCAAAACTCGGTCTATGGCAGAGGGGAATTAATCGCATGAGTCTTTCTATTATGACAGTGAGTACATCAAGCAGATCGACAATAGACCAGGTGCGGTGATTTGGGACAATGAAATGGATCAAGAAAAAAGAGAAGGAGTGTTGCTCCAAACGAGTGGAAAAAAGCGCTTGATAAAGAGCAAGTGACTTATAATTTTTCAAATTTACAAAAATTAATTAATATTCATGTTGAACTTCGATATAATGTATATTTTGATCTCTAAGTACTATATAATGTTGGTTTGATTTCATCAGCAAATGAAGAAATTTAAGCAATCAATAAATTCGTTCTTTAAAATTCTGAAGCGACACAACCGTGGGTCGCATTGTACGAACAAAACAGGATGAAATGGGATAGTGACAGGAAATAATTCAGACGGTTGAATGGTAGAAGTGTGCCTTATCTCAATCATCTAAAAGAAAATATGCCAAAAATATGCCCCAACATTTGGGTTTCTGACCAAGTCAGAGAGAAATATGGTTCTATCGGTCATTACCTGCGTTCTGAAGAAGATGCGCTAAACGTAGGGGTTGGGTGCAGCAACTCGGTAATAATTTTTTTAATTTATATGTAAATTTGAAACTTATATTAATACATCTACATTTCATATTTTAACTATTGGATTATTATTTATAAGACATATGACACTATGATTTTTTAAAACTTTTTTATAATAGGTGCATTTTTTCCCATCTACGTGGGCATATGGACACCATTTTTCGCACATAAAATGCTGATGCTGGAAAAATCACACAAGACTGTGGAGTGGAAGTCGAGTTCGATCAATCTAGTTGATCTAGCCACCGTGATCAAAACCTACTACGAGGGACGTTAGGTTACGTTGGAAATATACAAGACATCATTGAAGTGGATTTTTCTTCTTTCCAATGTGTTATTTTTAGGTGCAAGTGGTGGGACATCTTTGATCGGAATATTGTAAAGGAAGATTGCGATAGTAGGCTGATATGTATCAACTCTAGAAAGATGTGGGGTGAAGCTAAGGAGCCCTATGTTTTCCCTAAACATTGCAACCATGTGTTTTTTTTTACCCAGATGTGTTGGATAGGGATTGGTGGTTCGTATTGACACATGACCCTAGATCAAAACATATTTTTGAGAACAATATTGTTATCATGCCATGCGAGCTAGAAGATAATGAGGGTGATCATGAGAACCGAGAGTGATATGGTACATGTGTTATTTCATCAATATTTATACTTTTTAAGATGGGTTTTTTGAAATATTAATATAATATGTATTTTGAATTAATTGGTAATTTGCATTGTGTTAATGTTAAAATCAATAATTCACTTGATAATTTGGTATTATGTTGATCTCGAAAACAATGGCGTATTGTATAAATTAATTCTTTTTTTTGTATTTAATATCATAATAAAATAATGATAATTCTAAAGTACAGGAATTTATTTGCATTATTTTCTAAACTTTATTATGTTACAATAAATCATATTATTCTAGATTTATTATTTTACAATTATTTAAAATTTACAAATTTACAAATTTAAAAATTTTAATAAATTCATTTCACATTAATACAATTAAAATTTTACAAATATTTTACATACAATTAGAATTAGAATTAGAATTTTACAATTTCACGTACAATTACAACTACAATTTTAGAATTTTAAATACAATTAGAATTACAAATATTACAATTTTACAATATCATGATCATTTGGTATTAAATTAATTAATAAACATCACGTTCATGATAGCCATCGTACAAACATCAATTTGACTAAAAAACACATTCAGAATCGCTAACTGCATCATCGTGATCATGATCATCTAAAAAAACACAATTAAAATGATATATTAACATCATCACAACACAAACATCAAATATACATCTCATGTCAAATAACTCATGCTATCACAGACACATCTATCTGCAAGCTGCACATTAAATGAACATATCTAACATGACCTAACAACATACACATCATGATGATCACCAACATGTAAATTAAGTACAATTGCAACATGAACATAAATATATGATTCATATATATATATATATAAGTATATATATATATATATATAACTCAATAATGTTAAATATGTGTATAAATCAGATGTTAATCACATGGATCAATCGTAGTGCATAACATCAATATCGCAGATTAATGGCTAATGGTCTGCACTCTCTTAGTTCTAATAGATGATCACGCACAGGTGCTAGTGGAGGCTCATGCTCATCTGGCACACCGCGAGGTGAACGATCATGAGATGATGGTATGCTGCGCCTCGCAGACTGTCCATCACGTGTTGCAGCTCGATCATAACGTGCAACCGTCCTCGTCAGTCGCATAAAATTTGTCATAACTCCTACGACATGCCACATCAGGCTGTGCATGTCACACAACATGCCTCTCCACATCCGTAATAGCCTATCATCGGCCTCTATGTCTCTGTAATGAGTGGGCCTGATGCCCGACTCAACAATCAATGCAATGAGTTGGTAGCCCAACTCCATCCTGTATCTAGCATCACTAAGTCGACCGCGCACTGACGCACCAGCAGGAGCAGGTCTCTGATCTGCTTCGGCATCCTGATGATCCTCGACATCTGGCATGCCCTCATCGTCATTGGGATCCACACCTGGATCAGGTGGTGGTGGCGACATCTTCTCGCCATAAAAAGAGCTAATGTTTGCAAAATATATACAAGTACACAACAATAATTAGACAATTTCATTACACAATTTAATAAAAACAAGTTAAAGAACATGTTAGAATAAATTTAAATAAAACAGTAATATTACCTCTATCATCTAACAGCTCATCAGTTGTGAAGAGGATGTTGGCACACTCTCGCTAATCCAACCTCGCATAAGGACAGGGGACCATAATGAAGGGATGCTCATCAACACTGGCTAGCAATTCCAGTGCATTATCTGATATCCTCGCTGGAAAGAGAGTCTCCTCCCTCTTGGGCATCATTTTCCCCCACATGTGCATAAGTGCATCAGTAATCAACCTACGAGGCTGCCAAAGAAAACTAGGCCTTGTCTCTGGAAACTTCTCAAAAAACAAACAAAACAGATCTGAAGCAAAAGGGAAGTTGACCCTCCCTTGTGCATGAGAACGACATCTATCTAAGGCCGTACAAAACTGCCGCAAAGAAATGGCAGACCACTTGACAAGTTGTGGTTGCTGTACTAAAGAATCAACATAATATAAAATCGAGCAACTAATGTGTTGCCCGTCACTGGTGTTGTGCGAAATGGTCAAAATGATAGTGAGAGGCACTGCACATCCTGTCTACCAAATGCACCTATACGTAACTGACTTCCAGGTACCTGAAGCTCTGAAGGAGACAGTACATGTGCTCCAATGTATCTCTGGGAGTAAACTAACTGAATCCCTGCCACATAGCCAGCTGGAACCTCGGGGAATGAGGGAAAATCCACCCCTCTCCTCGATAGCCCTGTAATAAAATATACATCCTCCTCAGTGGGCGTGTACCACTAGTTGATACCAACCCGGAAAGCCTATCGCTGGGCATTCCACCTTCGGATAAGATGTCTCAAAAACAAACTATGGGACTTTAGGGAAGTAGCCTCCTCATAGAATTTGAGGAGGCCTACCTGCCTTAGGAGCCCCTGCGTCACTGCTATAATAGGGCGAGGGTATGCATCTCTCTCCCTCTCTCTTGCCTCCCACAGGCGAACCATGTTATACTGTTCTGCCTGTTGTTGTTGTCCCTCTTCTCTCCTTTCACGTCTCTGAATGATTGACATATTAAACACAATTATTTTATTAAATGACACATGTATTTAGAAATATACATATATAAATATTTTTTTAAAAATAAATAAAACAATAGTCGGTGCGCCAAAAACATAGTCACGCACCGGTCCCGGTGCGTCTTTCAACAGAGCACCAAATACGGTGCACCTAATGACATCCAGCATACCGGGGGTGGTGCTATAGAAAATGTTTTTACTTACTGTTCACTACGTACGGTGTCAGAAGGGCAGTGCGCTGAATACACTATACGCCCCAGGGCGTATAACTAAGCTAATGCACCGCCCTCCTGCCACTGTACATAGTCGTTGGTGTGGTATTTTAAAAGGCTGCACCATTAATGCAGGCCAAATATGGTAAGTCGTGCGCTGAAAAAAATAGCCACCCTGGGGTGGTTATTTCGGTCAATGCACCACATCACCACTATTCAACTAGGTCAACGGTGCGACCAGGTAACCGACCGCACCATTCTTTTTAAAGAAATTTAAAATAACACGGTGCGCCTTTAGTACCGCCTTGGAACTGGTGCGGATACCCTTAGCACCGGTTTACCAGGGCGAACCGTTGACAATGTTGAATTTTGGTATGCGGCGCACTGATAACATTACGCGCCTCGGGGTGGATAATTCTGTCAACGCTCCGAGTTGCCGCGATACCACATTGTCAACGGTGCGGCTCGATAAACGACCGCACCGCACTTTTTAATTTTTTTTAAAATAACACAGTGCGCCTCGCGGTACCGCCCCGGAACCCGTGTGGATACCGTTAGCACCGGTTGCGGTGCGATGTGTAAAATTACAAGCAACACCGCAAACCGCTGCGAGCCGAATGGCTCGAGCACACTGCGCGACAAATTATTATTATTATTTTTTAATGGTTAATTTTAAGGTTTTTTGAAATTCTAATCCGCTAAAAGGTTTAATTATGGAAAAACAAGAAAAATACCTGTACATTTACTCGTTGAGGAGACATATTGGCTGTAGAATTTGCAAAAGAAAAATTGTCCATTGTTTTATAAAATTCAAGCTGGAGATTGGTGGCAATGAACAGCAACAGTGCGTGCAATAAGTGTAATGGGAGCACGGATGTCAGGGCGGCTCAAACAAGGATAACTTGCACTGGTGCTTGAGAGGTTTGTAGCACTGACAAAAGTGAAAAATGCGGTTTTTTGGCCATAATTATTATTTTTTATTTAACCCTGTTCCGGTGCACGGGGATTTTATTGGCGTACCGATGCGTTTGCAGTATGCCGCCTCGGGCGGTTTCTGTTTTCGCGCGCTTTTATGAGGCACTAGTGCGGCTTATCTGTAACGCGCTAGTGCTCTATAGTAATACGACGCACCAGGCATGGTGTCTGGTGAGCCAATGATTTGTGTGGTTTTATGGCCGTAATTTTTGTTTTATTTAACCCTTTTCCGGTGCACGACGTTTATGGGGACCCCGGTGCATTTTCGTCATTCCGCCCCGGGCGGTCTCTGTTCCACGTGCTTTTTATGAGGCACTGGTGCTGATGATATGACTCGCATCGGTGCGATTCCTTAATTAAAGGCACCAGGCGGGTGTGTATGGAGTGTACGGTTTCCGGTGTGCCAATGTTTTGTGCGGTTTTTTGGCTGTAAATTTTTTTATTTAACTATCTGCTGGTGCGCGGGGTTTATGGGTGCCCTGGTGCGTTTTCTTTATTCCACATCGGGCGGTTTATGTTTTCGCGCACATTCTCAAAACCACCGGTGCGATAGAGATGTAAGGAACTGGTGTTGTACAAGAATATGATGCACTGGGCGGGTGTGTTAGGAGCGCACGGTTCCTGGTGTGCCTATGTTTTGTGCAGTTTTTTGGCCATAAATTTTTATTTATTTAACCCTGTGCTGGTGCGCAGGGATTTTACGGCGGCCCAATGCATTGGCGACCTGGTGTGTTTAAGGGCGACCCAAACGTTTTCAGTTTTTGCGCGTTTTTTATGAGGCGCTAGTGTGGAAGTTATGTAAAGTACCGGCGTGCTACAAAAATACAACACACCGGGCGGGTGTGTATGGAGCGCACGGTGTCCGGTGTGCTAATGTTTTAACTGCATCGGTGCTTTCTCGTGTTGAACACACTGGTGCGTTTTATGGTGATAAGAGCACCGGACGAAATACATCCGCAAAAACCTCCGCCCGCCAACCTCCTCTAGGAACCTCTGCTAGAAACAGATGTCTGGGGTATTTTTATAAGGGGTTCCTCAAAAACATCCGCTAGAGGGTCTTTTCCTTGTAGTGAAATACCTAAGAAGAGTTACATCAAAATGAGGAAAGTAGTCCACTATGGAATTGTTTGGAAAGTGAAGAACAGTGAAGGTAGAAGCAATGAAGTACTACAGTACAAAGTATGGAAGCCTGGAAGATTGAAGCTAAAGAATGGTGAAGACGATGCAGCTTATGGAAAACATCAAAACAAAGTTTGGAATCCTGGAAGATTCAAGCATTGAAGACACATGATCAGGAGGTCATGAATTCTTTTACTCGGGAGTTTGATGCAGGAGCATTAAGGTAGAGTCGACAATGTGAAAAGCTGGTCACATGTTGTGGCTTGGGAAGAGGACTAGCAGTCCGAATAATTTGAAGACTTTAGTTTTAAAGATTTTGTTTAAAGTCAATTTGGGCTAACATAGCCATTGTAATATGTAGGTTAAAAGAATAGTTAGATTAGGATTAGTTAGGCATTTAGTTGAATAATTTGTTCTGAAACTGAATAACAGTTTCTCAACCATATGGGGATTTTGGGAAAGGCATAAAACAAAACCAAAACCACCATTGTGGGGTTCTGCCATCCATAGAGAAAAAGAGAGAACAAGAGGGAAATAGGTGTGAAAGAGGGTTGAATAGAGAGTAGGAATAAATGTAAAAACTAGCCATCCCAGGGCTTGGTTCTGTGTATTTTCATTTATAAATTAATTCCAAGTGTTTTGGATTTTTATCGGGCTCTTTGTTTTAACCCATTTGTTTTATTTCCTTTTCGAAATCAAGTATTGCATTTATGTGTTATTATATAGGCATATTGTTTCTGTTAATGAATATACAGACTAAGCGAGAAGACGAAGTTTCTGTGAACTTCGTGTAGACAAAGTTATGGCAGAGACCGAGGGATGAGAGATGAAGAACAAGCTTAGGAGGGAATCCGCGTGTTTTCAAACCGCATAAAGCTGATAGCATTGAAGAATTCCGAAGAAACTTGGAAGGATAGCAGAGGAGTAGCATGGAGGAAGTTGTATCGCAGAGCAACGACATCAGAAAGAAGAGAAACCGAATAAAGAACAAAATACTTAGAAGAATTCCTAAGGAGGAAATGACGACGAGGATTGAATCGCTGAGACAAAGGTTTAAGGATTGACGACGGAGATTAGAGTGGGCAAAAGAGGCGAAGAAGAGTCAAGAAGGTTGAGTGGACGACTGTAATTAAATTGCAGATCCAAAGACAAGAGATGAACGGTTAAGGTGAGTTGAGGAAGTGCGAAATGGACGCATGTCGGCAGGGCGCAATTTCGCATTGACGATTGAAGTACTTAAGAGTTAAGGATTTCACAAGGTAAACAAGATAACTTGCGATGCGAGAACGGTGAAGGATGCGTGCGACAAGGAGCAGCCACATGTTGGCTAGGCGTAAATGTGCGCTTTGCAATTTTTATGGGTTAGCACATTTTTAAATATTTGAAAGTTGCAAACAGGGGATTGCGATGTGCTGCAATTGGTCGGGAGTGTGTGGGACCCTACGGTAAGAAGGTTCCACGTGTATGAATTTGTTTTGGGTTATGTGCATTATATTATAAAGAACACGGTTGATCGTTTCATGTGTGTATGTATTTAACTCTGATATTTTCCCCTGCTATGTGTAAAGAAAGTTACGTGGGTCCTAACTCGCAAGTCCACGATTATTTATGTAATTTGCAGTTACCGCTGCATCATAGACCAAGTAGGTTACAAAGGATGTTTAAAGAAAAATGATAAACAAAAAAAATGATGCAGAGTGTGGAACCCAACCACTGAAGAAAAAATACATGAACACACAATTATTACAAATGTACTACAATGTCCCAAAAATCCAAATGTCACTCGATTAAAAAATAATAATTGCAATAATGGGAAAAGCAAAACTTACATGAACACACGATTATTACTAATGTACTACAATGTCCCAAAAATCCAAATGTCACTCGATTAAAAAATAATAATTGCAATAATGGGAAAAGCAAAACTTCATCTGCAATTTTTAGAAAGTGCTTCATATATAAACGAGATGCATTATATTTCCTAAAATATGTCACGAATATAAGAAGCAACTCATTTGTGGCTCATTTTTTAGAAAACCGCTGATAATAAGCACTTTCCTCCAGCTAAATTGCTGTAGAAAATACAATGCTCTGATGTTAAAGATACCTGATACTTGCACTTGGCCCAAAAATATTATTCAAGATTATGGGAAGCACTGAAGTGAGGTTTATGGCTTGAGATGCCACCATATATAGCACTAATAATGTTCAACACCGAGCCATGACCACAAAAGCGATTGTCAAGACTATAGAAAATAACATACAATAAATTATTTGTAGCAACAAACATTGACATGCCCTGTGCTAACAATTTAAGGACAAAAAAAAAATACTAGGGTATTTTTCTATTCAAATTAATAAAGACTCGAGCTGGGCAGTTTTCCCTCAAAAACCTTCAAGGTCTCATGATGGTTTACAACACATGCAACCTACAAACAAGCGAAACCTAAGCATATAGCAAGCCATAAAAAAAAAAAACTTAAGAATAAAACAAAATGTAAAGCAAGCCCTAAAGCAAAAATTCAAGGCAACCAAAAATGAGCAGATACAAAGACAGACGCTTGTGCTCAATAGCATTTGGCTCTAGGAATCCATTGTTCGCCTCTGTCCATAAAACCTTCCAAACAACCGTGGCTCGAGAGGATTGACATCAGAGAGAATTAAAGCTGAAACCTATGCATTTGTCATAAAACACAAACAAGGACATAAGAACCAAAGCTTTTTCTATTCCCCATAGCGTCATTGCCACAATATTTATCAGGAAAAACACCAACAATTGTTAGCTATTGAAACTCTCAGAGCTAAGCCAGTTTCCATGAGTCTCGACATTATAATTTAGCGAGGAGTGTAGACACCCTGAAACTGGCCTAGCTAAGGAGTGTGAACACCCAACAAATGTTGGTGTCTCTGTAGCGTTTGTCGTAAACTATAATGTCGATATTCATGGGCAGAGAGTTCCAATAGCTAACAATTGTTGACGTTTTTCTTGATAAATATTGTGGCAATGACGTAATGGGGAATAGATGAGGCTTTGGTTCTTATATCCTTGTCTGTGTTTTATGACAAATTGCACCTGACAACATATACTAACGAAGAGTGACAAGAAGTTGGAGTTACGTGGTATATAAACAAACTGGAACGCATGTTGGCATCAATCTATAAAGGTTGCTTTGCATGTCGACCAGGTGTGCAATGTAGTTTCCAAAGACCACGCCGACTGGGACTAGTCATAAATTTACAATGTTGATTGTTGATTGCTCATGGTTGGTAACAAATTTTATTAATATCATTATAAGTTAATTGAATATAATACTAATTTTGTTTCGAGTTGTCTATGGACCCAACATAATAGCTTGGATGGCAGTTTCTGGTCAGAGTTTGGTAATTTTTTTTTTTTTCAAAAAATTAGTTAGTTGGAGTGTTTGAATTGCATTTTTATGGTGGAAATGGATTCAGCACCATCAAAAAAATCCTTGGGCACCTAAAATATTGAAATTTAACGACTGTAACCCAGATTTTTAAAAATCTTTTCTAAAATTTTTCATAATCTTATAAGAATTTCTGAGTTATTCTGTGGGTTTTTTTAGACTACGACATTTTGTTTGGCTAATTCTAAATTATCATTATGATTCAAGTTTAATGAAAAAGTCACGAGGTTCAAATTTTCAACGCTATCTTGTATGATGCATGTGCTCTTCTGGTCCCTACGTGAAACTGTCCAAAACTTCAAGGAAACCAATAAAAATTAATTAATAAAATGTGTTTCCGTAAATCATAAGGATGAAAGTTTCAACATAACCACCCTTCTATGATGAATTTTCTCGGAGTAACCTCTTTGAAATTATATATAATTTTTTGTTGTTGAGATAACTTGGAAAAAAAGTGTTTCGTTAAATTCTCATGCACAGGTAGCTAAAATCATAGGTCCTTAACGAGCTATGTGTGTTTTTAAACCTCCATAATCTGCAACTTGAGAACATGACTGCATTCATCAAATGGTGGCAAAAGAAAAAACAAATCTCTTAGAAATATTTCGGTTATTTTCCACTGGAGCATTTGGTGCTGCTGGAATAAATGGCTATTTGAGGAGGTGGATAGTAGTTCGGAGAGGATTTGTCAGAAGATTATACAGACATGGGAAAAATTTAAAATTGAGCAGAGGCCTTAGCCATTTAAGGAGGTGGATAGTAGTCCGGAGATGATTTGTCAGAAGATTATACAGAGATGGCAAAAATTTAAAATTGAGCAGAGGCCTTAGCAGATTTGTCGAAGAGAATGAGGCCATTTGAAATTCATTACTCGACGGGATTTTTTGATGGAGCATCACAACAATCCAGATGTGGTTGTGGGGCCTGGTTAATGATTTCTCCGACATGCCATTACAAGATCTTCTGGTAAGGTGGCTTAGGGACAAATATGAGAGCTGAAATATTGGCTTTGTGGGGATTATTATGGTTCTCTAAAAATTATATCTAGATAATTTATGGGTATTTGGAGATTCCAAGGTTCCATTAGATCATCTAAATAAGGAGACCACACTTCATCCTCTGTATCTAATTGCATGGTTGGAAAGATCAGAGAACTTAGACTTTCTTTCTCCACTATACACTTTAACCACATCTATAGAGAGAAAAACTCCTAGGCTGACAGGTTATCCAAAAGAGGATTACAAGGGGTATTTGGGGAGATGCATTATGAATTGACTGATGCGGATGGAGTTGGAGCAATAGGCACGGTTAAATTCTTCTGAGCAGGTTATTTAGGCTACGTTATGCCCATCGGTTATTTTTTCTCATATATTTGCCAATGCACTGTTTTCCTTTTCATTATGAGATATAAAAGATCAAGATCCGACTGCTGAATGCTTTGGAGCTATGATTTTCATGGATCACAATCAGACAGGATTAATTTCTTTTTTTTGGGGTTTTTGAAGCAAAAGGAAAGATCGATTTTTTTTAAACAATCACAGGCTAATGCTGATATGGATTTGCTGACAACATTTTGTGGTTTACCTGAGAGCAGATGATTTTTCCATCACAGATGTACTTGAGATGAACTTAGGTTTTAAAGTTTTAACTGTACTCGTATCTTACAGGTACTTAAGATGTAATTCTTTTTGGGAATTATCAAAATTTTAACTGAACTGGTACTCAATATAAACCAGGTGCTTTTTTCTACTGAAAAAAATAGGTAGCCAAAAAATAAAACCCTCTTTGAAATTATCGAAATTTTTTGAGATAATAAAAAAAGGAAGTGTTTCGTTAAATTCTCATCCATATGTGGCCAAAAATGAAACATTGGAAATGTTCGTCATTATTTCACCCACCAGTTATCCCTTTTGGTTGTTAGAATGTCGTCAAGCTCCTTCCTCAACATGTTTTTGAATGTAGCATAAAATATCTTTTTTTCTTCATAAATTTTGTTTCATTTCTCTCTTTTTTTCTCATCAATAATTAGATTGAGAAAAAGTTTTTTCTCTTTTTCTTCTCATCAACAAGTTGATTGAGAAAAAGTTTATGTAAAAAAAGAGTAGTTCCTAGATTTTGAATAAATGAAATAAGGATAGCCAAATATCATGTTCACTAATTAACCATTGTATCAAATTCACAATTAGATAACAAAACCAACTCGATATGATTTTCAATGTTTTCAAAACTTATGGTTATTGTTGTAAAGTTAACACAACAGTTGTGGAAAGCCAAAGCATCTAGATACAATGTATGAGACTTAATTGTCGTTGGAGAAGAACAAGTAGTTCCATGTATGTGAACTTCATGTATCTTAGGGACAATTCGGATGTTATCCATTTAAATTTGGAAATTCATGCTTTATGAATGTTTTTTTCACGCTGGAAGCAAATGTATGAATTCATGTGCTTGGAGTCGAAAGTAGTGATGTTTTAACATACAAAGTGGCTACATTCTTTGCATATTGCTAGCAAATTTGTGTGCAATTCAAATATGTAGTTTGCATATGATAAACAAATTTAGAAAAGTTCATATATAAAAGTCAAGCTTATGTATCTATTTATGTGGTGGCAATCTGCAAAAAAATAAATGCAATGGCATTGCCACCACTACATAGCTCTTGTTTGATAATTTAATTTTTTTTTAATTATAGAATATATATTTATATTAATTAAATTAAATTTAAATTACAAAAAGAAAGATATATATATATATATATATATATATATATATAGTATTCGAGAGGAACGCAACAGCTCGCCTAACACGTAACTACACGTAACTACTAGTAAATCCCTAGAGGACTACTGCCTGTCATCCTCTCTGTAATCGGGTCACAACAAGGAGGATTTGAACCTGATCTCTTAGTTTTCACAAATTTCACATTATTTTGATCACCAATTGAGTTTCCCCCTGCGACATTATATATAATATGTTAATTTTTAAATAATTATATTATTAAATAATATATTAACTTTTTAATAATTTCACATTATTAAATTTTTCATAATTATATTATTACTATAATTTTAAGATTTTTGCAATTTTTATTTTTATTTTATATATAAATGAAAGAGAATACACGGTTATAAGTATTTACTCTTATTTAATTATTAAATACTCACCATTTTAAAAATTTCACGTCACTGATGATGGTTAATTTTACAAACCATCAATTTGATATGTGTTAGGTCCTTATACTAGTGTAGCCCCCTTATTGTTATTGTAAGTGTAGCTCCCTATTGTTATTGCTGTGTCCATATAGCCCTCATATTGTTATTGTTGTACCTAATAGAAGCCCACTATTTTTATTTTTGTGACCTTACAGGATTATTGTTATGTAGGCTCTAATTATATTATGACTTCTTAGACTCCTATATATACCAAGGAGGTCTTATCATTTGTATCATCTAAGAATTGTTCATTTATGTGATGTAAAGGAGGTTTCCCCTTCGAATAGGCTAATTTTCAAGTCGTTGATCTATCTTTTCTTCTGTTTTGTGATCTAGTTGCATAACATTTGGTATTAGAGCTTTGGATTCTAGGGTTTTGCTACTTCAAACAAGTCATCTTGGAATTTTCCCTATTTTTTTTTTCTACGAAACTTCAAACGCTGAAATTTTAACGTTGTGGATCCAAAAACTTGGTGAACTTTGTGTAGAAATTTCGGATCTTGGTTCACTATATTTTATGATATATGGTCTAAATTAGTTAGGGTTTTTGCATGCTCCAGAATTCAGTCTTAGACAAGTGATCTAGGAAAAATAATCATAACTTTTACTATAGGAATCATATTTGAATTTCGTAAAAAGTGACTGAAAGATAAAAAACTTTAGTTTTACATGTATAATTTTCAAGGCCGAAGGTTGAAATTGTTATCACTTAAAAAATTCAAAACATCATTATGAAAAGATTACTTATGATCATGGGTAAAAATAGGGTTTTAAGAGTCATTTCTTGAGTTTGACCAAGGGAAGTGTTCAATTTTTTAAGTTTGAGCCTACCCTAGCGTTTAAATAAACTCATTTTTAAGGTCTTTCATGTCAAGACTTTCATCATTTTTTTTTTAATATCAAAACTGCCCAATTAGCCAAGAAACCACAGTTTCGTAGCGCCTCACGTTGAAAAAAGTCACTTTGTGCTATGAAAGCGCTGATAGTTTCGTAGTGCAAACAAAAAAAATTACACTACAGGCACTACGAAAGCGTGGTTTTGTAACTGTCTTGTCAGTTGAGCTGTCAAATGTCAGAAACCATTGGGAAAGGGTAGGATAGAGGCTTGTTGAGTCATGTAATGATGAAATCGAAGTACACACCCACATTTGCAGTCATCATGGTTAGTTTAGGTTATGAGTGAGTCATCATTTTCAGTTATGAAAGGACATTTGAAATTCAAATTATTTCCTAATTAGTCATTCTCATTCCTTTTGGCTTTCATTCGTAATATCTGAGCTCTGAGCATCGAGCCAAACTTGTGGCTAGTTCTTACAAAGGCTTATTATATCCATTTCAAGCGAGGATTCTCACACATTTATTCAAGCGAGGCTGATACATCCATATCAAGCAAGGCTAAAAGAATTCTATCAAGCGAGGCTGAGAGTCTCTCTGAAGAATATGGCAGAGGAAAGAAAAATACACAGAGGAGGACAATGCTTAAGGAATGAACCTAAAGACATGAAGGCAATAACTAAAGACCCAGCAGTGATGGAAGCATTCAGAAGAGCAGGTTACCTACGGTTTTGTGAGGAATTGTAGGGCTGTCACACACAGGTATCCAAGGAATTTTCTATGAATTTCAATGGAACAGCTACTAAAGTGGGGATGTTAAGTTTGACTATCACACCAGAGGTCATTGCTGCTATTACAAAGATTCCAAGAGGTCAATAAACCTGGTTCAAAGGGTTCAAATTTAATATGGAACAGTGTAAAGAATTCATGAAGCCTGAGCACATTGAGATGGATCTCAACAATGCTATCCCAAGAAGCATCATCAAAGATAATTATTCAAAACTGCTACTCAAAATTCATAAATATTTTACCTGTCAAGGCATATATCACAAGTTTTATTCATAACATTTCAAATTGCTTCTACACTTCACTGGTAAGATTTCATCAAAGATGGCTGATAAGGTGCAAGAAAAGTCTGAGGGGAGTGAGACATCATTATTTCATCATGTCTTAATGAAATTATTAATTTTAGATGAACTTCAAAAGATAGGCAGAGATTGTCCATCATTCTTGTTTGTAAATGGTTTTGAGTTGGAAACCCTAACTCCTGCAAGAAACCCTAAAGCTAAAGGAGTTCCATCATCACCAGCAGTAGAAACAAGTCAACCTATGGTTGCAAAACCAAAAGGTCCTGCAAAAATAAAACCAAGAAAGCAAACTGAGAAAAGGCCAGATCAAATGCAAATGCTTGGTACACCAACACTCCCACCTGCAAAACAGAAATCAAAGGTTGTCAAAGATGAAAAATAGGAACAAGCTGTCAGCAAACAAGGGACCAAAAGAATAACTAGAAGCCAAGCAGTGGTTTTGAAAGGAAAGGTAGTTGCTATAGAAGATAGCCCAGTAACAAAGGGGAGTCTAGAGGATATTCTTCATGCCATTGACATAGAAGAAAAAAATATTGTCCAAGATGAATTTATTGGAAGAGATGAGCAGAAGTTGAAAAATTTCAAGTCCACAAAGAGATTAGATTTTCAGGGGGAAGATGCAGGTTTCATTTTTCAAGCAAGAAAGCCTATAACAAGGCATGCTAGGAAATTAATGGAAGGTAGCAAAGAAGTTCAAAAACCCACTGAGACAGCTAAATCACCTAAAGATATTGTTGATCTCTCATCACCCACAGTGAAGAATACAATCAACAAATTAAAAAAGGGAAAAGAGAAAGTGACAGAGAAAACAAAGTTTCAGCACCTTGAGGAAAAGTTAAAGTTGGCAAACCAGGAAATTGCTGTCATGAGAAAGAGAGCTAGAAAGCACAGTGCCGAGAAAGTACAATTTAAAAGGATGAAGGCAATGTGGGAAGGACAAGTTAATTCTGTTTCTGAAACTCTAGACAATATAGAGCAACTTTTCAAATGGACAGTTCCAGCAATAAAAGAAGCTAAGTTTGTCAGAATAATAAACACCCATATGAGAGCTACTAACAAAAGACTTAAAGACCAGGTAAAGTATTTACAAGAGCAGCTAGAGTTAATTCATGATGAGCTACAGAGAAAAGGCATTAAAATGACAGTCATAGAAGAACCAATAGGCCAACCAATTGTACACGAAGAAGAAATGCCTCAAAGAAGCTAAAAGGAGTTTGGTTTATTGTTTGTATGGTTTTCTGATGATGAGGACAGGTTAGGATTTTAGTTTTTGGGCAAACACAGTTTTCATTTGACAAATTTTATGAAAAATCTGCATACTCAACAATTTCGTAGCGCCTCAATTCTTAAAAATCAGAAAAGCGCTATGAAACTGCTATAGCTGCCTTTTTTTGCTTCTTTGGGTCAGTATTTAAGGTGCTAAAAGATGAGTTAGGAGCTGAAATTGCTATGAAGGGTGTGTTGAAAGGTGATTAAAATGATGCAAGAGGAAAGAGTCAAGTTTTTTGAGAATAAAGGCTTGAAATGGCAGTGCTACAGAAAGCTCTATGAAACTGCTTTATTTTCGTAGCGCAACATATTATAGCCTTTTGAATAGTTTTTGAAAGCTCTATGAAACTGCTTTATTTTCGTAGCGCAACATATTATAGCCTTTTGAATAGTTTTTGAAGCGGTTTTGGACAGCTGGAGGCTAGGAAAGAGTGATGGGATATGTTAAACTAACTTCCAACAACCAAGGACCATGAAATGAAGTTTAAATGATGGTCAAAATGTTCAAAGAAGGAAAAATATGCTATGCCTAAAAAACAGGGTACTGTTTCCTATTTTTGTGGAGGTTAGTAAAGTGGTCATGAAGAACTGAATATCATTATCCAAATTCGATTATGTGATGTTACACTTGTCAATGATGTAATTTCAAATGGATAAGGTTGTTATAGATAGTAATAAGGAGTTTGAGTCCTTTTTGAAATAGGATTGTCAAGTAGGATAGGTGTCTTTTTGTAATAAATTTCATGTTTTATGGTTATGCAAGGTGTCAATGGACATAAATTCGATGTATCTAGCCTAGAGGTAGATCATTTTATGATGTAAGAGGTCTATTAAAGGCCATTGGGTCGAATTTTTCAAGGGTTGGACATTTTTGGCAAAACTGTGCTTGTTGTGAATTTACTGTTTTCAGCTAATACAGAGATCTTCTACTTGACCAACTTGAGATTCTGAAGGATTTTTAGTGTTTTCCTATTCTATCTGTATCTATTATATATCTCATTTTTCAGTGGTGTTCATATATATTACTCATAGTTCATCTATTATATGCTATGACTTCCTTTATAAGTGAACTGACTGTGTTTTTACATGTTTCATGTGTGTGTGCCTTATCACTAAAAACTCTGATATGCCTCAACTTCCATGTTAAGTAGATTCACTGAATTACTGAATGCTTAGACTTCCATAAGCCCAATGTATACATGCTGATGTTATCTTTAACCTACAACTATCATTATCAGTTTATTTCCTAAATAGAGTTAGCCATCGATATTTTTATTCATATCATTTGTTGATCAGCGGTTGTCATTGATGTCAACCCAAGCAGCACCAGGGGCTAACCCAATATTGCATGGGAATTTTTACCTACCAAATTAATATATTCTGGGTTAATAATGCTTTTGATGGTTTCTACTTGTCGATATGTTTCCGTTGATATATGACACACCATGTAATTTTTCATGGTTTGAGAGATATTCATGTTTGAAGTTTGTACCACCAGTTAGTGGGCTAAAACCCCATGGGGTTGGGGCATGGATCATTGAAAAGTCATAATTAATATTTTTTTTTAAGCTCCTAAAATCCCTCCCACGTTCACTTGTTGAAGCCCCTCTCAACTTAAGCATTTATATACATTGTGATCTTCATTTCCTCCTTAGGCAAGGGATTTCGCCATCTGAAACAGGTCATCTTGGAAATTTTGCTCTAAATTTTTTTCTACGAAGGTTCAGAAGCTGGAATTTTTATGAGGCGAAGCCAAAATCCCGAGGAAGCTGTAGTAAAAATTTTAGATCAAGGTGCGTAATATTGTTGGAGATATGATCTGTGTAACTTAGGGTTTTTGCAGGCTCCTGAAATTCATCTCAAAGAAGTGACCTTGGTAAAATCGTCATAACTCTCTCTCTGAGTATCGGATTGGAATTCCATAAGAAGTGGTAGATAGTGCACAGTCTGTAGTTTTTTCTCTATCAATTTTAGAGCCAAATGAAGAAACAATGATACGTGGCACGTCGTACAAGTGCGCTCTTCTGAAAAATTCCATAATTAGGGCATTGTGAGAGATTGGGCATAAATATTTCTTGAAGAATCCAAATTTGGTTAGACCTGTGGCATTGGAAAGAATACTCAGAGGACTAATGCAGGACTGAAAATCATATATTGAAGATCTGAAATAACAGAGGTACAATAGATTCAATATCTAGATCCTAGAAGGCAAGAAAAAGCTAGATCATGTGTTGTCAAGGGTTGCAAAGGACCAAACTTTCTACGGTAGCAAAGCAAAGCAAGGTGCAGTAGAGGGTAGCATGAAGAGAGTAGCAACCAAGGTGCATAACAGCAGTAAGAAGTTCATGATATGAAGTCTTCAAGTGGGTAGCCCTGCATACAAACATTGTAAAGTTATCATTGTACTTATTCATTGTAAATACATTATTGTACAAATTGTACTAGTGTCTATCTGCCAAGGGTTGAAGAGGCAGTGTTGGGAGGTCAAGGATCATCATTATGTGGTTGTGTCAAAGTTGGGGTTATGGTCTATTATATCTTCTTCTTCTGCATCATTCTATATCATTGTAAAGTGGACCATTTTCCCTGGTACGAGAGTCCATTCTTCTTTTATTCTTCTATAGGGTGGTAGGGTGGTGCTAGGGTGAGTTGTGGCTCATTGGGTGTTGGGGCATATGTTCAGTTGACTACTGAAGAATATCGAGCATTGGAGCGTCCATCCAGTAGGAGCTGGAGAAGAATGTTTTTCTATATTCTAGGAAGTTGGAGCTTTATTTTCAATTGGAGTTGAATATTAAAGAATTATTAGAAAAGCATTATGTGGTTTTTGTACCGGAGTGGGTTTCCACCTTAAAAACTGTGTGCATTTGTGTTCCTCTTGATTGTACAAACACTGGTAATAATTGAAGATTAACTAATGCTCTAATTGAAAGGAATACTGATTCACCCCCCCGCCCCTCTCTCAGTATTTCCAACAATTGGTATCGGAGCTTGGTTCCTTCAATAGCAGTTTAACAGCTGGAAGGAGGTCATGGAGCATACCAAGAATGGTGTACCTCTATTCAATGAAAATAATTATGCACTTTGGAAAGGAATAATGGAGGTCTATCTCTTGGCACAAGGTTACGAAGTATGGGACACTGTTCAAAATGGATTTACATCAACTGCGGATGAACAAGGTAAGAATAATTTGGTAAATGATGCAAAAGCAAAGAGTATTATTATCAGTGGACTTATTGAATCTTCTTATCATAAGGTTTTGGGTTGTAAAACCACCAAAAATGTATGGGACAAGCTTGAAAATATATATGCAGGTGACTCAAATGTCAAAGAAGCAAAGCTTCAAATCTATAGAGAAAAATTTAAGCAACTCAGAATGAAAGAAGATTGCAACATTCTTGTGTACTTTCAATACGTTGATGAAATAACCAATACTCTGGAAGGATTGGGAGAGCCAGTTGATGAGAAGACTATTATATGGAAGATTCTTAGAACATTACCAGGGAGATTCAACCCAAAAGTATCAGTCTTAGAATACAATGCAAATCTGGAAAAACTCAACAAAGAGGAATTACATGGAGTTCTCATAGCATATGAAATGAGACTTGATGAAGAAGAGGGTACTTTGCATCTAAGCTACGTTAGTTGCATGCAAAGCCAAATAGGATAAACAACCTTCAATTGAAAAGACATGCACCTACAAGTGTGAAGAAAAAGGAGATGATGAAGAAGGTCTTTCAGATGAAGAATATGCTTACTTCACGAGAAAACTAAAAATTGGTAAGGGACAATTCAAAGGTAAACTTCCATTGATATATTTTAGCTGTAATGAGGTTGGGAACTTTTCAGCAAAATGTCCAAACAGAAGTAATGGCAACTCAAAAGGAAAGAAAGGCTTTAAGAAATTCAACAAGCAAGGATCCAAAATGAACTTTCTCTCTAAAGAAGATAGCTCATCATCCGATGAAGAAAATGACAGTGAAGAAGAAGCCAATGAGAGAGTATTGTTTATGGCCAAGAACAATAAACCCAAGCACAATAAACAAGAGGTATCAAACAATGAAGAAGAAGGATGGACCATAGAATAATTTTATGAGGAAGCAATCAAGCTTATAAAAGATCTCAAGGCAGAGAAGATCCATTCCAAAACTCTTGAAGAACAAGTTCAAGGTCTCAAAATTGAAGTTGAAGAACACAAATGCATTGAAGAGTCACTTCAAAACAAGTTGGAAGAAAGCAACCAAGAAAGGGAAGAATTAGAAGCCGAAGTAGTCTCACAGCATAAGGAAGTGAAGAAAGGAAAAACTATCCAAAACTATGCCAATAGCTCAAGGGCATTGGAAGAGCTCATCAACAATCAACGATCTTACAATGACAAAACTGGCATCAGTTTCAAAGAAGAAGGAGCAGGACCTTCTACAAAAAAATACAATGAACCTATGAGATCTGACATGCATGTAGACTTAATTGGACAAGATTCGCAAGAACAGACTTGGAAGACAATTCCTCGACGAAAATTTCCATCCAGGCACCGACATATTTTTTATGGCTACTGTTATTCATGTGGAAAATTTGATCATAAAGCTGTAGAATGTCGCACATACCCTAGGAACGAATACAATTCCAGGATATTTTTCAAATATGAACCTCCCAGGACTCAACGAAACATCAATAGAGTTGAAAATTTAAGAAATAATATTGAATGTTACAAATGTCGAAACTTTGGACACATAGCCAAAGACTACAGACTTGAAAATCCTCCAGAAAAATCTTCGAAGCCACAGAACGAACGAACATGGAAGAAGAAGAAGAATGATAATTGTTCTCTTGCTTTCAAGGCTCAAAAGAACAAAGATGTGTGGTATGTTGATAACGGTTACTCAACGCATATGACTGGAGATAGAAATAAATTTGTATCTCTAAAAGAGAAGAAGGACGGAACCGTGTCCTTTGGAAATGATGGATCTTGAAATATTATAGGATCAGGTACTGTCACTCTCGAAAGCAAAGATGCTCTAGCCAAGAATGTTATATTGGTTGAAAACATGAATCACAATTTGCTCAGTGTTGGACAAATGTGTGATCAAGGACACACAATACTATTCAACTCCATGAAATTTGAAAGTAGGAAAGACGTGTATGGTGAAATTGTGGCTACAACAAGTCAAGCTCCAAACGACATATATGTTCTAGATGAAGCAACCAAAGCATGTCTAATAGCTAAAGAGGATGATATAATAATTGGTAGCAATGATGATCGACTAATTAAGAAGTTTTCTACAAAGGTGCAAAGTGATTTTGAGATGTCTTTACTTGGTGAGCTAGCATACTTCTTAGGGCTTCAAATATCTCAGCAAGAGAAAGGAATATTTATATGTCAAACAAAGTACATCAAGGAAATTCTCAAGAAATTTAAAATGGAAGATTGCAAACCCATCCTTACTCCAATGGTAACAGGTTGCAAATTGAGCATAGAAGACTCATCTAAGGATGTGAATCATAGGTTGTATAGATCTATGATTGGTAGTCTTCTATATGTAATAGCCTCTCGGCCAGATGTTATGCAAGCAGTTGGACAAGTAGCAAGATTCCAAGCAGCACCAAAAGAATCACATATTATTGCCGTCAAAAGAATTCTTCGATATCTAAAGGGCACAAAAGAATATGGCTTGTGGCATCCCAAGGGTAACAATCTCATTATTCAAGCCTTTACAGATGCAGATTGGGCAGGAAGCGTTGATGATCGTAAGAGTACTAGTGGAGCAACATTCTATCTAGGTGGTTGTCTCGTATCATGATTGAGCAAAAATCAAACTTCAATCTCGTTATCTATAGCGGAAGTAGAATACATTGCAATAGCATCATGTTGTACTCAAGTCCTTTGGATGAAACAAAATTTGCAAGATATTCAAGTACAATTCAGTGAGCTTATTCCCATATTCTGTGACAACACTAGTGCCATCAACATCTCCAATAATCCTGTCATGCGTTCAAAAACAAAACACATTCCGATCAAATATCATTTTGTTAGAGAACAAGTTGCTGAAAGAATATCAAACTTGAGTATGTTTGTACAAAAGAACAAATTGCTGATATCTTCACTAAACCTTTACATCGTGAAGCATTTGAATATCTTCGTCAAAAGCTTGGGATTCTCCCAATTTCTCATTAGATTACAGGTCTGCAGGATGGTTGTGTGTCAGGGGGAGTGGAAGTGTGTACAGGTCCGCAGGATGGTTGTGTTTCAGGGGGAGTTACCCTTTTCCATTGATGTTAAAGGGGGAGAGAATGTTGTAGGAAGATGTGTCATGATTGCAGGGGGAGTACTTGTGTTGCCATCAATGCCAAAGGGGGAGATTGTTGATCAGCGGTTGTCATTGATGTCAACCCAAGCAGCACCAGGGGCTAACCCAATATTGCATGGGAATTTTTACCTACCAAATTAATATATTCTAGGTAATTAATAATGTTTAAGATGGTTTTGCCTTTGCTGATACTGATATATGGGAATTTTTTATGTAATTCTACGCCTTGAGAGATATTCATGTTTGAAGTTTGTACCCCCAGTTAGTGGGCTAAAACCCCATGGGGTTGGGGCATGGGTCATTGAAAAATCATAATTAATATTTTTTTTAAGCTCCTAAAATCCCTCCCACGTTCACTTGTTGAAGCCCCTCTCAACTTAAGCATTTATATAAATTGTGATCTTCATTTCCTCCTTAGGCAAGGGATTTCGCCATTTGAAACAGGTCAGCTTGGAATTTTTGCTCTAATTTTTTTTCTACGAAGGTTCAGAAGCTGAAACTTTTATGAGTCAAAGCCGAAATCCTGAGGAAGCTGCAGTAAAAATTTCAGATCAAGGTGCGTAATATTTTTGGAGATATGATCTGTGTAAGTCAGGGTTTTTGCAGGCTCCTGAAATTCATCTCAAAGAAGTGACCTTGGTAAAATCGTCATAACTATCTCTCTAAGTATCGGATTGGAATTTCATAAAAAGTGGCAGATAGTGCACAGTCTCTAGTTTTCTCTCTATCAATTTCAGAGCCAAATAAAGAAACAATGACACGTGGCACGCCGTACAAGTGTGCTCTGCTGAAACAGTCCATAATTAGGGCATTGTGAGAGATTTGACATAGCTCTTTCTTGAAGAATCAAAATTGGGTCAGACCTGTGGCATTGGAAAGAAGACTTAGAGGAATACTATATGACTAAAAATCAGATACTGAAGATCTGAAATAACAGAGATACACCAGATTCAATATCGAGCTCCTAGAAGGCAAGAAAAAGCTAGATCATGTGTTGTCAAGGGTTGCAAAGGACCATAATTTCTACGGCAGCAAAGCAAAGCAAGGTGCAGCAGAGGGTAGCATGACAAGAGCAGCAACCAAGTGCATAACAACAGCAAGAATTTCATGATATGAAGTCTTCAAGTGGGCAACCTTGCATACAATCATTGTACTTATTCATTGTAAATACATTATTATACAAATTGTACTAGTGTCTATCTGCCAAGGGTTGAAGAGGCAGTGTTGGGATGTCTAGGATCATCATTAGGTGGTTGTGTCAAAGTTGGGGTTATGGTCTAGTATATCTTCTTCTTCTGCATCATTCTATATCATTGTAAAGTGAACCATTTTCCCTAGTACGGGAGTCCATTCTTCTTTTATTCTTCTATAGGGTGGTAGGGTGGTGCTAGGGTGAGTTGTAGCTCATTAGGTGTTGGGGCTTCCATTCAGATGACTACTGAAGAATCTCGGGCATTGGAGCATCCATCTAGTGGGAGCTGGAGAAGAATGCTTTTCTAGATTCTAGGAAGTTGGAGCTTTATTTTCAATTGGAGTTGAATATTAAAGAATTATTAGAAAAGCATTAGGTGGTTTTTGTCTCGGAGTGGGTTTCCACCTTAAAAACTGTGTGCATTTGTGTTCCTTTTGATTGTACAAACACTGATAATAATTGAAGATTAACTAATGCTCTAATTGAAAGGAATACTGATTCACCCCCCCCTCTCAGTATTTCCAACATCATTAACCCTTAAGAGAGCCCTTTCAGGCTGAGGAGGCTAAGCCTTAGTCAAAATATTAGGTTTGAAATAGTTACATGAGATTGTATGATCAAGCAGCCTATCAGGTCCAATTTTGTGATAACATTTTGGTACGTCTTCCGGGAGCTTGAAGATTATACTTTCCTGAAATTTTGAAGCTGAACTTCTGACGGTAGCAGGAGCACAGGAAGCTTTTCGAGGCTGCATCTACCTTGGTGACTCCATTCAAAATTTATATGATCAAAGGTGGCTTCGAGAAGGAGATACACGAGGAGTAATCCCGACCCAGATCCACCTACCATTGTGGACAATCCAAACACCATTTCCAGAGGTATTTAAGGCATTTCTGAAATATCAGGTACTCCATCACATTCAAAATCCTTGTCCTTTGAAATATTAAGAAGTCTTGAAGATAAAAGAGTTGATGATAAAATCCAGGAAGTATTGTTTAGATCTGGAAGTGAAAAAGAATTAACTGAAATTATCTTAGACTTGCATAAGAGAGGCATTAATACCTCAGCCATAGTAACACAGGAAGATAAAGAGGATTTTTGGGAAGTAGTTACTTCTGAATTGTTGTTGGAAAGAGAGTCTTTAGATAAGTTGAAAGAGCTTCAACCTTTTGAAATATTGTTGAAAAGTAAATCTGGTTTTCCTCTTCCTGATTGGAGCTCAATTACTAGTGGACAACAAAGAACAAACAATCCTCCTCATAACAGTTCTTCATCCTCTATTGCTGCTATCCCTAAAGCTACCACAGTCCCTTTCACTATGGCTGGAAATGTACCTCCTCCACCTACTGCACCTGCTAGATATGCCCCTCTTGTTCTTCCAACTGTTTTACATGACCTCCCTAGAAAATATGCTGCTAGAATCAAAACTTGGGGAAGTGATGAAGAGATTACAGTAGAAGAACATGTAGACCAATTTAATTATTTTATAGACAGGAAGGAGGTTGATCATGAAGATGTTAGGTTGATATTGTTTGCTTAGAGCTTTATTGGTGAAGTTAGGAAGTGGTTCAAATCCCTTACTCCTGGAAGTATTCATAATTGGAATGAGTTTGAAGATACCTTTTTGAGAAAACGGGGAAATAGAACTAATCCAGTACAAGCCCTCACTACGTATAACAGTTTAAGAAGAGCTGTTGATGAAACTGTTCAAAACTTTTCAAAGAGGTTTAATAAGGTTTATGACTCTATTCCTGCCCATTTAAAACCTCCACAAGCTTTAGCTCAGATGAGATATGCCGAAGCTTTTGATTATGACTTTTCTATACTGCTGAGAGAGAGAGAATCCCCTTCACTTGTTGAAATGCAAAATGATGCAGTGAAGGTGGAGGTTAATATGACAGCAGCCAAAAAGTCAAAAATGGGTAAGACTAAGTTAAAAGAAGAAGAGAAACCTTCCTCCTCTACCTTTGATGATAAATTTGATTCAATGATGAAAACAATGGAAAAGCTAATGGATAGGCTGGCCCTTGGGAATACCTCTGCTCCTCCTGCACAACCTGAACCCCAGTTTAGAAACCCTCAGTTCAGGAGACCTCAGAATCAGCAAAGACAAAGAGAAAACATAAATCAACAACCCGACCCTCCAGTAAGATCTCCTTTCTAACATAAATTAATTTATGAAGAAGATGAGCCTGAAATTCCTGAAGAGTCTATTCACTGTTTAGATGAAGAAATGTTTGGAATTTTCTTGACTAAAGAGGAACATGATGAATCAGACCAAGGTAATTGTTGAGTCTCAAAAGTGTTTTCCATATTCATACATATTTCCATTATGTCATTACCATTTAGCTCTCATTTCATAACTATCTGACCTAAAACCCTACATCAAGTAACCATTTTCATAAATATATGGGTTATGATCCTTGTCTTCCAAAGTTATTTATTTTATGTGTTTAAAGTGAATTTATGATTAGAAACTAGAAAATTAACATAGTTTCATATATTTATATATGTGTTATGAGTTTTGTGACATGTGTAGGTAAAAAAGAAGCTTCTAAAAGACCTTTATGTGGCCTCCCAAAACCAAATTCGAATTTGAGTGGAGAAGATCATGGGATTATGAAGACATGTGTCTCATTTCCTTTTTGTATTGAAACTCTAAGAAGATATGTGTCTCATTTCTTATTTGTATTGAAACTCTAAAAAGACATGTCTTATCATTTCCTATTTTGATTGTAACTCTAGAGATAGAGGGAGAGATTCATGGACTCTCATTAACGAGATAACTTCTCATATTTTTGTATAAATAGGGGAAGCTTTTTCCTATCAAGGGTAGTGAAAAATAGGAGAAGAGGAGAAAGGATTAGAGAGTGTTTTGTAACAAAGGTTAAGATGGAATGGGATGTAGATTTGTGAGTTTATCAATAAAGAAGTTTAGTTCTTTGATGTTGTTTTGATCACATATTCAAGGAGCTAAGGATTACACCGAATTGCTAGCAGAGGGCCCCT
This sequence comes from Pinus albicaulis, assembly GCA_034641835.2. Taxonomy (NCBI): domain Eukaryota; kingdom Viridiplantae; phylum Streptophyta; class Pinopsida; order Pinales; family Pinaceae; genus Pinus; species Pinus albicaulis. The sequence goes on along the minus strand of CM076571.1, from coordinate 909,056,482 downwards.
GCTATTCGAGGAGGTTTTACATGTTTTCTAGATAAGTCATTTTCAATTCTATTTTGTCATATTTCCTTACTTAGATTGCTTTCTGAAATCATAGCTTTTAGCATTATGTTTCATGTCATTTGCTTAGATAAAGGATCCTCATGATATTGCAGTTAGTCTCTTTCTCAAGCTCTTCTTATAAACCTGTATCAAATGAATGAGATTTCACTGTAATGTTCTAAGTTACTGTTTGTTTCAGCGTTTCTTTTATGTTTTAGGATATCATCATTACATTAAAATTAATTTTTTTCACAAGCTCTTCCAACAAATCTCTAATTAAACGAATCAGATTAAGTTGTAGTGTTTTGAGTTACTTTTCATTTCATGAATGTTCATTTAGAAGCTGTAATATCCATGGATTAGGACTCTGTTTTCATCATTTTCTAGTTAAGAAAAAAACTTGCAAATAAATTATGTTTTAATTCATTCACTAACATTTCATTTTCTCCCTTTTGACATAGATCTAACTTTATCTTTTTAGCATAGAGTAGCATACTAAGAATCAAACATAAAAACTCCAAAATATCAATAAAACACTAAAAACAACGAAGTAAGAAAAATGGATACTTAGGCACATATAGTGCATCACACTTCATCAGTTTACTAGCCCTGGTTGATAATTTATGTTAGCAATTTAGAACACTAAATTGACTAAACATTTTGGCGCCGTTGCCGGGGAAGTGTAACTAGGTAGCCTTATTTCTTACATCTAAAAATAAAAATAAAAATAAATAATTTCTCAAGTATGCTCTTCTCCTGCACTTTGTGTGATCTAGAGGATCAGAAAAAGATTTTTTATGTTAAAAATAATAATAAATTATGTTTTCATCATTTCATTTCATTTTACAATAAACTTTAAAAATGATGAAAAATTTTAATTTCAATAATTGTATTGTTTAATGAAATATATATGTATATTTTTGAATTTTTGAAAATATAATATATAATTTTATTAACAAATCAATTAAAAAAAAATTTAATTTAAAAAAAAAACAACAAAATAAATTGGCTCATGGAAATAAGACCCACGCATACGCATGAGGCCAGCCTTTGACTTGGATTTATGCATATATGCAGTCCTTCAATCCACACAAAGACCCATGCACTGCAATTTAAAAAAGAAGAAGAAGAAACCTTCTCTTTTCTATATTCGTTTTTCCTCAAACAACAGTTATTAGAAATCATTTTTAAAAATTTGCACACAATGAAGGTATATTGCATGAAGAAACTGTTGATGAGGAGAAGATTGCAAATTGTTGATGAGGAGAACATTGCAAATTGCTGATGAAGAGAATATTACAAATTCAATTGTAGGGACAGACAATGGAAGTGTATCATATGAAAAAATTGCTGATGAAGAGAAGATTTCAGACTGTTGATAAAGAGAAGATTGCAGATTCCATTGCAAGTAATTGGAATGAGGGAGATCGATATGAAATTCTCTGTGAGATACAAGCCATTACACTTCAAAACCTGCAAATAAAAACAAATCAAACCACAAGTAATTGTCAAAAAACGAAATGCGTAATTGTAAAAAACACCTGATTTTAAAACGAATTTTCTGAGCAAACTGAGGCGAATTAGAAAAAACTAAAACATGGGTTTTTTTCGGGAACGGGGTGAATTAGGCAATTTAATAAAAATTTTCTGAAATTCACAGTCATTTGGGAGAAATTCAAGGTTCTTCGGAGCACTAATTTGCAGTGTGCGTGAGAGAAAAATGTTTTTATTTATTTATTATTTTTTTTTATGAAAACAGTGACGATTTTATAAAATTCAATTTTGAGAAATAATCAAGGATCTAATTTCCTTATTTGAAGGAAAATGTAGCAGAATTCATCTATGGTGGCACATGATGAGTGACAAATGGATTATTTGAGGCAAAGACATTATCACATGTGCATCAAATGCAAATTGTACAAATTGAGAATGATTCTGCCTTCATCTCCTTCATAGTTAGGAACTTGACTTTAGAAATTTCAAGCTTTTTATTTTGCATGAAAGAGGCATTGGCATGACTTTATTTCAAAAATATTCATAAGGACAATTATTTCATCCATGCTTTATTTCATTAAAAAAAAAAAAATTATTTAAAAAATAAATAAATAAAATAAAATAAAATCTTTATTAATAATTTATTTTTAATAAAGAAAAAAAATTCAAAAAAAAAAAACAATAATAAAATAATAATAATAATAATAATTCTTAATAATGGTTTACAGGACAATTGGAAGATTATTTAGATGATTTCTAAACATTTGGCATTAATATTGTTGATTTGTATTTTTCTATAAAGTTTTAACTCGCAAAACACAGCGAATCTTTGTGATGCCAATTGTTTTACTAAGCACAGTGCATGAAGTCATCCGACAATAGGGAGTTGATTTATTTTTCATGGTTATTCTTTAAAATTGAATTTTTATCGATATCATGAATTGGACCGAATATAGAACTTTTTGATTTACCTTAATCTATTTCATTTGACATTTAATTTTTGCGTAAGAATCAGAAAGAAATTAACTACTTCTTTTTGAACACACTTATGTTCTTTATGTCAAGTTTTTTTTGCAGATTTGGGATGATCGAATGATCATTGAAGGAAACTAATTGTGCGCACAATTGGTTTTCAAAGGACCGATTTCATGAGAAACATAAGAACAAGTCCATGTTCATATCCATCAAGACCATTACTTTTCCTCTCTTTTTGAATTGTAAATCCAACCAAGAAATTCAAAGTAAACCACCATTATTTTCCCAGCAAGAGTTAGTTGTTCAATTTCCTTCATTCACATACACTTTCCATTACTTTTTGTCTAATCCACAAATAAAAGCAAGAAACTCACCTACATGCTTATTTCCCATTGTCATTTTCCATTTTTCATTGTCCATTTCCATTTTCCTTTTCCTATCATTTTCATTTTGCAAATAAACCTTGCTTCAATGCAAATTATTGAATCCATAGTCCTTCAAAAATTATTCTTTCATGCTCGCGTTAGATGATAGAGGATTATTTAAGGCCTTCCTTCTAACAAGTCTTTGCCTATCGACATCAGCACATTATCTAGGTCCAAGACTAGAGTCCTTAATATTACCTTGAGGATTGTATGCATTAATGACAAGTTCTCTCGCTGACAATCATGGGAATACATCAATGTCCCTTGATCATCAGATCTTGCAAGTAGCTCAACATCAGCCCATCTATTCGCACTTCGCAAGATGTACTTAGGTACCTTGGCACTCATTGACATTAATGGTGAGTTGTCTCGCATTGGTTAACGACATTCATTAATGGTCGGTAATCCAATGACTTCTCTTCATGCTCGACATCAACACATTTATTCGCATGACTAGAATTGTACCATCAGATTTTGTAACAATTGAAGACTACATCATTTCAACAGTTTGCAGCAGGAATCAATTTGTATCAGCAGCAATAAAGATCCCAATCTTGCCATCAGCACAAAGAGAACAAAGAGAACAAAGAAGCAGATCAAATTCATTTGTTTACATAGTTCATGATCCAACAACATCAACAGCCACACTCTTCAGCATACACAACTCATCCACATTTAAGGTAAGTGAATGTATGTGGTTTTCTAATTTTTAGTCATGTAATTCATTAGAATGCTAAAATTGTAACTTTGGAAAAATTCCTCACTCTCTTTTTCACATTGTCATATCTTTAGTTGGGGGGAAGGGACATCATTTCATATCCACATGTCATACACTATCACACATTTTCATTTCATTTCCACCCGCATATACTTCCCAACCAACTATTGTTGCAACATGATCCAAAAGATTATATGCCTTGCAAATGATCAATTCATTGATGAAGTAATTGATTCTAAATGTTTTCATGAACTTTGATGCAACAAAGAAAATAAAGCATTGTTACACAAGAACCATTGCTCAAAAAAACCGGTTGTCACACAAGAACCAACCATAAAAAAAAATGTTGCAATCAAATGTATTATACTTTGCCAAAAGAAAATATTATAAAGCAAAGTTTGAAATGAATCAATATCATTCAAAACTCATAAAAGATCAATTCATGAACAAATGAATCATTGCAATAGTTGCATGAGGACATGCAACAACTTCAGTTGGGGGTATGTTGAGTCTCAAAAGTGTTTTCTATATTCATACATATTTCCATTATGTCATTACCATTTAGCTCTCATTTCATAACTATCTGACCTAAAACCCTACATCAAGTAACCATTTTCATAAATATATGGGTTAGGATCCTTGTCTTCCAAAGTTATTTATTTTATGTGTTTAAATTGAAGTTATGATTAAAAACTAGAAAATTAACATAGTTTCATATATCTATATATGTGTTATGAGTTTTGTGACATGTGTAGGTCAAAATGAAGCTTCTAAAAGACCTTTATGTGGCCTCCCAAAACCAAATTCGAATTTTAGTGGAGAAGATCATGGGATCATGAGGACATGTGTCTCATTTATTTTTTGTATTGAAACTCTAAGAAGATATGTGTCTCATTTCTGATTTGTATTGCAACTCTAAAAAGACATGTCTTATCATTTCCTATTTTGATTGTAACTTTAGAGATAGAGGGAGAGATTCATGGACTTTCATTAATGAGATAACTTCTCATATTTTTGTATAAATAGGAGAAGCTTTTTTCTATCAAGGGTAGTGAAAAATAGGAGAAGAAGATAAAGGATTAGAGAGTGTTTTGTAACAAAGCTTAAGATGGAATGGGATGTATATTTGTGAGTTTATCAATAAATAAGTTTAGTTTTTTGATGTTGTTTTGATCACATCTTCAAGGAGCTAAGGATTACACTGAATTGGTAGTAGAAGGCCCCTGCTATTCGATGAGGTTTTACATGTTTTCTAGATAAGTCATTTTCAATTATGTTTTGTCATATTTTTTTACTTAGATTGCTTTCTGAAATCATAGCTTTTAGCATTATGTTTCATGCCATTTGCTTAGATAAAGGATCCTCATGATATTGCAGTTAGTCTCTTTCTCAAGATCTTCCAATAAACCTCTATCAAATGAATGAGATTTCACTATAATGTTCTAAGTTACTTTTTGTTTCAGCATTTCTTTTATGTTTTAGGAGATGCTCATTGCATTAGAATTAATATTTTTCACAAGCTCTTCCAACAAATCTCTAATTAAATGAATCAGATTAAGTTGTAGTGTTTTGAGTTACTTTTCATTTCATGAATGTTCATTTAGAAGCTGTAATATCCATGGATTAGGACTCTCTGTTTTCATCATTTTCTAGTTAAGAACAAAACTTGAAAATAAACTATGTTTTAATTCATTCACTAACATTTCATTTTCTCCCTTTTGACATAGATCTAACTTCATCTTTTTAGCATAGAGTAGCATACTAAGAATCAAACATAAAAACCCCAAAACATCAATAAAACAATAAAAACAACGAAGTAAGAAAAATAGATACTTAGGCACATATAGAGCATCACACTTCATCAGTTTACTAGCTCTGGTCGATAATTTCTGTTAGCAATTTAGGACACTAAATTGACTAAACAGTAATCATGGAGAGGAACCATCAGATTATCTTAAAGGGTATCAACATGCTATTTTTGAGATGCAAAAACAATACAATCTCAGAAATAGAAATGTGCCGATCATTGCAAATAAAACATAACCTAAGAAAGATACACCTAAGGCTGTTGATGGCAAGAAAGATACACCAGCTCTTCCTCCTATCAAAGAAGCTGAAAAATCTGTTTCTATTTTTAGTTTGGAAAATCTAAGATCAAAATACCAGTACCTTTTGGTGAGATTCTCAAAGTAAATGTGTATAGAAGCAAGATTGTTAAAATGTTGAATTCACAACTAGGAGCTGCTGATATTTTGAATGTACAAGAGGATAATCCAACCATATACTTGGATCCAAGATTAGAAGATGAACAAAAAGAGGAGGTGTCTCATTTTTATGTGAGCCTTAGCATCCATGACATGACATTACATAATGCTATGTTGGATTCAGGGGCCTCTCGTAATCTTATGCCCAAAGTAATCATGGAAAGGATGGGGTTAAGAAATAACTAGACCATATAAGGACTTGTTTTCTTTTGATTAAAAAAGAGTTCAATGCATTGGTTTAATTAAGGATGTTTTTGTTGGTCTTACACAAGTCCCTGCCAAGACAGTGGTCATGGAAATCGTGGTAGAAGACATTCCACCAAAGTTTGGCATGCTATTATCAAGGTCATGGGCAGAAAAAATCAAAGGTACAATGCATATGGACCTTACTTATGCCACCATTCCTATTTTTGGTGAGCAAAGGAGATTGTATCGAGAGACAAGAATGGCTTACATGGTGAGTAGTAAAGATAAACCTCAAAATTTTCCAATTTATGCTCTTGATACTGAACTTGGATTTGCTATTCTTTTCAATGAGTTGAATGATGAAGCAGAGGATGAGAAGAAAGTAGAAAATCAACAATCTAAAATTCAGCAGTCTGAAAATCAGCAAACAGAAGATCAACAAGTCAGCGATAAGATGGCAGAATGTTGGTGGTCATTGCATTTTGATGGATCAACAGGAAGAGAAGGGGCAGGAGCAGGAATTTGGATCACAAGTCCAAGTGATGAAAGTAAGTTCTTTTCCTACAAATTGAACTTTGATTACACAAATAACATGGCTGAGTATGAATCCTTGATTTTGGGCTTAGAAGTTTTGAAAAGAATGAATGCTCAAAATATTTCTGTTTTTGGAGATTCAGAATTAGTCATTAAACAAGTTGAAGGTGCTTATCAAACAAAGAATATAAGGATGAGGGAATATAGAAACTTAGTTTTGGACATGTTGGAAAATTTCCAAGATTACTCATTCATTGTCAAAACTAGAGACCAAAACTCCATTGCTGATTCTCTAGCTGTCTCTGCAAGTCTTTTAATTATTCCCATACATTCCACTGAAAAATATGAGGTTGAAGTTCGCCATAGACCAGCTATCCCTGATAATATTACTCATTGGCAAGTTTTTGAGGATGACCAAAAAGTGAAGAACTTTATTGAGTTGAAAGAAGAGTTTGAAAATATACAAGTAGATCAGCAAAATATGCTTACTAAATCTAAAGGAAAGTCTGAAGTTTTGTAGCTAAAGAATAATTTCATACCAAAGGGTCTCATACCTCTTTAAAAACTTTTTGATCGGAATGATGTTTTTAAATCTCCTAAGACACAAGCTGATGATGAAGAGGTTGAGAGTTGTAACCTTGGTACAATAGCTATGCCCAAAATGATTAAACTTTCAAAGTTTCTTTCAGTTGATATGAAGTACAAGTATATTGAGATGATGAAGAGATTTATTGATGTTTTTGCTTGGAATTATGCTGATTTGAAAGAGTATGACTGTTTGGTCAATTTAGTGTGTCCTAAATTGCTACATTTAATTTTTCAATCCGGGATTCGTAAGCTGACGAAGTGTGGCGCACTATATGTGCAAGATAACCTATCTCTTACTTTTTGTCGTTTTTGGATTTTTATTGATCTTGGTTGGTTTCTTAATGTGAGATGGAAATTCTAAAAGACAAGTATGGTTGTGAATATTCAAGGCAATGATGTCCTTTATAATGATTTACCAAACTTCAAACTTCAAAAGGATTTTGAACATACAATGACAAAATTAAAAGGAAATGAAAATGTGTCACTATTCTAATTAAACAAACAATGAACTATTGATCATGAAAACCATTATCCTTGCTGCTGTCTAAACATAAAAGAAAACTATACTCAAAGAAAAGATTGCAAGTAAAGTAAAACTAAAATCAAATTACATCAACTCATATTCTGACCCCTCACCATTAGTCTAGCTATGGCTTTCGGAGGTAATCATAAGCAACCGAAAATACGATATCTAATTTGCGGAAAAATAAACTAATATCAAACTACACACTCATACTTCAATCCCTCACCATTAGTCCAGCTATGGATTTCGGAGGTAACTGAAAATGGCATGAGAAATTTAATATATCTAACTTGCAGAAAGGTAAACTAATATCAAACTACACACTCACACTTCAATCCCTCGCCATTAGTCTAGCTATGGCTTTCGGAGATAACTGATAATGACATGAGTAGCTTAATATCTAATCTAACTAGTAAAACAAATGTTCAAAACTGAAATGAATAAAACAGTGCTGGAATTAAGCAAAAAACTAAGAAAAGTAAATTAGCAGAAGGACAAGATGGATTCCATGTCATTAGTCATTATAAAAAGATGTGCAAATGCCCGGGCTGCCTACTGTAATCTAAAAGCTAAAAATTATGCTAAAAGCTATGATTTCAGAAAGAAATCTAAGTAAGGAAATATGACAAAATAGAATTGAAAGCAACTTATCTAGAAAACATGTAAAAGCCTCCTTGGATAGCAGGGGCTCTCTGCTACCAATTTGGTGAAGTCCTTCAGCTCCTTAAAGTTGTAATCAAAACAACATCAAAGAACTGAATTTCTATATTAAAAAGAACTCACAAATCTACATCCCATTCCATCTTGAACTTTGTTACAAAAGACTTCTCTACTACTTTTTCATTACTTCCTCATTACCTATGATAGGAGAAAGCTTCTCCTATTTATACAAAATATGAGAAGTCATCTCATTAATGGGAGTCCATGAATCTCTCCCTCCATCTCTAGAGTTACAATCAAAATAGGAAATGATAAGACACATGTCTTTCTAGAGTTTCAACACTACTAATAAATGAGACACATATCCTCTTAGAGTTTCAATACAATAAGGAAGTGAGACACATATCCTCTTGATCCCATAATCTTCTCCAACCAAATTCGAATTTAGCCTTAGAGTGCCACATAAGGGTCTTCTAGAAGTCTCCTTTTGACCTACATATGTCACAAAACTCATAACACATATATAGATATATGAAACTATGTTAATTTTCTAGTTTCTAATCATAAATTCACTTAAAATACATAAAATAAATAACTTTGGAAAACAAGGATCCTAACCCATATATTTATGAAAATGGTTACTTGATGTAGAGTTTTAAGTCAAATGGCTATGAAATAAGAGCTAAATGGTTATGAAATAATGGAAATATGTATGAATATGGAAGACACTTTTGAGACTCAACAATGACCCCACTATTATTCAACATACTATTCCCATCAAAGAAAATGATCAGGAGCTCAAGTCCAAGCCATGGAAAAAGGCTAAAAAATGAAAGTGTTCAAAATTGGTTTAAACCAAATTTTTGCATAGGTCTCATCTTCTTGATTCCGGCGCCACAAACGGTTCGAAAAACGGACACCGTATGAAGAAGTTATTGCACTTTTAGTGGAGTGGGTCCGGCGGAGCACGGAAGGGCCAACCCTCCTCCCATGGAACCTCATCATATGACCAGTGTGGGAGCTTAATGATTAAGAGCGCTTAAGGAGCCTAATCTCAAGTTTAATATTTAATTAAGCTTCAGTTAAGTGGAGTTTAATATGACGGAGACTCTGGAGGCGTTCCCAAATTTAGGTGGACTTCCACTTTTAGTGGAGTTAACTGGCAGTTGCCCCACATTTAGTGGAGGAAATTGGGGCAAAGTTGTTTTGGTCATAAATTTCTCATTACTCAACCTTTTGGAACGAATTTTTTTTTGATTTCATATTTTCTCAGCCTTTTGGACTGAATGGTGCAGGTTTTAGAGCCATTAGAGCTCATTTTCAGCTAGTTTAGCTTCGGAGAATCTTTTTGAGCCATTAAGGTGATTTTGGGTTTTGAGTTTGGTGGAGCTGTGGTTAACCTTTTTTGGTGAACCAAAAGTCATTTTCGACTATTTCCTACATTCCAGAGCCATTGAAATAGGTCTTATCTCTGTTTGAAGACTTTCAGAGGCCGAAAACATTTAGGAGAGTTTTCAGGGCCACTAGGGCCATTTTGGGTTTGGAGCTATTTGGAGTTGTGGTTATCAGTTTGATGTGAACCAAAGGTCTATTTCAAATAATTTCGACATTCTGAAGCCATTGGAGGAAGTTTCAGAGGCATTTGAGGACTTCTACAGCCCGAAAAGTTGCAGAGAAGTTCAAAGCACCAGTAGGACATTGATGAAGAAATCACTGTTTATGGTAATCTTTCATTGTTTAGTGAATTTGAAAAGGCATTCTTAGATTTTTCCTGCTTTCTAAATCAATTTATATATTTATATTTGTCTATTGAGACACTTATAATCTTGTATTGCACTTGAGAGCTTTTAATACAAGAGGACAAGCCCATTTTGGGAGGCTTGATCCAGGAGATGTAGCCCAAGAGTTGGGGTGAACTCCTATATCATATTGCTGTTATGTTTTGATATTATATTGCTGAATATTGTTGCTGATTCCCATATTAAATTTCAGCAAAAACAATTCCGTTTAAGATACATAAACGGTGAAAAGACATACACCATTTGCAAGCTAAATTTTCGCATAACATCAAGTTTAAGACAAGATCATTTTAATTGAATCTGAGTGATTACTTCTATATTTCTTTAGGCAGAGTCTGTAAGAGGGCCAGGTATCCTCTGGATTCATCCTTTCTTTGAAAGGTGAAATATCCGATAAATGCCCCTACAGTCAATCTCTGTATTAGAAATATGAAGTTCTCACATTTTCAGATTTAAACTTGAGTATTTTTGCACTAATTTACATAATTGAAAATGGATACCTTGCACCCTTTTCAAGTACCTTCCATTTTCAGATCAGATGGTATCAGAGCTCGGGTTGAGCATTTTTTATTGTGCAAAAGGTTTTAAAACAGTGTAAGAGATTTACTGTTTTATTGGTTGCAAAATGGTTGCATGTATGAGTTTTCTTGAGTTCGAAGGATAGCTATTGTTAGCTGAGTCTTGGAAAGGATTGAAGACTATTTTCCTTACCCAATTTACCTCAAGATTATCTTTGGAAAACAAACTCTAATAGTTTGTGTTTTATGGCTGCTTGAATGAGAAGGGGTCTTTACTGACATTTGGCTAAAAGCTTGTCGTTTGATTGAAAGCTTTGAGGACTTTTCTTTGGAAATTACATGAGGACTTTTTTTTTTGGTTGTTTGAACATTTACATGATGTCAACTTCTTCTACAAGTGAAGTTTCCTCCTTCACGAGATTCTTCAATGATGACATGAAGAATGAGTTCTTTAAGGTGAAGGACATGGTGCAGATTCTCCTTGAGGATCAAAGAGAAAGCGTTAAGCTTCATGCACAATTGCTAGCTATGCAGGAAGAGAAAGAAGCCATTCTTCAAAGATTGCATGATATGGAGTTGTAGCTTCTTCAAGCTCAAGAAGCTTTGTCCAAGAATATACCTCATCTTCAGGATGTAAATCATGAGGTAAATCATTCTGATTTGTCTTCAGTTTCCTCTATTGAAAAGTGTGTTGGTTCTTTTGAACGACATACAAGAGGTATTGGGTCCAAATTGATGTTGAAAATGGGCTATCAAGAAGGCAAAGGTTTGGGCAAGCATGCACAAGGCATTGTTGAGCCTATTTGTGTTGTGGAGCATCCCAAGAATATCGGTCTTGGCTATGAGCAGCTTAATGGCGAAGCTTTGAGCACATGCATTCAAGAATGTGATGCAAATTTGAAGAGAACATTTCTCCCAAGTTCTCAATTACATCAATGTCATGATGGCAATCTTCCTTACCAATATTTTAAGCCATCAATGCAGCAAGAAGATGGACATTCCATGCAGCAAAAGAGGTATAATCATTCACATGATCAATTTGATTATGTTTCAGCAAAGAATGATCATTTTTCTTGTTCAAATGAAAGAAAATTTTGTTGCACATTTTGTGGTGGAGTTAACCATGTTGCTTTAAGATGCTGGTTGAAAAAGAAAGCACACAAGAAGCAGAAGAGGCAAAGAGAACTTTCTCAGAAAGTGCTTAATATTTTCACATTTTGTCAAAGGAAGGGACGTGTTGTCTCTCATTTTTGGACTTTGCATCCAACTCGTCGTCCCACGCACATGCAGCAAGAGGACAAAAATATTGGTGAAGGTGGAATCATGGATTCCATTATTGATGTGGAAAGGCATGCAAGAAAAGAGGGCACAAATTTCAGCAAGTGTCATTTCTGGTTTCATTCTGGCAGATTGGTATGGCGAGAAAACTTGGTCAGGATTCGGCACAAGTACATGGCTCATTCAGCAAAATTCGCCATGTGAACAGTTGGCAATTCAGGAAATTTTTTCAAGGCTGAAGAGAAGAGGATGTTGTTATTCTCTCATTTTCTGTACTATAGTTCAGTTTCAGAATTTCAGTGAGCTTTTGGGGTCCAAAAGCCTCTCATTTGGGAGGTGTGATCAGGAGCTCAAGTCCAAGCCATGGAAAAAGGCTAAAAAATGAAAGTTCTCAAAATTTATTGAAACCAAGATGGTTGCATAGGTCTTGTCTTCCTGATTCCGTTGCCGCAAATGGTTCGAAAAACGGACACCGTATGAAGAAGTTATTGCACTTTTAGTGGAGTGGGTCCGGCGGAGCATGAAGGGGCCAACTCTCCTCCCATGGAACCTCATCATATGACCAGTGTGGGAGCTTACTGATTAAGAGCGCTTAAGGAGCATAATATCAAGTTTAATATTTAATTAAGCTTCAGTTAAGTGGAGTTTAATATGGCGGAGATTCTGGAGGCGCTCCCAAATTTAGGCGGACTTCCACTTTTAGTGGAGTTAACTGGCAGTTGCCCCACATTTAGTGGAGGAAATTGGGGCAAAGTTGTTTTGGTCATAACTTTCTCATTACTCAACCTTTTGGAACGATTTTTTTTTTTATTTCATATTTTATCAGAATTTTGGACTTAATGCCATAGGTTTTAGAGCCATTGGAGCTAATTTTCAGCTTGTTTAGCTTCGGAGAATCTTTTTGAGCCACTAGGGCCATTTTGGGTTTTGAGTTTGGTTGAGCTGTGGTTAACCTTTTTTTGGTGAACCAAAAGTCACTTTCAACTATTTCCTGCATTCCAGAGCCATTGGAATAGGTCTTAGCTCTGTTTGAATACTTTTAGAGGCCGAAAACCTTTAGGAGAGTTTTCAGTGCCACCATGGCCATTTTGGGGTTTGAGCTGTTTTGAGTTGTGGTTATCAGTTTGAGGTGAACCAAAGTTCTATTTCAGATAATTTCGACCTTATGAATCCATTGGAAGTGGTTTCAAAGGAATTTGAGGACTTATACAGCCTGAAAAGTTGCAGAGAAGTTCAAAGCACCAGCAGGACATTGATGAAGAAATCACTGTTTATGGTAATCTTTCACTGTTTAGTGAATTTGAAAAGGAATTCTTAGCTTTTTCCTGCCTTCTGAATCAGTTTATATATTCATATTTTTCTATTGAGACACTTATAATCTTGTATTTCATTTGAGAGCTTTTAATACAAGAGGACAAGCCCATTTTGGGAGGCTTGATCCAGGAGATGTAGCCCAAGAGTTGGGGTGAAATCCTATATCATATTGCGGTTATGTTTTGATATTATATTGCTGAATATTGTTGCTGATTCCCATATTAAGTTTCAGCAAAAACAATTCCGTTTAAGATACATAAACGGTGAAAAGACATACACCATTTGCAAGCTAAATTTCCGCATAACATCAAGTTTAAGACAAGATCATTTTAATTGAATCTGAGTGATTACTTCTATATTTCTTTAGGCAGAGTCTGTAAGAGGGCCAGGTAGCCTCTGGATTCATCCTTTCTTTGAAAGGTGAAATATCCGGTAAATGCCCCTACAGTCAATCTCTGTATTAGAAATATGAATTTCTCACATTTTCAGATTTAAACTTGAGTATTTTTGCACTAATTTACATAATTGAAAATGGATACCTTACACCCTTTTCAAGTACCTTCCATTTTCAGATCAGAAAATGAAAAGCCTTTCAAGAAAAAGTTGAGAAGGATTAATCCACTTCTCATGCCATTGATTGAGAAGGAAATCAAGAAACTCTTTGATTCCAAAATCATTGTCCCGATCAGATTCTCAAATTGGCTTGCAAACTTGGTTCCAGTTAGGAAAAATAGTGGAGAAATCAAAATATGTATTGACTTCAGAAACTTGAATAAAGCCTCTCTAAAGGACAACTATCCTCTTTTAAAGATGGACCAAATTTTGCAAAATATTGTTGATTCTCGAAGGATATCTATGCTTGATGGATTTTCAGGTTACAATTAGATCCTTGTACATCCGGATGATCAGGAAAAAACAACCTTTACTACACCATGGGGCACTTTCATGTATGCCAAGATGCCATTTGGTCTCATGAATGCAGGAGCTACCTTTCAGAGGGCAATGGATATTGCTTTTTCTGAAGATAAGGACAAGATGGTGGTTTTTTATCTTGAATACATAACAATTTTCTCAAGGAGGGAAGAAGAACGCTTGAAAAACCTAGAAAGAATTCTGCTGAAGTGTAGAAGGTTTGACATCTCTCTAAATCCCACCAAAAGTATTTTTGCTTTAACTTCAGGTAAATTACTTAGAAACATTATTTCTAAATATGGGATTAAGATTGATCCAAACAAGGTCAACACAATTCAGAAAGTGGATTTAACTAGAAGCAGGAAGGAGATTCAATCTTTCCTTGGAAAGGTAAATTTTGTAAGGAGATTTATTCCTAATTTTGCTGAGATTGTGAAGGACATAACAAGGATGCTGAAGAAAGAAGTTGACATTAAGTGGAAAACAGAGGCAAGGCACTCATTTGAGGAGATCAAAAGGGTACTCACTCACGCACCGATATTGATCAACCCAGATTTCTCAAAAGAATTTCTGGTTTTCACTTTTGCATCAGAAAATACTATTGCTGGAGTTTTGTTGCAAAAGGGACAGCAAGGTATTGAGCATCCCATTTAATTTTTTAGTAGGACATTAGCTAACTCTGAGCTAAAGTACAATATCTTAGAGAAGCAAGCTTATGCCTTGGTTAAGGCTATCAAAGATTTTAGAATTTATATTCTGCATTCTCATATTGTGGCTTTTGTTCCTATACTGTTGTGAAAGACATCCTAACTCAAGCTGATCCTAATGGTAAGAGGGGAAAATGGATTGCTAACTTGCTGGAATATGATATAGAGATCAAGCCAACAAAATTGGTCAAAGAACAAGGCTTAGCAAAGGGCACAGTCAAACTTTGACTGTCTTGACATGAATTTAATTGCAGAAATATCATAAATTTCAGATGAGGAAGAAGAACTAATCCCTATTGAATAAAAGTACATCACTTCAGATTGGTATAGGGATATTTTTTTTCTCCTACATCATCATAAAGCACCTGTTGAGCTAACAAAGTCTAAGGCAAGATCTATAAAGATAAAATCCTTGAGGTATTACATTTTTGATAAAAATCTGTTTTGGAAGGACACCGACGGTATTTTGCTGAATTGTTTGCTTGAAGAGGAGGCTGATAAAGTAATTGAGGAGTTCCACAAAGGAGATTGTGGAGGTCACCATTAATTGGAAGGCCACAGTGAACAATATTCTTAGAGCAGGGTATTATTGGCCTACAATGTTTAAGGATGTTTACAAAAATATTGCTGTCTGCCATGAATGTTAGATTTTCGATGGTAAGAAGAAGATTGTGCCTTTACCTTTAATGCCTATCTATGTGGAAGTGCCATTTCAGTAATGGGGGCTAGATTTTATTGGAGAGATTCATCCATCATCATCAGGCCAACATCGCTGGATTCTCACATCGACTGATTACTTTACCAAATGGATTGAAACAATCCCAACTAGGCAAGAAAATGATTCTGTTATTATTTCTTTTTTGGAAAATAATATTTTGTCTAGATTTGGTTACCCCATGAAGATGATAACTGATAATGCATAGACATTTAAGTCTAAGAAGCTAATTAATTTCTGTCATCAATATCATATTACTCTTGGGCATTCCACTGCATATTATCCATAATGGAATGGTCTTGCTGAATCTTCTAACAAAAGTATTGTGAGGATCATTAAAAAGGTGTTGTAGGAAAATAAGAAGGCTTGGCATTTGAAGCTGAAGTATGCCTTATGGGTTGATAGGATATGCACAAAAAGGTCAATTGGAACTTCACCTTATGAATTGGTAGGTGGAGCTGAGGCCATTTTTCCTACATCTTTAGGGGTACCTGTCATGAAGCTGAGGCCATTTTTCCTACATCTTTAGGGGTACCTGTCATGAAGCTGCTTCAAGGATTAGAAGAGGAACCAAATGTAGTTCAGAGAAGAATCAATCAGCTAATAGCTCTGCAAGAGAAGAGGGATGAAGTTTATAACAACAATAAAAAATCTCAAAACAGAATCAAGAGGACATTTGATAAGAAGATTAAGGAAGAAAGTTTTCAAATTCAGGATGTAGTGATGAAATGGGAGGCCAGAATTGAAGAGAAAGGAAAACATGGTAAGTTTGAGAACTTGTGGAAAGGTCCTTTCAAAATAACTTCTTTCCATGGAAACAATACTTACATACTGCAAGAGATGGATGGAAAATCATATGCTGTAGGACCTGTCAATGGTAGGTTTTTAAAGCATTACTCTTCCTAAAAAAATTCTGATCATTCATATCATTGTATATATTCCATTTTATGAGTTTTTCTGCTAATAATGAAAAGCTAAACCAGCAAGATTGAGCCCGAGGTGAAGGCCATTAGAGTTTGAGGAGAAAATTTTGGCAATTTAAATTTTTTTCCTGTTTTGTCAAGAAAATGGAGAGCAACACTGGAGCTACCGGTTCTTGGTGTACCACAAGGGCACACTATCCCAAGTGGAGCCACTGTTATCACTTAAAAAATTCAAAACATCATTATGACTAGATTACTTATGATCATGGGTCAAAATAGGGTTTTAAGAGTCATTTCTTGAGTTTGACCAAGGGAAGTGTTAAATTTTTTAAGTTTGAGCCTACCCTAGCGTTTAAATAAACTCATTTTTAAGGTATTTCATGTCAAGACTTTCATCATTTTAGGATTCATTTCATATCCCAAAGTTTTTATGTTAAAACTACCCAATTAGCCAAGAAACCACAGTTTCATAGCGCCTCACGTTGAAAATAGTCACTTTGCGCTACGAAAGCGCTGATAGTTTCGTAGCGCAAACAACAAAAATTACACTACAGGCGCTACGAAAGCGCGATTTTGTCACTTTATTTTCAGTTGAGGTGCGAAATGTTAGAAACCGTTGGGAAAGGGTAAGATAGAGGCTTTTTGAGTAATGTAATGATGAAATCGAAGTACACACCCACGTTTGCAGTCATCATGGTCAATTTAGGTTATGAGTGAGTCATCATTTTCAGTTATGAAAGGACATTTGAAATTAAAATTATTTCCTAATTAGTCATTCTCATTCCTTTTGGCTTTCATTCGTAATATATGATCTCTGAGTATCGAGCCAAACTTGTGGCTGGTTCTTACAAAGGCTTATTATATCCATTTCAAGCGAGGCTGCTCACACATTTATTCAAGCGAGGCTGATACATCCATATCAAGCAAGGCTGAAAGAATTATATCAAGCAAGGCTGAGAGTTTCTCTGAAGAATATGGCAGAGGAAAGAAAAATGAACAGAGGAGGACAGTGCTTAAGGCATGAACCTGAAGACATGAAGGCAATAAATGAAGACCCAGCAGTGATGGAAGCATTCAGAAGAGCAGGTTGCCTACGGTTTTGTGAGAAATTGCAGGGCTGTCACACACAGGTATCCAAGGAATTTGCTATGAATTTCAATGGAACAACTACTAAAGTGGCGATGTTAAGTTTGACTATCAAACCAAAGGTCGTTGCTACTGTTACAGAGATTCCAAGAGGTCAAGAAACCTGGTTCAAAGGGTTCAAATTTAATATGGAGCAGTGTAAAGAATTCATGAAGCCTGAGCACATTGAGATGGATCTCAGCAATGCTATCCCAAGAAGCTGCATCAAAGATAATTATTCAAAACTGCTGCTCAACATTCAGAAATATTTTACCTGTGAAGGCAGATATCAAAAGGTTTATTCATACCATTTCAAATTTCTTCTACACTTCATTGGTAAGATTTCACTTGACTTACCTTTTTATTTGCATAGAAGTCTTGCAAAGATGGCTGATAAGGTGCAAGAAAAGTTTGAGGGGAGTGAGACATAATTATTTCATCATGGCTTAATGAAATTATTAATTTTAGATGAACTTCAAAAGATCGGCAGAGATTGGCCATCATTCTTGTTTGTAAATGGTTTGGAGTTGGAAAACCTAACTCCTGCAAGAAACCCTAAAGCTAAAGGAGTTCCATCATCACCAGCAACAGAAACAAGTCAACCTATGGTTGCAAAACCAAAAGAGCCTACAAAAATAAAGCCAAGAAAGAAAACTAAGAAAAGGCCATATCAAATGCAAATGCTTGGTACACCAAGTCTCCCACCTGCAAAACAGAAATCAAAGGTTGTTAAAGATGCAAAACAGGAACAAGCTGTCAGCAAACAAGGGACCAAAAGAATAACTAGAAGCCAAGCAATGGTTTTGAAAGGAAAGACAATTGCTATAGAAGATAGCCTAGTAACAAAGGGGAGTCTAGAGGATATTCTTCATGCCATTGACATAGAAGAAAAACCTATTGTCCAAGCTGAATTTATTGCAAGAGATTAGCAGAAGTTGAAAAAGGTCAAGTCTGCAAAGAGATTAGATTTTGAGGGGGAAGATGCAGGTTTCATTTTTCAAGCAAGAAAGCCTATAACAAGGCATGCTAGGAAATTAATGGATGGCAACAAAGAAGTTCAAAAATCCACTGAGACAGCTAAATCACCTAAAGAGATTGTTGATTTCTCATCACCCACAGTGAAGGATAAAATTAGAAAATTAAAAAAGGGAAAAGAGAAAGTGACAGAGAAAACAAAGTTTCAGCGCCTTGAGGAAACGTTAAAGTTGGAAAACCAGGAAATTGCTGTCATGAAAAAGAGAGCTAGAAAACACAGTGTCGAGAAAGTACAGTTTAAAAGGATGAAGGCAATGTGGGAAGGACAAGTTAATTCTGTTTCTGAAACTCTAGACAATACAGAGAAACTTTTCAAATGGACAGTTCCAGCAATAAAAGAAGCTAAGTTTGTCAGAATAATAAACACCCATCTGAGAGCTACTAACAAAAGACTTAAAGACCAGGTAAAGTATTTACAAGAGTAGCTGGAGTTAATTCATGATGAGCTACAGAGCAAAGGCATTAAAATGACAGTCATAGAAGAACCAATAGGCCAACCAATTGTACATGAAGAAGAAATGCCTCAAAGAAGCTAAAAGGAGTTTGGTTTATTGTTTGTATGGTTTGCTGATGATGAGGAAATGTTAGAGTTTTATTTTTTGGGGAAAAATAGTTTTCATTTAACAAATTTTATGAAAAATCTGCTTACTCAGCAGTTTCGTAGCACCTCCAGGCTTAAAAATCAGAAAAGCGCTACGAAACTGCTGTAGCTGCCTTTTTTTGCTTCTTTGGGTCAGTATTTAAGGTGTTAAAAGATGATTTAGGAGTTGAAATTTCTATGAAGGGTGTGTTGAAAGGTGATTAAAATTATGCAAGAGGAAAGAGTCAACTTTTTGGAGAATAAAGGCTTGAAATGGCAGTGCTATAGAAAGCGCTACGAAACTGCTATATTTTCGTAGCGCAACATATTATAGCCTTTTGAACAGTTTTTGAAGTGGTTTTGGAGAACTGGAGGCTAGGAAAGAGTGATGGGATATGCTAAACTAACTTCCAACAGCCAAGGACCATGAAATGAAGATTAAATGATGGTCAGAATGTTCAAAGAAGGAAAAAGATGCTATGCCTAAAAAATAGGTACTGTTTCCTATTTTTGTGGAGGTCAGTAAAGTGGTCATGAAGAACTGAATATCATTATCCAAATTTGACTATGTGATTTTACACTTGTCAATGATGTAATTTCAAATCTATAAGGTTGTTATAGATAGTAATAAGGAGTTTGAGTCTTTTTTGAAATATGAATGTCAAGTAGGATAAGTGTCTTTTTGTAATAAATTTCATGTTTTATGGTTATGCAAGGTGTCAATGGACATAAATTCGATGTATCTAGCCTAGAGGTAGATCATATGATGATTTAAGAGGTCTATTAAAGGCCATGGGGTCGAATTTGTCAAGGGTTGGACATTTTTGGCAAAATTGTGCTTGTTGTGAATTAACTATTTTCAACTAATGCAGAGATCTTCTACTCGACCAACTTGAGATTCTGAAGGAGTTTTAGTGTTTTCCTATTCTATCTGTATCTCTTATATGTATCATTTATAGTGGTGTTCATCTATATTACTCATAGTTCATCTATTAGATGCTCTGACTTCCTTTATAAGTGAACTGACTGTGTTTTTACATGTTTCATGTGTGTGTGCCTTATCACTAAAAACTCTGATATGCCTCAACTTCCATGTTAAGCGGATTCACTGAATTTATGAATGCTTAGACTCCATAAGCCCAATATATACATGCTGATGTTATCTTCAACCTACAACTATCATTATTAGTTTATTTCCTAAATAGAGTTAGCCATCTATAATTTTATCCATATCATTAACCCTTGAGAGAGCCCTCTCAGGATGAGGAGGCTAAGCCTCAATCAAAAGATTAGGTTTGAAATAGTTACATGAGATTTTCTGATCAAGCAGCCTATCAGGTCCAATTTTGTGATAACAAAAACAATGACACGTGTCGCTACGTACAAGTTCGCTCTACTAAACTAGTCCATAACCAGGTCATTGTGGGAGATTGCACATTAATTTACTTGGAGGAAGACAATCTCGGCATGACTTGTGACATTGGAAAGAAGACTAAGAGGGCTACCACAAGATCAAATTTTATGCCTTGGAGATCTGAAATTACAAACGTACAACCATTTCAAGATCTAGCTCCTAAAAGCAAAAAAAATGTGTGTTTTTGTTTTTTTGTTTTTTTAATTTGCATAATTTTTGTTTGAAAAATCAATTTGAAGTGATTCCAAGGGAATATTGAATCATAAATATCAATATTTGGTTATAAAATTCCTCACAAACAAAATAATTCTACACCCATTAAGCCCTCATAAATCTATACTATGACACATGAAGAGGAAGAATTGCAACATGATATATGAAAATTACAGGAGCAAGTGCAACAAATTTCGCTCTCACAAAGAGAAACAAAAGATGAACTAAAAGGGGCCATGGATGGTTTAAAATCAGAAATAAAAGGTGACATGGATGATTTAAAATTAGAAATAAAATAAGAAATGAATGCCTTAAAAGCTGAATGATATATGTCAATAAGGAAGGGTTGAAAAAGTTGCTTCCAGAAAGACTTCCCAATGGTGGTAACATAATCCATGAAAATCATGATGTGTACAAAAGGAATATGAATTATGGTTTTAGAGACTCTAATGTTGGGTTTAAGACCCACCACATTCCAAATATCGATATGAAGAAGTTTGATGACAATGATACGGTAACGTGGATACTATAGATGGAGCAATATTTTGATCTCCATGATGATCAAAACACAGAAAAGGTACATATTGCATCTTTATATTTAGAACCCAATCAGTTTGTATGGTATTTTTGGATTTTTTCTTGTAAACCACTTGTCACCTAGTCAATTTTTACGGAGGAAACGATAACACATTATGAGGATACAAAGAGCAACACCTTCTTTAACCAATTGATAATCTCAAACAAAAAGGTTTAATGACAGAGCATATTGAGGACTTCCAAAAATTGAATATAAGGGTAACTGATATTCCAGAGGAGCATAGGATTGGTGTCTTCATAGGGACTGTAAAGGACAAAATCCAACATGAGGTTAACGTTTGGGAACCTTATTCATTGGAGAAGGAATTCAGGGTGGTAAGAAAAGTTAAAATCAAAATTATTGCTACAAGAAAATATACCACTCACAACTACAAATATGTAAGTGTTGCTGCTCCTAGCCTTCCATAACCTACAAGGATGACACCACAACAATTGGAGGAAAAAAGAGAAAAACGGATTTGATACAATTGCGATAGAAAATACATTAAAGTTCATAAGTGTGCTAAGAAAAAAATATTTTACATCGATTGTGAAGAGGAGGAAGAAAAGGAACTAGAAACATCAAGAGAGGAGGATATACACCAGGAACCAAATCCAAAGAAAGAAGAAATTAATCCGACCATAAATTGTAATGCATTGGTGGGAATTACCACTCCTCAAACCCTCAAGATAGAAGGATATATCAAGAAGAAAAATGTGATAGTGATGATTGATTTAGATAGTAACCATAATTTTATTCATTGTAAGATAGACAAGAAATTAAATTTCTTTCTATATCAAACACTAGAGTTTCAAGTGATGGTTGCAAATGGAGGAACTAAATTTCTCTGGAAAGTTCCATAATATCGAGCTAAACATGGGGGAATATGTATTTAATAGTTCAATTCTTTCCATTCCAATGAGTGGTGCTGATTTTTCACTAGGCGTCCAATGGTTACAATCTTTGGGGACGATATATTTTAATTTTCAAGAACTTTTCTTGAATGTTTTTTGGGAATGAAAGGAAGTTGAATTAAGGGGTATAAAAAGGAAACCAAGGAAGATAATCACCTCTAATGGCATGAAAAATATTCTCAATAGAGGTGCAATTGAATAATTATTCTCACTAGAGGTTCAAACATAAAAAACATCTATTTCTCCAGATCTCCAAAAATTTTGGACAATCATTCCAAGGTATTTCAGACTCCCAAATTCCTCCCACCTTTTCATGACCATGATCATGCTATTCATTTGAATCAAGGAAGTATTCCTCCAAACATCAAGACTTACATATATCCCTACGTGCAAAAGAGTGAAATTGAACGTATGGTTGCATAAATGCTAGAGGCCGATATAATTTAACCTAGTCAAAGTTCTCTCTCTGCTCCAGTAGTATTGGTGCACAAGAAATATGGGCCATGGCGTATGTGTACGGATTATAGGGAGCTCAACAAGTCATTATTAAAGATAAATTTCTCATTCCTATCATTGATGAATTGTTGGATGAATTACATGGATAAATTTACTTTACCAAGATGGATATTCATTCGGGATAACATTAAATTAGAATGAAGACTGACGACATTCCAAAAACAACATTCAAAACTCATGAAGGTCATTATGAATTTTTGGTCATGCCTTTTGGCCTTACTAATGTGCCTTCCACATTTCAAGGTTTGATGAATTCCATTTTCAAACCCTTCGTTAGAAAATTTGTGTTAGTATTTTTTGATGATATAATAATATACAACAAGACTTGGAAGGATCATGTTCGACATGTTAACACAGTTCTAAAACTATTGGAGTAGAAACAATTACATGAAAAAACCTCCAAATGTTTCTTTGGAGTACATGAGATGGAATATTTGGGTCATATTGTATCTCATGAGGGTGTTAAGGTAGGCCCCAAAAAAATTAAAGCCATTAAGGAATGGAAAACCCCCACAACCCTAAAGCATCTTTGAGGATTTCTCGGGTTGACAGGGTATTATTGCAAGTTTTTTAAGAATTATGGAAAATAATAAAGCCTCTAAAAACATTACTGAAGAAAGATACATTTTTAGGAATTTGGCTTCTGTGATCCATAAAGTATGTGTAAAAATATTTTTCGGTGAAAATCACATAGTAGAAATTTGTGTCGACGCGTTTCGAACCAGCCAGTGTGGTTCATCATCAGGACAAGATGAGAAATCTGATCAGGAAACCAGTTTAAGTAGAATAGGACAACTCCAACTAGCCGTTGGAAAAACGGCTAGTTTGACTAGAATAGGAAAATTATTATAATTATAATTATTTATTTATTTATTTATTTTAATTTTGATTATGTTTTTATTATAAATTCTATATAAATAAAATAAAAAATCAAATAAATCAAATATGAAATCAAATCAAATAAATAATAATAATAATAATAATAATAATAATAATAATAATTAATCAAATAATATAATATTACTAAAGAGGTAAGATTTAAAAATAAAAAATAAAAATAAATAAAAATAAAAATCAAAATAAAAATAAAAATATAGAAAATGAAAATAAAAAATAAAAAATAAAAATATTTTTTTTTTTTTTTTTTTTTTGGAAAAGATACATTTTCTCGAGCTCTAGAAGAAACTAAGGCCTTTGAACATCTTACAGAGGAAATGTGTCAAGAATTGGTCTTAGCTATGCCAAAATTCACAAAAATCTTTATTGTGGAATGTGATGCCTCAGGAAATGGAATTGATGTTGTTTTAATGCAAGAAGGAAGAACCATTGCTTTTGAAAGGTATCCAATCAAGGAAAGCATTTACACAAACCTATTTATGAGAAGGAAATTTTAGTAATACTAAATGCACTAAGAAATGGTAATCTTACCTAATGGGAAGATATTTCAAGGTAAAAACAAATCATGATAGTCTTAAATACTTTTTGGAACAAATATTATATTCAAAAGAGTAGCAAAAATGGGTCTCAAAGATGTTGGGTTATGACTTTGAAATATTCTACAAAAAAGGGAAGAAAAATGTGTTGCAGATGCACTCTCAAGAAATGATGAGGATGTGGAAGCATTTCTTTGTGAAAGTTCTATTATTCAAACTGATAGGATAACTAAAGCAAGAGATGAATGGAAGAATTATGAAGAGGTGTGGACACTCATTCAAAATGTAAAACAAGATCCCAGTACATCTGATACATTTATCATGAAAAATGATTCATTACAGTACAAAGATTGCTTATATATTTGTAAGAATTCCCAACTCAAACAAAAGATTCTTTTGGAATTGCATACCTCCCCCTTAGGAGGGCACTCATGATTTTTAAAAACTTACCACAGGTTTGTTGGGTCAATTTACTGTTGTAAACTAACGCAAGTATTTATTATCAATCCAGGCTAGTGGAACTTAGAAGCATCCCCAAAGTATATGGGTTTCAGTTAAGATCAATTTAGAAGATGGTTTATTAATGATTAGGGAAATGCATATTACAAATATACATCTAACTTAAAACAGTTTATAAATTCAAGTGTGCAATTAGAAGAAGAAGAATCCCTAACTTAAGGGATTTGTTTGTCTTTCTCTAACAAGATTACCTCATGAATTAGAAATAAAAACTACTTAATTGAACAATAGATTAAGATACATGAAGCAATAATTTAAGAGGCTCTTCACTGAAGAGGTCTTGGTTGTCCTTCATCATATATTCGTTTATCAGTAATGCTATTGTTAGAAACAAGAATTCATAAAAGCATGTAAAAGCATAAAGAGATGAATTCTAACTGAAGATCTTGATTAGATAGAAAAAATGTTTAACTTAAACATTTGTTTCTCCTTTCATATGTGTTAAGCAGGTAAATCCCCTCTGCGGACATAGGTGATCCCTCTAGCCCTAGAGTGGGTCTAGAAACAAAGAGACATGCTAGAGTGTTGATTCCTAATTATTGAATGAAAAGAGGACACGGTAGATCGACCTACCTGGGATCCAATGCTGTCATCGTAGCTGTAGTGGTGGTGGCCTCTCGCTCCTACCTTAGCAAGTCACAATCCTTTTGCAGTCATGCTCGGATACTTGCACATAGATCAGCAAACAAGAACAACATACGACATAATAAATTCATTCATAACTACTAGCCAGTCAAAGAGGGCTAAGCATATTTCATTAAACAAATGACATAGCACAAAATGGGAACCAAACAATAATCATGTGTATGTATTGATAGAAGGAAGAGGTACAACCAAAGCTTTGATGTCACAGTCTCCTCCAGCGGGGTTTAGCCAAAGTGCATCTCAGATACTCATCAGGGGATTCAGATGGGACGAAGGCATGGGCTTAAGCTCTCTCAACGAAGTTCTTCCTTGTTCTATCTCTTCAACAATTCAGCTATAGTGTACTCAATTCTCCATGTTCAGCTAGCTTATGCAAGGAGAGATAGCTTCTTTTTATAGAGGAAAAGGAGGAGGTTAGGATCCCTACAAAGGTGGGAGGGAGGCCTATCCTTTAGGAGGTTACCATAAGAGGTGGAAACCATAAACTAAAGGAGGGAGTCCATGGTTATTCAATCCAACCACTCCTAATGAATCATCCTCAAAGTTGTTGGTTTGGAATCTCCACCTTTATTTTTAAAAAAAATTCCATAAAAATCTTGGCGCGGGTGGCTAACTGAGACAGAGTGCCAACTGGTGCGGGGCCCAATGTTAATCTTCCTCATCGGCGCGAGGGCAGAACTGACTACTCACGCCAAGGAAAAAACAGGGGTTTTTGAAGCTCTGCTCAGGGAATTGTCAACAGAAAGGATATTGCTCTCATGTAAAGGGATGCAATGATGGCTTTGCAAGGCATGACACTGCTTATTGATCACAGAAATGACCCTCTAATGGGCGAGATGGGGATTGTAGGGACAATGGCAAAATTCTATGTAATAGATGCCCCCTAAAGCATGAGGTTCGAGGGAGAGGGAGGGGTGAAATGCTTTATGAGAACGTGTTCGAACTAAACACCACTATCCCAAACCTGCAATTACAAATACAAATGATATCTTTGATACATGAATATGTGGTATGGGCACAACCATCCATAATAAAGTACATAAAAACTGAGATCCGAGGTATGGACGCAACCATCCAACAGTAAGGATCAACAAATAGACTCAGGTATGGTTGCAGCCATCCAATCAAAAGAGTCATGCGATGAGTCATGATAATCCACAAGAACCTGCAGCCTGGATTTTATCAGACAAAACCCAGGGTCTTGCACTCCATCTCGACCCAAACAAGTACAAATTCAAGCATGCGAATATATGAGCTGAAGTTAAACATGCAAGAAAATCGTCTGATTACCAGCCAATGATGGAAGCTGTTAACAAACGCGAGAGAAACCACCAATAATGACAATGGACCTCAAGGTACGAAAGGTACAATCCACGGAATGTGAATAGTGATCTGACGTCGAACACTCGCAGAATCACTTGATCGAAGGCCAATGATGTGAACCTTGCATCGAATGCGAAGAACCTGCCATTGAGGCATGCAAGCTCCAAGGTACCACAAGGGAGTCTGTAGATCAAATTCCTAGATAATGAGCTGAAGTCGACAGGAAGTGACCTGGTCGAAGGAGGGCCATAATGTTTCCCACATCATCGACACGAGACAGAGGAACATGATGTTAGTGAATCAGGACCAACAAAGAATCAAAGGGAGGTTGAAAAATGCAGAGGCAAACTTCTCTTGAATATATTAGTGACACGACATTGGATTTGGCAGTATTTGACATCAAGGGATTTGAAGTCACGATGACGTGGCAAAGAGCAGATGAGAGGTCAAAAGAGATTACCGAAACCCATGGAGGAAAAAAATGACAAAGTGAGATGTCCCCAACCCGACATGAATGCAGACAAGTGCCATGTTCAAGAGCGACATACTGCTGACACAACTAAAATCTGGTTCAATTTTCCCCCACCATTTCTGTCGAGTACCCGAATTATTTTTTAAAACAAGCTTGAAGGGGATAGCATATGCTTGTGCTGTAAGTTTGTCCTTTGGACAAATCCAACCTAGTACATTTTACAAGCCCTAGGAAGGAGGAACTCGAATAATGTCATAGTGACGAAGTCTGATGTCATCAGGATTTAACGAGTTTGATAAAGGGAGAACTCGACATCTTTTCATGTTTAGAGGGTTTGAAAAGAAGACAGAAAATAAAACTCCAGCATGGCCCTTTTTGTAAATAGTCTCTCAGATTCGAAAAGGTAGAAAACAATATCTGAAAGAACCTCTTAGTCACGATAGGCTAAGGTATTCCTTTTTCGTAAATAATCCATCCCAGCCCGAAAAAGGGGTAAATGTATACTGGGTAGATATCGCTTCGCAGCCATTTAACGAGTTCAAAACGACAAGAGTCTCGACAATATTTTCAATTTTAGAGAGTTAGAAAAGAGCTGAAAGATGACTCCAGAAGTGACTTTTTCATGTTTTTATTGAGTCCTAAAAAGTATAAAATATAACTCGTTACTTCATCACTATGGCCTGAAAAACCTGTCGCTGCACAAGAGACACGTGTAAAACCCATTTCTTGAAAATAATATAATAAAATAATTGAAAAACATGTCTTAAAACCTAAATAGGGTTGCAAATATTTATAAAAATTCAAAAAATGGTAAAAATAATTACCTTTCACTTTTTACCTCTTGTGGAGCAATAGTTACCCATTTTATAGTGTGATCTTGCGGTGACGATTGCGGACGATCCGGTAGACAAATCTCGAATCCATTAGTTCCAGGTAAGAGCAGATATCTCTCCCTTCATTTTAAATCCTATTTTACTTCCTGCAACCCTCAATTTTGATTTATGGGGGAGGAAATGTAAATTTTAGGGCACGACGGTTGGCGCGAGTTTCGGGCACGGACTCGCGCCAATCGCCCATTTTTCTGAACTAGGGCGCACCCATTAGCGCGACTATTTGAGAAACAGTCGTGCCAACCGCACATACCATTTTTATTAAAAAAATGCAAGTTAAAGACCCATTTTTTTACAAATCCAAGTTTCAAAAATAGCTAATACCATCCATATGAACATGTTTGCAGGTAGAAAGCGGCAAAATGGTAATCGAATGCAAAGAACGGGAACACAGTGAAGAGTATGAGCTTTCCATGGAAAATGAGAGATGCATGGAAGCTCTCAGAGACTGTGGACTGAAGAATTTCTTCTTGACACTGTGTCTCCGAGCTCAACCAGAGCTACTACAGTATTTGATCAGCATATGGGATGAGAATTAGGAAAAGTTCATCCTTCGAGATCAGGAACTTGAGATCGATGTTTATGATGTCTACTTCATAACAGGATTATTGTGGAGAGCAGCAGCACCAATCCTAACTAGCACCCAGCCTTGCATGGAGAGCATGTCCATGGTGATTGATAGGGTATGTCCAAGGGCACAGAAGGGATCAGGAAGTGGGATAGTCGATATCCAGACTATCCCAGACTTAGGCACTAAAAGTAGTGCTACATACCATCACAGGAGCTGTGGGATCACAAGCATCGCACGAAGCAAAAAAGGCACAACTAATTCTTGCTGTAGAATGCTTGACACCGACCATCTACAACTGGGCAGAGGCCGTGACAATAAATATGGAATGCCAGCTAACAAAGTGCAAGAATACCAAACTGAAGCAATTTGGTTATGGGTATATCCTGGTATCGTTCTTCCTAGAACGACTACCAATTTTCCAGCGTTAGGAGGTCATAGTCCCGACACCACCAGTGAGGAAACCACAGATGGCCCGATGGGTAGCTTTGATGCCAAGGGCAAGGGGCAGCCAACAAATGTCCTGGAGACCAGAGTTATTTGATTGGCTACACCGACAGTTGATTGTCATGGAGGACTGGCCTTACTCTGGTACATATTTTACTGGTGATCTGGAACTCCCACTCCGAGAGGGCGAGGATTGGGATGAAGATTTGGGTAAGACTCATTTTTTTAAATTTTCATGAGTGTTATGATTTTTTTATTATGTATGTTATGATGTTAAATCCATGCACTTGCAGATGTTGGCCCAGAGAGACCCACAGGGATGTCTTCGATAGTGAGGCGAATCCCTCGCAATTTTGACCCTCATGGCAAGGGAGGCGAGGAGGAGTAGATTGTGCGCAACCTAGAGGGAATCACACGTGGAGTCCCAGACTATGCACGATTCGACGATGTTCCTCGTGCCTACCAGAGACATACCATAGGGGTGCCAAGCCGCATTCACCGCTTATTGAGGTGGCTCGTACGGGCAGTGACATGCTACCATGAGCATCACGCCGATTAGACACCTAGGTTTTATATCTGCATATTTTGAGAGACATGGTGTCTCGGGATGTAATAGAAACACACATATTTTTTTGAGTTTATGATGCACACTGATGCAAACATTCGATATATATATATATATATATATATAAATATATATATATATATATATATATATATCTATATATATATACACATCTATTTTCCTATATGGATCTTTTACATATGATGATGATTTTATAGATTATGCAAATGTCTATCTAATACAATGTTAGCCACTGTATCAGTTAATGCATTCATTCGTCTAGGAATATGTTGATATGTGATAAAATCAAAATGTCTTTCTAGCAAACGAACACGCAAATAAAATCTCAGAATGTATGGGTTTCTGACCGAATAATGCCCATTGAGTTGAAGAATAACAAGCTGTGAATCTAGATTTACAAGAATGCGCGTATGCCAAGGTTAATTGCCTCCGTTAATAGTCCGAGAACAACACTATACTCAATGACATTGTTTGTAGTCCACCCTAGACAAATACCTTGCAGATCTATCAACTCACTGGCATGATTAAAAACTACCCAGGCTGCTGAAGACAAATTCCTGGTACTGTGGGAAGCACCATCTGCGAAACCGACATAAGGGGTAATAGACATTTGCACAATAAGAAAGACCCAATAAGCAGGAAAAACGCTTGCAAAGCACACCAAACCAAAACATGTACAGAAATGAAAACAACACCTATGTACACAAATCATGCATGAATGACTCATGCATAATATTTTTTGAGATACAACCCATTTCTGGGCTGTTCTAGAGGATGAACTTCGTAATCAATGAGCTCATAGGCCCCATTCTGCAACAAAAGTTTAATAATGTAGGGCCCATGCCACATGGGTTGAAATTTTCCTGTCCCCATCTTATCATGAGCTTGGTCGTACAGGAGGACGAGGTCTCCTTCAATGAAAGAATGAGGGGAAACTGATTGGTCAAAATGAGCTTTGACCCACTTTTTCTGTGCTTCGATAACCAAAGTAGCAAAGCGGCGGGTTTCATCCAACCTTTCTAAGTAAATGAGACGCTCTTCCTCTGACGAAGTGTTTGGAAGCAATTCAACAGCTGATCTGAAAATGGAACTATTTGTAAATGCTATGCAAAGTATCCATTTCCATTTAATTAAGTGTGCAAAGTATTATCCATGTCTTGCAAGTTAAACAAAGTGTTTTTGGTAATTGTTTATGAGTTTATGTGTGAGAATTTGTTATTTAAATTTACTGTTTAATATATCATAGCAGAAATACACAGTAAGAAAAATTCACCATAGCATAACACAACAAACTGATGAGGCAGTTCACCCCTCCTAGACTACATTTGTCGATCCAAGGCTCCCTAATGGTGTGTCCTTGCTCTATTAATTTGCTCAAAAATGGTTACAAAGTGAAATGTATGCCTAAATAGGCAAAACAAGCTGTGAATTTGACTTCATAAGACAAAAATAAGCTAAAAATGGCTTTTTTTTCACCTCAAATAGTGAAGTACAACCCAATACAGCTCCATCTCCCTGATGGCCCTAGTGGCCCTTTCCTCTTCCCTGAAGCAAAAATTGCTGAAGAACACCTATTTTCACTATGAAACCTATCCAAAACACTCCATAATGCTGAAGAAACCCAAAATTGACTAAAATTTTGTCCAATTTGGTCGAAAATTGTGAAAGTTATGACCTAAACAAAAATTTGCCCAGTGGCACTAGAAAACCTCCTCCAAAACTGGAGGAACTCTAGTTAACCCGACCAAAAATGGCAAATTCGCCGAAACTGTCGGAATGTACCAAATTTGTGATAACCGTTAAGGGTGGCATTAAAATTTTAGTTGGGTGGTCACATGCGAATCCGCCAGAACCGCCAAATAAAATGCTAATGAAACCGCAACATTTAACTCCTGTAAGTGGTCACAATTAAGTGTTCAGTTAACCGTTAAACGTTTGAACCGCAAGGTGTTAAGGCCTTTAGGTGACGGTTATAGCACCTGGTTGCAACCGTCAGGGCTAGCCCTTAACCCTTTTCCGACCATTTGAAATTCAAACCATAAAAACATTTGGAATACAATACGATTAAGATCCATCGCACAGACGGGCTGGTCGAGCCTTTGCTCTTGCATACGTGAAGTTGCCGGTTTGAAACCTGTAAGCTGCAAAAAATTTTAAATAACCAATTTCTCCATGGTCTGGGGCCACGTGGCGGCCTCCGACCCTGCCATGTTGTTGTGTAACCAGCTCCAAAAATAGAAGAAAAGAGATATCAACGCCTTAGAAATGAGCCACTTCAAGGGGGCAACCTCCAATACATTACATAAATGAACAATTCTTGGATGATACAATACACAAAACCTCCTTTCTATATATATGAGTCCATGGGGCCATAATGTAATCCTAGTGGGCCACAATGTAATCCTAGCCGACCTAACAATAATAATTTAAGGGCACAATAATAACAAAATGGGGGTTACAAGGGTACAATAATAACAATAAGGGGGTTACACTAACAATAATAAGGGACTATACTAGTGATATAGGGACCTAACATGCCCCTCTCCTTGAAAAAAGTGTTGTCCTCAACGCTTGAGTAGCTCCGGGTGCTTCTGTATAAAATTCTCATCCTCCCATGTAGAATCTTCAGTGGGTAAGTTCTTCCACTTGATGAGATACTCTGAAATTGATCGATTCCGTAGCTGTCGAGTTCTTGTTTCCATGACTGCTTCAGGTTCCAATATGATTTTTCCTTCCGTATCAAGTTCTAAAAATATTGCTTGAATCGGAATATTTTCACCTATAACCTTCTTTAAGCATGAAACATGGAAAACTGGATGTACTCGCGAAGAAGCAGAAAGCTCCAATTTGTATGCCATAGTACCAATATTTTGCAACACCTTGTAAGGACCATAGTACTTTGGTGATAATTTATTATCCTTCTTAGCTTGCTTGAGGGACATTTGTTTGTATGGTTGTAGCCGTAAAAATACCCAATCTCTTACATCAAAACTTCTCTCGCTGCGATGTTGATCTGCCTGTTGTTTCATTCGATTTTGTGCCAAATTCAGGTTATCCTTTAAGAGTTGGAGAACTTCTTGGTGATGCTCGATGTGATCTTCCACTGCTTGAACCTTCGAATTTTCTCTTAAAGATGATGTGATGGATGGTGGATGATATCCATAAAGTGCCATAAATGGGGTCATTTTTGCTGCAGTATGGAAGGAAGTGTTATACCACCATTCAGCGAGAGGTAACCACTTGACCCATTGTGTTTGTTTATCGGATACAAAACAACGAAGATATCCTTGCAAACATTTATTTACTATCTCAGTTTGACCATCAGATTGAGGATGATAAGATGAGCTATGAGCTAATTGAGTACCCAAACAAGAAAATAACTCCGTCCAAAAATTTCCAGTAAAAATGGGATCTCTGTCGCTCACAATAACCCTTGGGCTTCCATGTAGCTTTTGAATTCTGTCCATAAATGTAGTAGCAAGTGTACTTGCTTTAAATGGATGAGATAATGCACAAAAGTGTGCATACTTGGTAAGTCTATCAACTACCACCATGATGACACTCTTTCCTTCGGACTTAGGTAAACCTGTGATAAAATCCATTGAAATCTCCTCCAAACGTTGACTTGGAATGGATAAAGGTTGTAGAAGTCCTGGGGTCTTAATTGTTTCCACTTTATTCTGCTGGCAAACCAAACATTCCGCCACAAACTTTCGAATATCAGATTTAAGGCCATCCCAAAATAATTCTTTCTTCACCCTGTGGTAAGTTTTTAAAAATCCCGAGTGTCCTCCTAAAGGAGAAGTGTGCAATTCCAGAAGAATATTTTGTTTTAGTTGGGAATTCTTACAAAGATATAAGCGATCTTTTTACCATAAGGAATCATTTTTCCAACTAAATGTATCATATGTACTAGGATATTGCTGTAACTTTTGAATGAGTGTCCATACATCTTTTTCCTTCTTCCATTCATTCTTTCTTGAGAGTGCATCTGCAACAACATTAAGCTTTCCTTTTTTGTAGATTATTTCAAAGTCATAACCCAACATCTTTGTGACCCATTTTTGCTGCTCTTCTGATGATAGTCTTTGTTCCAAAAAGTGTTTAAGACTATCATGATCATTTTTTACCTTGAAGTGTTTTCCCATTAGGTAAGTTCGCCATTTCTTTAGTGCATGTAGTATTGCTAACATTTCCTTCTCATAAATAGGTTTCTGTAAATACTTTCCTTTGATTGGACGACTTTCAAAAGCAATGGGTCTTCCTTCCTGCATTAAAACTGCACCAATTCCATTTCTCGAGGCATCACATTCCACAATAAAGGTTTTTGTGAAGTCTGGCGTAGCTAAGACCGGTGCTAGGCACATTGCCTCTTTAAGATGTTCAAAGGCCTTAGTTGCTTCAGGAGTCCATGAAAATGCATCTTTCTTCAATAATGTTGTTAGAGGTCCTGCTATTCTCCCATAATTCTTAACAAACTTGCGATAATACCCTGTTAACCCGAGAAATCCTCGCAACTGCTTTATGGTTGTGGGGACTTTCCATTCCTTAATGGCTTTAATTTTGTTAGGGTCTACTTTAACACCCTCGTGAGATACAATATGACCCAGATATTCCACCTCTTGTACTCCAAAGAAACATTTGGATGTTTTGCATATAATTGTTTCTCCTGCAATAGTTTGAGCACCCTGTCAACATGTTCAACATGATCCTTCCAAGACCTGCTATAGATTAGTATATCATCAAAAAATACTAGCACAAATTTTCTAAAGAAGGGTTTGAAAATGGAATTCATCAACCCTTGAAATGTAGAAGGTGCATTGGTAAGGCCAAAAGGCATGACCAAAAATTCATAATGACCCTCATGAGTTCGAAATGATGTTTTTGGAATATCTTCGGTCTTCATTCTAATTTGATGATATCCTAAACGAAGATCCAACTTGGTAAAATAAATTGCTCCATGTAATTCATCCAATAATTCATCAATCACAGGAATGGGAAATTTGTCTTTAATGGTGAGATTATTGAGCTCCCTATAATCCGGACACATTTTCCATGATCCATCCTTCTTGTGTACCAATACTACGGGAGCAGAGAAAGAACTTTGACTAGGTTGAATTATACCCGCCTCTAACATTTCTGCAATCATACGTTCAATTTCGCTCTTTTGGAAGTAAGGATATCTATAAGGCCTGATGTTTGGAGGAACACTTCCTGGAATCAAATGAATGGCATGATCATGATCACGAATAGGTGGGAGTCCTTTGGGAGTTTCAAACACCTTGGAATGATTGTCCAAGACTTGTTGGAGATCTGCAGAGATAGATGATTTTGATGTTGGAACTTCTAGTGAGCATAATTGTGCAATTACGCCTCGCTGTTCTTTCTTTAGAAGCTTTGTCATGACATTAGAGCTTATTATCCTTCTTGGCTTCCCCGCAATACCTCGTAATTCGACTTCCTTTCCTTCTGAAAAAAATTTCAAGAAAAGTTCTTGAAAATTAAAAGCTACCGTCCCCAAAGATTGTAACCATTGTACTCCTAGTACAACATCAGCACCTCCCATAGGAATGGCAAGCATTGGACTAGTCGATACATATTCCCCCATGGTTAGCTTGATATTATGGCATTTTCCAGAGCAATTTATAGTTCCTCCATTTGCAACCATCACTTGACATTCTGGTGCTGGGTATAGGAAATAATTTAATTCCTTGGCTACCTTACAATGAATAAAATTATGGGTGCTACCTGAATAAATCAACACTATTACCTTTTTCTTCTTGATCTGTCCTGCTATCTTGAGAGTTTGAGGAGTGGTAATTCCTGCCAGCGCATTACATGATATGGTCAGATTCATTTCTTCCTCTTCTATGGCTGGTTCCTGGTGTGTATCCTCTTCTTGTTCATTTTCTTCTTCTTCTTCACAATCTACGTAAAATAATTTCTTTTCAGCACACTTATGACCTTTAGTGTATTTGCTATCACAACTGTAGCAAAGCCCTTTTGCTCTTTTTTCTTCCAATTGTTGTGGTGTCAACCTTGTAGGTTGTGAAAATCTAGGCGTAGCAACACTTTCTTCTTTATAGAATTGAGTGGTAGGCTTCCTTGTCGCCATAATTTTACATTCAACTTTTCTTGCCAACCTGAATGCCTTCTCCAATGAATCAGGTTCCAAAACACGAACTTCATGTTGGATGTTATCCTTTAGAGTACCTATGAAGAGATCAATCCTGTGTTCCTCTGGAATATCAGTTGCCCTTATATTCAATTTTTGGAAGTCCTCAATGTGCTGCCCCACTAAACCCTTTTGTTTGAGATTTATCAATTGGCTAAAGAAGGTGTTGCTCTTTGTATCCTCATAATGTGCTATCATTTCCTCCGTAAAAATTGACCAAGTGAAAAATTTTTTACGGGAGCAAAGCCATTGATACCATACAAATGTATTTTGTTCTAAATGTAAAGTTGCAATGCGTACCTTTTGTGTGTTTTGTACGTTATGGAGATCAAAATATTGCTCCATCCGTAGTATCCATGTTACAGGATCCTTTCCATCAAACTTCCTCATATCCATCTTTGGAATATGGTGGTTCTTCCCGCCAACATTAGAGTTTATGAAATCACAATTAACATTTATTTTGTTCTCATCATGAGGTTCTTCTACTATCTTTTCGCCATTAGGAAACCTTTCTTGTATCAACTTTGTCAAACCTTCCATGTCTGCTTTTAGAAAATTCTTCATGTTTTCCATTTTCTCATCGATCTTAGCTTCCATGTCATCCATCTTAGATTCCATGCCAGCCTCCATGCCATCCATCTTAGCTTTCACGCCATCCATCTTAGCTTCCATGCCTTTCTTCAAAACTTCCATTTCATTTTTTGTTGCTCTTTGCGAGAGTGAAATTTGTTGCACTTGCTCTTGCAATTTTGATAGATCATGTTGCAATTCTTCATCTTCATGAGTCATAGTAGAGCTTTCCAAAGGCTTAATGGGTGTTGAATTCTTTTTTGGGGCCATTTTATAATCCAATATTGATATCTATTCTACAATATGCCCTTGCAATCAATTCAACTTGATTCTTCAAACAAGACTTATGCAATTCAGAAAAAAATACACACCTTTTACTTGCTTTTGAGGAGCTCGATATTGAAATTGTATTATCTTTGTGATTGCGGCTCTTCTATATCTTAAATTTAGCACTGAATTATCCCTCTGAATTCTCTTTTGAATGCCACAGGTTTGACCTGATTTGGATTCTCCAAGACAAAGTTGTGTCCAATCTCCCACAATGACTTAATTATGGACTAGTTCAGTAGAGCGAACTTGTACGACTTGCCACTTGTCAATATTTTTTCTTTGTCTCTGAAATTGATAGCCAAGAAACTACAGTCTGTATACTTGCGACTAATTTTTACGGCACTCCAATCTGATGCCCAGAGAGAGAGTTATTGAACTTTTTCCACGATCACCTCTTTGAGATGAAATTCAGGAGCCTGAAAAAGCACTACCTTCCACAGATCATATCTCCAAAAATATTGCGAACCAAGTTCTGAAATTTTTTGACGAATTTCCTCAGGATTTCAGCTTCGCACCATATGAATTTCAGACTCTGACCCTTCGTACAAAAAAATTTATAGCGCAAATGCCACGATGACATGTTTATGAGCCTGAAAAAATACCTAACTTCCACAGATGATATCTCCTCAAATATTGCGAACCAAGATCTGAAATTTTTAGAAAACCTTCCTCAAGATTTCAGCTTCGCACCCTAAAAATTTCAGCTTCTGAAGCTTCGTAGAAAAAAAGTTATAGCGAAAATACCACGATGACCTGTTTGGAGCAGCGAAACCCTAGAATCCCAAAGCTCTGATACCAAATGTTGTGTAACCAGCTCCAAAAAGAGAAGAAAAGAGATATAAACGCCTTAGAAATGAGCCAATTCGAGGGGGAAACCTCCAATACATTACATAAATGAACAATTCTTGGATGATACAATTTACAAAACCTCCTTTCTATATATAGGGGTCCATGGGGCCATAATGTAATCCTAGTGGGCCACAATGTAATCCTAGCCGACCTAACAATAATAATTTAAGGGCACAATAATAACAAAATGGGGGTTACAAGGGTACAATAATAACAATAAGGGGGTTACACTAACAATAATAAGGGACTATACTAGTGATATAGGGACCTAACACATGTGGCAGCCTCCGATTGGTCCGTTTGCAGAATATTTCAGGGAATATTTCCAGAATATTCTCAGAATATTCCTTGGAATATTCTTTTTTTAAAATTTTCTAATTTAGAAAAGTCAAACTTGGTCAACTGAAAAATGAAGTTTATTGGAGACTTCAAACCTTAATAACTTTCACATACGACCTCGGTTTTGAGTCCCGTTCACGGCACCAGAATCGTAGCGACGAGGCCTTTCCAGTCGTTCAGATTGCAACTAATTATGAGCAGTTCCATTTTTGAGCATTTTTTCAACTTGGACATGATCACCTAATCACACCTCCCCAATGGGAAGATTTTGGACCCAAAAAGCTCTCTGAATTACAGAAATTGAAGATGAGGAGACTGAGTCTCCACTCTTCCAACCTTGAACCACTGAAATCTTCCTGACTTCATCAAATTGAGCTTCTCATAAAAAGATAAATTCTTCCTGGAATATGCTGACTGACTATTACTAACCTTGACTATGTCATGCTTCAAATTTTTGAAACTTGCAGAACATCAACTAAAATTTGTAGAAATCATACTGTTCCTACAATGGTCTACCTTCCAAGGAAACTGGAAATAAGATTCACCTTGCCAACTGTCCTTATGGCGAATTTTTGCTGAATGAGCCATGTACTTGTGTCGATTCCCGAACAAGTTTTCTCTGCATACCAATCTGCCATTCTGAAACTAGCATTGATCCATGCTGAACTTTGTGCCTTCTTTGCTTGCATTCTTTACCCTCTCTTGGATTTTTGCACCACTTTGCACCGAAACATTGTTCTTTGCACCGATTGACACCAAAGATACTTTCTGCAACATCTGGTCATCTTCTTCCAAAGACAACCTTCTTTCAGACTGAAACATATCATCATTTATATCAGCAATAACATGAAAAGGATTATGTACAAAATATTTTTGCTTAATCATCAACAAAGTCAAATTTTGACTTGCATTGACAAGCCTTTTTAGTTGCCCGACATTCACTAAAGAAGATTCTAGCTTCTTCCGATGTGCTCTCACAATAAACTCCTTCCATCCTTGAATAGATGATACTTGTTCTCATGGCGATGGAAAATCACTTTTCTGTCATATAAGTACGCACTACCCAACACCACACCTGTAATGTCAAGCAGTACCACATCTAATTCAACCAAGTCAACTTAATGAGTTGTTATGGCGAAGCGCAACATGCACTTCCTTGAAACTTGTTAATTATCATCCTTGCAATTCCATCCAAGTGGATATGGCTTTGGATGTGGAATGGTTTCAAGTTTCATCTTCTTGACTAAGTCTTCTGAGATGAGGTTTTCTTGAGACCCACTGTCAAATAGTGTGTCTATATTTGTGTGTTTGGAAATTATCCTCACATGAAATAGCTCTATCCTCCTCTCTTCATTTGGAGCTTCTATGTGACAGTTTAAAGTGCTAGAACTGGGATTTGTTTCTTTTACAATCTCTTTCCCCTTTATGTTCATTAGTACCATGTTTATGCTTTTAGTTTCATCTCTTGATTCAGACCCTAAGTCTTGTTCAACTATTGCAACTTTTTTGCCCTTTTCTTTGGCCTTATCTTTGGTTTCAAATTTTTCTGGCTTCAATTCCGGATGAAGTTTCCAACAATGGTCTTCATCGTGGCTTGTTTTGGAACAATTTTTACAAAATATTTTTCCTGTTTCTTTCCTAGAGTTTGCATTTCTTTTTCTTCCTTTGCCTTTAAATTCACTACCCTCATTCCCATCAAAATATTTTTTACCTCTAGCCTCTAAATGCGTGGCTTGAACAAAAACCTCGTCTAGACTAGTAGGATTGAACATAAGGATATTATGTATAAAAACCACCTATATATTTCAGAAAAGTATCTTGACTATGCAAATCAATTCCAAGTAATAAAGCCCTTCGTCTAAACTCTTGGCTGTAACCTTGAACATTTTGTCCCTTAAGCTGTCTAAAACTTTGCCAATTCATGATAGCATTTTGTAAATGAGCTAATGGATAAAATTGATGTTTAATTGCGGAAATAAATTCAGCCCATGATAAAGTGATCTTACCATGTTTTTTAATTTCATCCTTTGTCTTGGCTTCCCACCATACCAATGCTGCTCCCTCCATTCTCAAAGAGGCTAACTAAATCTTGGTGTTGTCTTCATGAAGGTTTTGTATCCTCAAATAAACTTCCAACTGCCTTACCCAATTGTCAAGTTTCTCTTCATTGACTTCACCATTAAACATAGGCAACTCAAATTTAACATCAAGCTTTAAAAATGGACTTTTACCATAGGTTTTAGACTTGTGAGATTGATTCACCGAAGTAAAGGATGATGATGTAGAGGAAGAGGATGAAGATGGGGATGGTGGATCACCATTTCCTCCGTGTCCTTTCTTTGACTTGTCATCACTTTTATTTCCTCCTGAAGAACCCTCTCCTTCTTTCTAGTGTCTAGACCCTTCTCCAACAAGCCTATCATTCCTTTCTTGGTAGAGTATCCTCACAATCTCTGTCATGTCCAAGAAAGCCTTTCGGAACACCCGTTCCTCTTCTTTGGGATCAATGTCTTCAGGAGCTTCTCCTTCTCTTGAAGACATGCTTGAGGCTTCTTCTATGGCTCTTGGAGGTGGCTCTTTGGCCCTTCTTGGTTGAGGATTACTTTTTTCACTAACCAAGTGTCCTTCACCTCTCTTGAGTTTAAGCCTAGTAAGCAACAAAACTTGCAAACAATCAACTATATCTTTGCACAAGAACAAATGTAGAGTAAAACTCTAGCTCCTAATGCTCAAATCCTGAGCTCTGATACCAACTGATTTGAAAATGGAACTATTTTTAAATGCTGTGCAAAGTATCCATTTCCATTTAATTAAGTGTGCAAAGTATTCTCCATGTCTTGCAAGTTAAACAAAGTGTTTTTGGTAATTGTTTCTGAGTTTATGTGTGAGAATTTGTTATTTAAATTTACTATTTAATATATCACAATAGAAATACATAGCAAGAAAAATTCACCATAGCATAACACAACAAACTGATGAGGCAGTTTACCCCTCCTGAGCTACATCTGCCGGTCCAAGGCTCCCTAATGGTGTGTCCTTGCTCTATTAATTTGCTAAAAAATGGTTACATAATGAAATATATGCCTAAACAGGAAAAAAAAGTTGTGAATTTGAATTCAGAAGACAGAAATAAGCTAAAAATGGCTTTTGTTTCACCTCAAACAGTGAAGTACAACCCAATACAACTCCATCTCCCTGATGGACCTAGTGGCCCTTTCCTCTTCCCTGTAGAAAAAATGGTTGAAGAACACCTCTGTTCGCTTTGAAACCTATCCCAAACACTCCAGAATGTTGAAGAAACCCAAAATTGACTAACATTTTGTCCAATTTGGTCGAAAATTGTGAAAGTTATGATCCAAACAAGATTTTTCCTAGTGGTACTAGAAAACCTCCTCCAAAACTGGAGGAACTCCAGCTAACCCGAACAAAAATGGAAAATCTACCAAAACTGTCAGAAGGCACCAAAATTTTTGATAATCGTTAAGGGTGGCATTAAAATTTTAGTTGGGCGGTCACATGCGAATTCGCCGAATAAAATGCTAACGAAACCGCAACATTTAACTCCTGTAAGTGGTCACAATTAAGTGTTCAGTTAACTGTTAACCATTTGAACCGTAAGGTGTTAAGGCCTTTAGGCCACAGTTACAGCGCCTGGTCACAACCGTCAAGACTAGCCCTGAGGGGCTAGCCCTTAACCGTTTTTCGAACATTTGAAATTCAAACCATAAAAACATTCGGAATACAATACGGTTAAGATCCACCACACAGACGGGCCAGTTGGGCCTTTTCTCTTGCATACGTGAAGTTGCCGGTTTGAAACCTATAAGCTAAAATTTTTTTTAAATAGCCAATTTCTCCACAGTCTTGGGCCACGTGGTGGCCTCCGGGCCTGCCACATGGCAGCCTCCGAAATATTCCAGGGAATATTTCATGTAATATTTTGAGGAATATTCCCAGAATATTCTTTTTTTTAAAATTTTTCCAATTTAGAATAGTCAAACTTGGTCAACTGAAAAATGGAGTTTACTGGAGACTTCAAACCTTAATAACTTTCACATACGACCTCGGTTTTGAGTCCCGTTCACGGCGCCAAAATCGCAGTGATGAGGCCTTTCCGGTCGTTCAGATTGCAACTAATTCTGAGCAGTTCCATTTTGAGCATTTTTTCAACTTGGACATGATCACCTGATCAATAGCCAGCTTGAGCGAAGGTATTTCACACTAAATCGGGAGAGTAGCTTCCAGACCATAAACCAACTGAAAATGAGTGAATCCGGTTTCATTCTTAACTGAGGTTCGGTACGCCCAAAGAGTCGAAAATAACATGAGATGCCAATTGGACTTGTGGATCCCAATCATACGCTGAAGCATGGTGACAAGAACTTTGTTCACGACTTCAACCTGGCCATTGGCCTGAGGATAGTACGACGTTGAGCTGTCGTGACGCAGACCCAACTTAGAAGTCAACTCCGCCACCATATAATGCCGAAAATGGGAACTATGATCGGTAACGATGGATTGAGGGACACCAAACCTAGCAATAATGTGATTGAATATGAATTGAGTAGCTGTCGTGACGCAGACCCAACTTAGAAGTCAACTCCGCCACCATATAATGCCGAAAATGGGAACTATGATCGGTAACGATGGATTGAGGGACACCAAACCTAGCAATAATGTGATTGAATATGAATTGAGCAGCTATCTTACCGTCAGCGGAAATTGTAGGCATTGCTTCGGCCCATTTGGTGAAGTAGTCAATTGGTACGATAATATAAGCATGCCCCCCCGGCCGAGTGAGGGTTACACGTCATAAAATCGATGCCCCACTTCGCAAAGGGACCAATGGTAACGACAGGATGAAGAGGTATAGGCGGCGCACGAATCTTTCGTTGGTATATCTGGAAATCATGACATTTGCGAACTGGGACAATGCAATCTTTGAATATAGAAGGACAAAAATAACCAACAAGAAGAATCTTCTGTGCAGTGGCATAACCAGACATGTGACCGCCACAGGCGCCATTGTGATAATCATTCAAGACTTTCTCAACTCCCTCGAGAGTCAAACATCAGCGGAGTATGGAATCCACTCCGACGCGATAGAGCGTATCTCCGACTATACGATAAGGTTGTGACTGGTGCTGGATGCGTCGGTGGGCATCCTTCGTCAACTTAGATCGAAAAGTAGAAGTCTGGAGATAGATGATGATATCACCGTACCACGGATCGAGGGTGCTAATCAAGAAAAGCGTATCGTCTCGAATGTATTCCTCAAAACAAGACGGAGCAGAGTCAGAAGGGAGAGAACAGATCAAGTCAACAAAGACTAGTGATTTATTTGACTTGGCGGCAGTAAATTCCAAATCGAACTCTTGGAGGATGACAATCCACTTCGAGTATTTGCCCCCCAACAATTGTCAAGACAATATATAGGTCATAGGGTTGCAATCAGAAATCACAGTCATAGTACGCAACAAGATATAATGATGAAAACGTTGAACTTCTTGAACCGCAGCTAATGCCAAATTCTCGACATGTGCATAGCATGTCTTAGGGTCGAGAAGGTTACGATACAAGAAATAAATAACGTGCTCGTTACCGTCATCATCATCTTGTACCAGAACAATGGAAATTGTGCTAAAAGAAACGGCTAAATAGAGGGAAAAATCATGATGATAGTTGGCAGGATGCAACAGAGGAGCATTGACAAGCAATTTCATCAGGGCCTCAAAAGACTTTTGAGCAATCTCATCCCAACAGAATGGGACGCCCTGCTTTAGTAATCGTGTGAATCCTTTAGCCACTTCTGCATAGTTAGGTATGAAACGACGTAGAAAATTAGCCTTCCCTTGCAAACACTACAACTGATGTAACGAGGAGGGAGAGGGGAGATTGATAATAGCCTCAACCTTGAGTGGATTGAGGCAAATTCCGTCTTTGGACACGATAAACCCTAAGAGCCTACTAGAATCAACGCAGAAGACACACTTGTGCGGATTAAGCCGAATGTTGTAACATCGAAAATGAAGAAAAATCTGACGAAGATGGTCAAGATGGTCCATACACTGAGCTGAATGAGCTAAAAGGTCATCCAGATAAGGCTGAACGATGTGACGAATATCGTGAAAAGCATACAACATCGCTCGCTGAAATGTGGCCCCAACATTCTTTAAGCCAAAAGGGAGTTTCTTATATGTGAACATACCCCAAGGATAGATGAAGGTAGTCTTATGTTGATCAGTCGGGAGAATGTTAATCTGATTATAACCAGAAAAACCATCCATGACGGAAAAAATATCACTCCCAGCACAATCATCAATGATTTGATCAATAAAGGGAGTAGGATAATTATCCTTAGGACAAGCTCGATTAATATCACGATAATCAACAGAGACCCAAATCATGCCTTGTTTCTTAGCTACAGGAACAATATTAGAGACCCATTTTGTCAAGGGAATCAGATAAATGAAACTAGCTTGGAGAAGCTTTTCAAATTCACCTTTAATGGCAGCAGCTTTTCTAGGGTGCATAGGATGAAGACACTGGCGAACAGGTTTCGAACCAGGGTAAGTAGGAATTTCATGCACCACTATACTAGGATCAATGCCGGGCATTTCTTCATAAGACCATGCAAAGACATCACATACTCGTG
The DNA here is from genome assembly GCA_034641835.2 of Pinus albicaulis. NCBI lineage: Eukaryota > Viridiplantae > Streptophyta > Pinopsida > Pinales > Pinaceae > Pinus > Pinus albicaulis. The sequence goes on along the minus strand of CM076571.1, from coordinate 909,011,735 downwards.
GAAAAGGCTAGTGTAAACTTGAACTTCATCGGAAGAATAAATGACCCCGATATGGATGTTATCAACGATTCCAGGTTTAACGGAAATGTCAATAGGCATCGTCTGTGTAATATTACTCAAGTTACCTTCCAGAAAAAGATCATGCGTCAGAACAGGTGTTTGAAGCGGAGAAGGAACCTGAGATGCGAATTGCTCAAGACATGTAGACATCGCCCCGAGACTAGGCATGAAGGAGGAACGATGATGATTATCGTCCCACGATAGCTCTTTGAGAGACATGGTTTCCACGATGGCCTCATCGGAAGGAAACACTTCTTTCAAAGGATCAGGTGAATCTGAATCACCAAGCCAGGGGGATTGAGAATAATTGTCAAGAGACATGCTCAAAGGAGCATGATCAGAGAACGGAGTTTCCGAAGCCGCAATGAGTTCACATTAGTTAATCTCAATCGGACTCAATGGAATCGAATCTCCAAAGGAATTGACCTGTTCAGGTGAAGGGATAATCCATGGGTCATTAGAACAAGAGAACATATTGATCTGAACAGTGTTTGGTGGAGGAAGAGGAAAAATACCCATGAGGGCAGGATCCTTGAAAAGACCTGGCCCTACGCTCTCGTAGGGAGTAGGAATCTTATGCACATACGAAACATTGTTCTTGGAAGAGGAGGTGAAGAAGGAAAATTGATCAACAGTAACAATCTTTCCTTCGTGTGCAAATTTTAGAACATGAAAGAGAGTGGATGGAATGTATAGCATGGCATGAGTCCAACTGCGACCGAGAAGAAGATTATAATTGATTTTAGCATCAACTACCTCTACCTCAACATTGATTGTCTTCCCTTTTAAAGTAATCGATGAACTAGCGAGAACACCTAAAGGCTTTGATTCCCTTCCATCAAATGCTTCAAGGGAAATTGGTGATGAATTTAGGGCCGAAGAACCAATGGCTTTCCAGCAAGAAGATGACATGACATAGGTTGATGCACCCTCGTCCACAACTGCTCGATGGATATCGAGACCATTAATAACCACTTGGATAATAAGCGCAATCTGATGCGGAAGTCGTGGAATGAAATTCTATAAATCGAAAGCAAGAAGGCTAGTATCGGTAGGATCAACCCCACCAATCGCAGACAACAAAGCCTTCCGTTGAGAAGAGAAAATTTGAAGTACTTATAATGTAGACATTGCAGACAACGCCTGAGCCAAATCCTCAACAATACTGTAATGCTGAGTGGCTCGGGCGTTGGGATTATAAGAATACTTACGAAGTACACCTTTGAAAGGTGGTCGTACAATGGATTCAACACTAGGCCTTTCAATCTCAAGAGGGCCAGAAACAGGTGGAGGAGGAGTACCATCAATGATTTCTTTCCCCTCTGCCTGACGCGATCTAGTATAATCTTTCGATCGAGTAGAAATAGAAACGGCTGCAGAACCATTCATCATGAACACCCGAGAGCCAAATGGGGTAGAGGAATAAGGTTTCTCTACCATATGGGTTTTCTGAGATGGGAAAGGTTCTTTAAAAATGGCTGGAGTTCCCTCGGTGCCTTTGAGCAAACGACTCACTACGGATCATCTAGGATAGTCTTTGGTGAAGTGCTCTTCATCACAAATCAAACAAGGATATTTCGGCTTGCGTTGAGAACCATCGTCAGCATGAGGTTTTTGAGAATTTTGTTTCAGGGTATCAGCTTTGGCCTTACCTTTACCCTTATTTTTACCTTTAGAAGCATTATCCACCGGATTGGCCTGAACAACATTAACTTCTACGGGTTTACTAGAATTCGAGGTGGATTGAGAAGTAACATTGTTGGAATAAGTAGACTTCGGCTTCCCAGAGTTTAAGGAAGAAGACTTTTGAGAAGCCTGAGACACAGAACCAATAATACCATCGACGGATGGAGTCACTGGTGATTTAGAAGTTTTAGGTCGAGGAGCATCAAGCAAGGTATCATATAATGCGCCAGACTGAGAGTACACAATATCAAGGTATTGGGCGTAAGCAATGGCTTGTTCCTTGGTTACACATGCCCCCATATCTATGTCTTTTGCAATTTGATTGACAAAGGAAGTGGTGAACCAATGAGTCAGAAGCTGATGAGGAATCTCAAATTTGATCATGCGATGACGACATCGCCACTCATGAATATGATCCGAGATATGAGTAGCTCGGTCCTGTTTCAATGAAGTGAGGAGGTGTGTCCCGGTCTCATGATGGATCGGTAACTGAAAATGCGTAAGGAATGCCATGGCTAAATAATTTAAGTCTTATAAGATGCCACGAGATAGCTCAATGTACCACGTTGTAGTGGCACTAGTAAGAGTTCGTTGAAAATACAGAACCGAATAGAATCATCAATCCAAGAGTTAGAGGAACACCACAAATGGTAAGTCATAACATGTGCTTGGGGGTATTCGCCAAACTTGCCCTCAAATTTAGGACAATCACCAGGAATCTTGGTCGGAACCGGAGGCCAACACAGGTTATGAAGAATGGGATCGTTTGTTAACTTTGACACATCCGGTAACTCCAATGTAGCAAGAAATGGTAATTGATGATTGAAAGATATTGGAGGTCTCTGATAAGGACCCGTGTTTACATTCCACCCAGTTCGAGAAGAATTCTGCCCCCATATATTCTGCCCCGAAGGATTCTGACCATAGGGGTTAGAAGCAGGATAATTCTATTGATACTGGGGTTGAGGACCAAGATACTGAGTCTGAGAAGACCATTGAGGTCCTTGTTGAGCAACGTATGTATTCTGTTGCAGAACGTAAGCATGGCTTTGAGGTTGATTATATACCAATGGAGGTTGATTTTGAGGGTAAAAACCTTGGGGCGCACTATATACCGGCTGATATTGACCTTGAGGGTAATAATTGCCTTGTGGTTGAGCAGGTGGGCCCTGCTGAGCAGGTTGAGCGGGATGCAAAGCAGGTGGACCTGGTTGAATTGGATAAACAGGTAGAATCGAATGAACCGGCTGAGGAGCAGGTTGAACCGGCTGCTGAGCTAGTTGAACTGAATACTGAGGCCCATCGAGTTGCCCTTGTGCGAGAGGTTGGCTTGATGGTTGCGATGGAACAGGTTGTCCCTGATAACCAGGTTGACCCAGAGGAGGACCATAGGGTTGTCCTTGTTGCACAAATTTTTGGCCATACGGAACGTGTGGCGGTGGCTGTGGTGCAAAATGTTATCCCTGTGGTGGATAAACTTGCCCCCCAGGAGCATAAGATAGTCCTGGTTGATTCTAAGGTTGACCAGGCGGACCGTAGGCTTGACCTTGTTAGACTAAAGGTTGACCTTGTGGACTGTAAGGTTGTCCCTGTGGACTAGAGGCAGAGCCCTGCTGAGCCAAAGGTTGTCTCGGTGAGGGTTGTCCTTGCAAGCCAGAGGGTTGCACAGATAAGGTGGGTCCAAGATGAGAAATGATCTGATAAGGATCATAAACAACCCGATGAGGATCAATAGGAGGCAAAAAAACAAGATTACCATATACATCATAATGATGCGGTAAGGAATAAATGGGATTACTGATAGCATCATAGTGATGGAATCGAGGATTGTTAGGAGCTTGGAGCTGCTGAGAACCCTGAGAGCTCTGCTTCTGAACAACCAACATATACTCTTCAAAATTAAGGCTGCCAGGAATCACTGGGGCAGTGGAAATTGCACTAGAAGAAGGTGGGGCCTCTACAGCACTAGATTGTGATGTACTAGGACTGAGATTAACATGCCATGTAGGATTGAGAAAAATAGACCTGCGAGTATGAAAGTATCCTAACGACTGAGTCTTAACAACCGGTGTGGATGGAGCCACACATGCAGTCGGTTGGACTGGGATAGATGTAACATTAACCGACGAACCAGGTGTCGAAGGTGATAGTCCTAACGAAGGGAGGACCAAACTTTGAGGAGGAGTTAATGTGCTGGATTGTGCTATGGAGGCAACACCAGACATAATCTGACTCAAGGACCTATATCCAAGTGGAAGTGACACCGATGGTGGAGAAGACTGAGTAGAAACATGAGGGACATCTTCAGGAAAAAGCTGATATTATCCTGTAGAAACAATCATTCCTTCACTACCAACAGGACTGGATGAATCCATGTCTGATTTCGCCGTAAGATATTCTAAAATACTACGGGGACTTGGAGGTATAGCAGCAGCAAAAAATGGTGAGCCCGACGTAAGAGGAGGAAAATATCCTTCTTCCCCAAAACCAGACCAAGCACTTGAAGGAGGCCAATTGAACTCAACTGACTCTTCAGGAGGAGATCAGATAGCAAGAGGTTGAACAGATGGAAGAATAGGTTGCGGAAAATTGGCAGACCTAGTGGACTGAGGGGTTTCAAAAGAAACGTCTGGAAAATAAATACCACTAGGAGGCAGTGAGGACGACGAAACTGGTGGTTCCGCCACTGTGACTGTATTTCAAAACAGGAAGGAAAAAGATAACCAATTGAAGGCTCCAAGATCAAAATATAAGGAAAACAAAAACAAGCCAAGTAATAAAAATTTTAACAGGCCTGTGATCGTAGGTGATTAATTTTATGACATTGAATCCAGATTTTGCTGTTTCATGTTTTAAGAGTCGAGAAACAGGCAAAAGATGACTCTAGTCACTTTCAATTTTAAACGAGCATGAAAGGACAAGTGCTCGACGATCTCTTCTATTTTTAAAGAGTCATGAAAAGATCAAAATGACTACTCAGGTACTCTAAGCAATAGGGTGTATCAGGTTTCTGTGAACTGCCATATACACCTTGGTGATCAAATGAAAGAGAAATGACCAAGGAATTAACGTACGTGTAGGTAGTCTCCCCGAATGCTGTGTTTGGTGTATCACAGTTACAAGGTGGTAGACTCGGATTCCTATGGATAAAAGGATTTCAACCTAGAGGGGTCTTCCTTTATATACTCGATGGTATGGGGAGCACAAGTCTGTACTAGTGCTATGTAAAGCCAAATGGAGAACAACAACTACTAGGTTTTAAGACGCCGGAACACGTCTCTAGACTAGACCACTAAAAATGTTCCGTTAGGTTTCAATGCTTCCTTAGGTTAATTGAATGAATTTTAAAGTTGATATTGGATTATGTTTCAGTTTCAAGGCCCTACAGAATTTGGATTTCAAATTTCCTAAATGCAAAATATATGCAAATGAACATCATATTTGATTCAATGAATGCTAATTACGAGTAGGATAGAGATCTTTCAAACAATATCAAATAATAAGAATATGCCAAAGAAATCCACTAATGCATCTAATGCAATCAAATGAAAATGAAAAAATCTTTCCTAGATTATCAAATTCTAGTTATGCAAAATAATTTCTCAATTTCAATGAAAAGGAAAGAATGCAAAACGTTTTTTTTTAGTTTTTCAATGAAAAGAGTATACAATTCACTAATTACATGAAAAACAAAATAAACACTAGCTTGAGTATTGCGAATGTAAGAACCAAACTTGAATGACTCAATCAATGCAAAACAATCACAAGAAATCACTCAAACTAATGCCACAATCTTCCAAATCAAAAGAAATCTTTCAAAACGATCCAAAACAAGCAATGTAATCTATGATTGGAGCAATAAAAAGAAGAATCAATCAAAAATTAAATGATCATTCAACCAAAGCAAATACTCAAAAAGGATCAAGAAAACTAAGTGTAATCAACCCAAGAATGAGACTAACAACAATCAACAAGACTTGATTTCAAAATAGAAGGCTCAGTGCACAAAGACACTTAGAAACCTTAAGGCCTTAATCTACACTGATAGGAAAATAGAAAAACTACTGAGGAAAACATGCCCACAACAGTGAAAACAGTCCCAAAGGCTTAATTACACACAAAAATAAACCCAGAGTCAAGCACAAATGACAAAAGGACTCATCAAGGAGGGCAAACCAAATCCTACAGGATTCAACGCGATTGTAAGGCGGTATTCAACGCCAAATAGGGGTTGGCGTGATTGCACCAAAAGAAACCTGCGCCAATCGACACGACTATTCAAACGAAAAGCGCGCCAAGCTGGATAACTATGGGAAAAGGGAAAAATCAATGAGAAGAGGTAAATCTTGGCACTCTGGAGCTGAACATGGGATGGAAAACAAGCAAGCAAACCAGAAAAAGACAAACAAGCAAGCCAGTGACTGAAGTTGACCCAAACAAGCTAAAACGACAAACTCACACTGATTCCCCAGCAGAGTCGCCAATTTTTTAAGCAGGTAAATCCCCTTTGCGGACAGAGGCGATCCCTCTAGCCCTAGAGTGGGTCTAGAAACAAAGAGACATGCTAGAGTGTTGATTCCTAATTATTGAATGAAAAGAGGACACGGTAGATCGACCTACCTGGGATCTAATGCTGTCGTCATAGCTGTAGTGGTGGTGGCCTCTCGCTCCTGCCTCGGAAAGTCACAATCCTTCTGCAATCATGCTCGGATACCTGCACATAGATCAAAAAACAAGAACAACATACGACATAATAACTTCATTCATAACTACTAGCCAGTCAAAGAGGGCTAAGCATATTGCATTAAACAAATGACATAACACAAAATGGGAACCAAACAATAGTCATGTGTATGTATTGATATAAGGAATAGGTACAACCAAAGCTTTGACATCGCAGTATCCTCCAGTGGGGTTCAGCCGAAGCGCGTCTCAGATACTCGTCAGGGGATTCGGACGGGACGAAGGCATGGGCTTAAGCTCTCTCAACGAAGTTCTCCTTGTTCTATCTCTTCAACAATTAAACTATAGTGTACTCAATTCTCCATGTTCAGCTAGCTTATGCAAGGAGAGATAGCTTCTTTTTATAGAGGAAAAGGAGAAGGTTAGGATCCCTACAAAGGTGGGAGGGAGGCCTATCCTTTAGGAGGTTCCCATAAGAGGTGGAAACCATAAAATAAAGGAGGGAGTCCGTGGTTATTCATTCCAACCACTCCCAATGACTCATCCTCGAAGTTGTTGGAGTGGAATCTCCGCCTCTATTTTTAAAAAACATTCCATAAACAGCTTGGCACGGGTGGCTAACTAAGACAGAGCACCAACTGGCACAGGGACCAGTGTTAATATTCCTCATCGGTGCGAGGGAAAAACTGACTACTCGCGCCAAGGCAAAAATAGGGGTTTTTGAAGCTCTGCTCAGGGAATTGTCAATGGAAAGAATATTGCTCTCATGTAAAGGGATGCAATGATGGTATTTGCAAGGCATGACACTACTTATTGATCACAGAAATGACCCTTCAATGGGCGGATGTGGATTGCAGGGATAGTGAAAAAATGTTGTGTAACAATATGCAAAATAAGAATGTTCATTAGATTCATCAATACTCAGAAATAATCAGCATAAACAAGTTAAGCATAAGCAAACTAATTTAGAAATTGCAACTACAAATAAACTAAGAAGTGCACTTAACTCGGTGTGGGGGCTCTCCACCCTTGCCTCGCACACTGAAGGTGTTTTTAGAAACTTAAAACTTCAATCAATCAACCAACATATAACAATAGAAAATAGGATAGAACAGATCTTCAATTATGTCCCCAAATTCTTAGAAATAATAATGTTAAGTCATACAAGTTCTACATATCAATGCCTTCAAAGGTTGAGGCTTAAATAGATAAATTATCTAACAAATTCATCTAAAATATCTTTTATAGTCATGACTATCCTTATCTTATCCAATCAAGTCAAATTCATCCATCAGATCCATCAAAATCTAGAAAATCCCACAAAATAAGAATTGTGACCTAGTTTCTAGGGATCCTCCATAAAGACAGGTCATGTTTGATTGCCTTTGACCGGGCCTTTAAAAGCTCAGTTTGACTGTGCCTTTAAAAGCTCAGTTTGACTGTGCCAAAAAGTGTACACTTATTATTAGTTCCCAAGCCTTCTAGAAATATATCCAGCTTGAGCCCAAGTCTCCTTCAAATATGCAAACCATGAGGCCATTACGGGAATTTATGATGTTGTCCAAAAATACACTTAAATTTCAATTTTTACAAAAACATCTAATAATTTAAAAACATAATTTAAATACCTGTATATGCATATTTTGGTCAAAATAAGGTGGATATGATGGTGAATATATGGATAGTATGGAAAATAAGATGTATTTACTAAACAAAAAGAGATAAAAAATGAGGGCCAACATTTCCCCCAAGCTGATGATCAAGCATGTCCTCATGCTTGCTTTTTCCTCTTTGACCTTCTCAGCTCTAATGCTGATCCCATTCCTGATTCTGAAACTTCCTTTTATGCTACATATAGAAGAGAATCCATATATTTGAATTGTTATTCCTTGTAAATTGAGGTCTTAAAATTTTGTTTCTCATACTTGGCCTTCTAGGAATTTTTCTCCTGAAGCCACCTGAATGCTTGTGTATAATGAAGATTTTTTTTTGGTTTTCAACTTTCCCATTTCTTCACTTATCTTCTCATTTTATTTAACCAATTTTTCATTATTTGTCTTATAGGTTTCATTTTTTTCTTTCAGGGGCCTTTCCATGATTTTACTTACCTCCAGGCTATTATTTAATTCTCTAACCCTGCTAAGGTTTTGATCTTCCTCCTTGGTATTTTTAGAAACTGAAGTAGTTTCAACCTCATTATTTTCAAAATAAGAGTATTTGTATACAATATTTTCATAAAATTCTTGTTGTAACCTCTCAAGGATTTCATGGCATGTTTAGTTAAATGATATGTCTCTATGACTTGCACTTTTGGTTCTGCTGAGTTCTTCTTTTTCTGTCTCCTAGAAATGGTAAAAAATGATGTTTCCCTCTTTATCATAGCTGTCTCCTGTTGTTTCTTTGACCTAGTTTTAGGATAAAGAGGTGAATGCACAATATTTCTTGTTTCCTATAATTGTTTAAGTTTGTTTTCAGTGACTTGTTCTACAAACTTACTTTCAATTATGAAATTTTCCCAAACCATTCCCTTAGCTTTCAGCTGGTAATCCACAAGGATTTTTATGAGCCCTTGGTGAATAATTTGGGCTTCTTTGGGTTTGTTCTTAGATTTTAAACTCTCAATCATCTTCATAATTTTTTTATAAAATAAGTAGGGCAAATTGATCCTGATATCTCCTTTAATATGTTGTAGTAACCTAACATGATATAGGAGTACTCCACTATGTCTGTTATCACAGCTGAAAAAATTTTGAATTATCAAAACTAGCTCTGCCCAAGGTTCATTGAACCACTCCCTTGGAATCCCCTTTGACCTATCAAAAGAACCCTTTCTGTTTTTATCCAAGAAGAATGTCCAAGCCTTGTCTTTGAAATTCAATCCCTTATGGTATATTTCTCCTGATGTTGGCAACTCTAAAGCTTCTAAAATAGATTCTAGAGTCAAAGGAATATGTAAACTACCCACCATAGTTTCATCCTGTTTGAAATTGTCTATAAAATCTCTTGTGATATCCTCATTGTGCCCTTTGAATTTTTGAAGAAAGCATATTAAGGTTGATTGATAAAGTTTCTCAATTGTTTCCCTACTCCAATGTTCAATTTGAAAATCTTTGGGCTCTGTTCTTGAAGTCATTTTGTCTGAAAACCATTTGATGTACCCATCTACTGTCATTAACTTCATTTTTTTTTTTTTTTGTAAACAAAAATTCAAGTACTAGATGTTATCACAATAGTAAGGCTTACCTCTTGTTTACTGTTCTTGCCAAGTAATTGAAATCGACCCTCTGTTTTCCTTTGGAAGAAAACATAAAAAATTCATGTTTCTTTTATCATACTCTCCATTTGATTCTCTGTCTTTTTTTAAAAACAATCCTCTGCCTCTATTTTGTAAATTTTTGACTGTGTAATTTTTTTTTATACAACAGTGTCTTGTGACCTCTCTGTTTCATACAAAATTATTTTCCAAAGACATAGCATGATGTGTCTAATATAAACTCACTGTTTATGCAAGAGAATATCTCAATCATTTAATCAAAAATATCATAATAAGTTCACTGTTTTCGTTCAAACATTCACCAAACTCTGTTCTCTGCTATTTAAAAATACAAAAACGTGTTTGACTGTGTCTTCTAAACCAATATTTATCCACAAATCCTGATTCGAATTCTTCTATTGAGTGTGCAAATAAATTTAATCTACTACACAACTCAATTAAAAGGAATTCACTATGCAATTACAACTAGAACTCTCCATTATCTGTTTTCATTCGTTTTGAAATAGAAGACTGTGCATGAGGATGTGTTCAAGCTTACCTGTCTTTTGCAATGATCCTCATGATTCTCTGCTATGATCCTCGTGATTTTCCTTCTAGTTTAACTGAGGTATCTGTGTTTCAATCATCGCCAATCTCATCAAAATCCTCACTCAATATTTTATCATTTATTCACTTAATCAACAGAAGATTTACACTTGACTGATGGCAGAGTATTTATGAGTGGTGTCAAAGTGTTTATGAGTGGTGGCAAAGGCAAAATGTAACACAATGACAAGTTTTAAAAATTGAAATAGAGAAATCCTTTTATAAATCTCAGTTTGTTTTAACAACCCCGAGATTTATTCATGCAAATCATCGTTGTTTTAAACAACCAAATCTGAGTTTTCTTCTTACCTTATCCTTCATGGGATTTTTCCTCTTGATAGCGTGGTTGCTTGAAAATTTTTCCGGATTTGTTGGCTTGAAACTTCAGTTAATTCCCATTATCGCTCCGTTCCTCTTCACTGCTATATTTCCTGCCTTCTTTGCTACGTTATATTTCTTCTATTCTCCTTACATCTTCTTCATTGTCTTCTCTCAGCTTCTGCATTTATTTGTTTCTCACAGAGTTTTAAAAATGGATGCATGTTTTGATAACATGCCCTCCTTCTCTCACTGAGCCTTCGAAAGGTGATGATGGTGAAAAGCAAAATGTATATCAGTTCCTTCAGGTCTTAGTAATGGTAGAAGTGTTCTCAATAGTTTACACAATGTTGTGTTATGGCATTTGAATTTTTTTTGACCGTACATCAACCACTGCTTGACCGGTGCATGCATGGCTTACCCTTGACTGTCATGCTGACTCTGGTGTACATTCCATCCTTTGATTCACTTATTACACAACTCCTTTCATGTTTTGATTTCATGCTTTGCGTTGATGACTATGTCTGCTTCCATCCTCCATTGAAACACATCATCTCCCATTGCATATGCGGCATCATATTTCCGTTTCATTGCTTGTATTCACATCACCGTATGCCATCATTTATTCATTCCTCCACTGTTGTATGTATCACTATCTCATCATAGTTTCGTCCATAGCATACATCATTGTCATGCATTGTTTGTTATAGCATCATAATTTAGGTTAGTTTGCATTCCATTGTTAGTATTATGATTGCGCTTTTGCTCCATTACCTTAGCTTATAACCATTTATGATTACGCTCTTTTCATTTTGTTTTATTGTTTGAAATAGTTGTGCTATCATATGATTTTAGACTTTAGGTTTGCTCTTTTATTTAATTCTTAAAATTGACCAATGAAATGGTCATATTTTAAAATTAAATATTTATAATGATACTAACCTCTTGTTTGTTGATTGTAGGTCCAACAAAGGTTTAATGTTTAAGCCTTTTGTTTACGATTCTTTTTCTTTAGAAAAATAGGGTAGGGTATGGTATGGATAGGTTATGGAATGTTTATTGAGTAATTAGGATAATGGTATGGATATGGATAAAATAGGGCTAAGAATCATAGGTGATGGAATGTAAATGATGAAAAATGTAGGGGATAAAAATGCATAACCAGTACTAAATTAGCTTTACAATTCTAGAATATTTTCACAAAAAAATTGAAATTTTAAGAGCAATTTTTACTTACTGTACTTGTATTCCCTCAAACCATTTGATGTTCATGATGGTCGACATTGTGTTTGTTGTTATGACGACTCTTTTAGACTATGTAGAGACTTTATTTCTGCTTTGCATCTGATTTGATTTGGAATGATGTTGTTCAGGTCCCTTCTGTAGGTTAAAATTTGATATTTTAGGTCCCTTATGATATGATCTTCATTTGATGTAGCTCAGGTCCCTTCTAACAGTTTATATTTTTAGGTCCCTTCTGGCGTAATTTGCAATAATGTTTGGAAATTCCTTCTGTCGTAATGATACAGGTCCCTTTCTGAATAATTTTCTCAATAATAATTTAGGTCCCTTCTGTATATGTTGAATGATGTATCGGGTTCCTTTGTAATTGTATTTCATATTCTGTCTTCAATTCAATTATTGGAACTATTTTCATAGTTTTATTACACACCTCCCCTAAGAACATAGTTACCGATCAAATAGGTAATTGAACTGGTACCTGCTTTTTTGAAGTAGCAAAAAAAGCACCCAATTTAGAAAAGTGGTGATGCAGAATCACCCTGCTTTTTTTTTTGGGCATATTTTTGACATTTTAGTTTATTTATTAATGAAGTATGAACATTTGTTTTAAAAATTTAGTGATTTTCATGCTAATTTTTAAAAGTGTTGATCCATCGTCCACCATTTTTTTTTTAGAGTGGTGATTTTCATGCTAATTTTGAAAAGTGTTGATGCAGCATCAACCTTTTTTTTAGAGTTGTGATTTTCATGTTGGTAATAAAAAATAAAAATAAAATAAGAAAAACAGGACAAAAAAAACTCAAATATAAAAAATATATATAAAAATAATAAAAAAACTAGTAAAAATGTAAAAAAAAAACCAGAATTAACATGTAAAAAAAAAAAAAAAAAAACCCGAGAATTAAGGAGGTAAAATGGAAAAAATTCAAAAAAGCACATAATATAAAGAAAAAAAACAAAAATTGAAAAAATAAAATAAAATAAAAAAAACATCAAAAACAATTTTTTCCAAGTTATTATGATGATGATGATGATGATGATGATGGTTAACGTCCACTGAGACCAATCTTTGGTCTATCAGACCTAAAGAAAAGAGTTATTTAATTTGATTTAAGATTTTATTCCTATGCTAAAAAAGCTTGGAGAGAAATATCTGAGATCACTATAACTTTGACATCTTAAAACAGGCAGGAAAGGTGTATTGCAACAAAGATTATGAAATTGAGCTCTAATGTGGTTGTATGCGGGGCACTCTAAGAGGAAGTGATTTTCATCCTCGATGTTCATATTCTCACAGAGATGGCAGATCCTTTCCATCCATGGTGTTTTAGGAAGTGTCCAACGACCTGTTTCACTATGGAGCTCATGAGAGTTCGTTCTAATCTTGGCTATATTAATTTTCTTCTTTGAGCTAGTTAAAACAGAGAGATACTTTTGATCTTCTAAGGTGGGGTTGATGACCTCCTTATAATACCTTAATTTTATTTTAGCTGCTAGATATTTATCACACCACATTTTTTCTTTGAACTTAGAAGTAACAATTTTTTTAATGTTATTGATGTTTTGCAATGCAACATTCTCGTCGATCTCCCAATGGTTTAACTAGGCCATGGTGTCTTTATACCAACCTCGTTTAAGCCTTAGGTGGTTTTGGCTGAAATTTAAAGCTAGCTTAGGAAGTTTATGGTCTCCTATGCTATTGAGCTTGTGCTTGTACAACAGAAGCCTAGTCATAGCTAGGCTCTCGATAGGGGAAAGACCCACTTCTATAAGGAGAATAGGATAGGGTGTAATGCTTTTAATTTTAAGGTCATACGTTATAAAATGCTTCTGTATTTGCTCAATATTTCTCCAGGATTCCCTAGAGATGCTGCAACTCCAAACCTCACATCCATATAAGATAACAGGAGTGACTAAAGTTTCAAAGAGGAACTTCTTTCTATCCCACATTACGAGGTTTGCCATTTTACAATTATTTTCAAGACCAAAATAAGCTTTCCACCCCCCACTAATCCTTTTATGAATGCTATAGTTCCAGTTGAGCTTGTGATGAATATCAATTCCTAGGTACTTGTAAGAAGACACTTCCTCCAAGTTACTATTGTCATTCATAAAATTAGCGTAAATGTCCTTCTTGGATTTGATAATCATAACTTTTGTTTTGTCAATGTTAACAAACATACCCATGGTAGAGCAGAAATCCTTAAGAAGTCTAAGTTGCTTATCAAGATCAGATGGGCACCTTGCGAGAAGAACAATATCGTCAGCATAGAGAAGAAGGATGATGACTATCCCAGCTAAGATCGTGCCAGCACATCCTGCTTCCTCTAAAAAACCTTCTATCTTGTCGATGTAAATGCCAAATAGGGTAGGGGAGAGGGGGAAACCTTGTTTAACTATGATATTACACTTAATATCTTTCGACCACCCCTCATTACTCTTTAACTTGGCAATTACATTCTCGTATAATGTTATAGCAGCCGCTCTTAGCTCGAAAGGAAAATTTAGCTCTTCTAATCTATTCCATAGGTTATTTCTAGGAACCATATCGAAAGCCTTTCTAAATTCCACAAAGCAACATAAGAGATTAGATTTATCATTACAACATTCTTCCACAATGATCCTAAGCATAATGAGGTGGTCCATTGTTGAGTGCTGCCTTCTAAAACCCGCTTGGCCTTTTGCCCACTTACCTTCACTTTCAAGCCAAATTCTCAACTTCTTTTCCAAAATAATACCATATAACTTGGCTAAGAGTGGGCTGATCATAATTGTTCGATAATTAGAGGGGTTATTTGTATCCCCACTTTTAAAAATAGGGATAATGAGGCTCTGAGTCCAAGTTTTAGGGAACCCTTGCTTGACCGCTTGGCTGAAAAGCTTGTGGATGTGGGGGATGAGGATAGGACCTCCAATTTCTAATATTTCCGCTTGGTAACCTTCGATGTCTTTAGTTTTCCCATTTTCTAATCGTTTAACCCCAAAATCAATGTCTTATAATGAGAAAACTTCTTTTGTTGTGAGTAGGGTTTCAAAATCCCTGGCATTTGGAGATTCATAAAGCTTTTTAAGATAGGAATTCCAGTTGTGTAAAGCAATTTTATTATTATCTTTAGTTTTCCTAGTTAGAATCTGCCTCCAGAATTTCTTAGGAGCCACCTTAGAGAGGTGTAAGAGATTCTCTTGTCTTTTACGAATATATTGCTTTTTTTTCCTTTTAGTTAGGGCTTTGTATATTTTATCTTGTTAATTTTGAGAGATTTATCAAGAACTTCCTTAATTTCTCTCCTCGCACTTTTACAATCTTTGTCATACCATGGGTTGGTTTTTCTATTTATTTTATTGCTTGAGACTTCATTTGAGAACTTGTTAATAGAATATGAGAGGGTTGTAGTAAAATTATGATAGAGGTCATGTATGTTGTCTATACTAGATAAAGGAAGCAAATTAGTTTTTAATTCATTTAGAAAGAGATCATTTTTATTTCTATCAAAGATTAAGTTCTTTTGACTATAAGGATTATCTTCATGGGATCTCTATGCATGACAAAATTGAGAGTTATGAGTAAAGGCCTATGGTCAGAGTCAGGCTCGTGGTCGTCTAAGATGTCAAAATTTATTATTTCGTTGTATAAAGGGAGATTGGAAATAACATAGTCTACCACACTCCTACCAAGCCCATGGATGCATGTCATCTTGCTAGAAATGGGCCACTTCTTTAGACCGTTGCAAATTATGAGATCCTGAGCACTACAGAGCTTGACTAGCTCCGATCCAAACAAATTATCCCCGAGGTCTTCAGAGCTCCTTTTGTACCGGCTAGCCAGAGTAAGGTCTTCATCTAACCAAAGAGGATTGGGGTTGGAATGATTGCTTAGAAGAATAACTTGGTTGCTTGAAGTTCGAGCATTAAAGTCACCCATTAAAAGGATATTACCTTCATTCCTTAGGCTAGAAATATCATTCTCTAAACCATTGTAAGGACTATTTTTATCTAGATTCTTTTTCTTATAGAAGTTAGAATTAATGGGGGAAAAATAACAGATTGCTATGTAGGTATTTTTATCATTAATGTCAGTAATCTCAATCCAACTATATTGGTTGTAAGGGTCGTTTTTATAAATCCTAGCATGGGGGGAGATGTTCTTCTTAATGTAGCAAGCTATGTCCCCAATGCCTCTATTGGAGGATCGCTTGTTCCAGGTAGACCATAGTGCAAAGCCATCTATGTTAGGGACCTTAGATTCTTCGTGCTTCCAAGTTTCAACAAGCAATATAATATCAACATCATTTGAAATCCAACTTAGCTTGGGGCCTTTGTTACATGGAAAGCCCCGACAGTTCCAAGAAATAATTCGGAGCATGTTGAATTGATATTTATTACTATCTTTTTGGTTTCTATCTCGAATAACGACTTTTCTATTTCTGATTATTTCCCATTTTCCTTCCTTCCTAGCTTCTTTTACCTTTTGAACCTCCTTTCTTAATTTTGCTTGATATTCTGGAATGAGATCTTCGTTTATAAATATTCCCGTTCCTTTTAGACTTGAGGTTTTACTAAGTATGTCATACTTATGGTCAGTAGAGCTCACCTTTATTCGGATCAACCTTCCTTTATTCTCAGTTAATTTCCCTAACCTTGATGCTTCTATGAGACACGTGGTTTCAATTTGTAATCTATTACGTAATTCTGTCTGGGCTATGGCTAAAGTATCCTCATCTACCTCCTCTTTCAAAGCGAAGATTATAAGGTTCAAGGCCCTTTTATTACGCTCATGGTCTAATTCGATCAATTTTTTCATTTCATCTTTAATTGGTTTGAAATCTAATTTACTTGCCCCACTATTTAGGGTGAGATTATTGTTAAATTTTTCTTCTAGTTCTTTAATCATGTCCTTCATTTTGAGACTCTCTATATTATCAGCATCTCCTTGTTGGGATGTTTGGTTAGTATCTTCGTTTTGTTTTTCTATGACCTGCAACCTAGTTTCCATTGCCACCATTTTATTCTCCAATAGTTCTATTTTATTTTCTATTTGTTTTTGGATATTGTCTTCAATAGATGTGAATTTGTTTTCCAGCATGGCTTCTAACTCGGTTTGTAGCTTGACTTCTCTCTCTTCTCTACATTTCTCTAAAGACTCTACATACTCTTAAAGACTCTGTAGAGTAACTGTGCTAGGTCTACCTTTGGTAATCTTTGGTAGCTGTGGTGAATTATTCATACTTGAGAATATATGAGCATACATGTATTAGAAAAAGATAAGGATTGTGTGCACTTGAATATCAGCAAACCAGACAGCAAACATCAAGTGGTCAGGTCCAAAAATTTATCGAGAAAAAATCACAGCAGACCCAAGTAGTAATGGAGAAAATTCACCACAGACCCAAGTATTAATCGAGAAACCCAAGTATTAATGGATAAAATTCACCTCAAAATTTTCACTGCAAACCCAAGTATTAATCCAAAAAATTCACCGCAAAATTTTCACTACAGAATTTCACGACAAACCCAAGTGTATATATATATATATATATATATTTAAAATAAAAAATTAAGATTAAAAAAAAAATCAGAAAAAACATTTTCAAATAATTAAAAAAATGTTTTTAAAACTTAAACCATTTTAAAAATTTAAAAATGAAAATGAAAAAAAAAACATTTTTCAAATTAAAATTTAAAAAAATTTAAAAATTAAAAAAAAAATCTAAAAACATTAAATTTAATAATAATAATAATAAATTTAAAAAATTATTAAAAACAAAAAAATTATTAAAATTTCATAAATAAAAAAAAATCGAATTAAAAATATATATTTAATTGCACCATCAAAGTGGCGGCGGGAGGTCGATTCTTGGAATCGACCTGGGGAGGTCGATTCCGGGAACCGACCTGGGGAGGTCAATTCTTGGAACCGACCTAGGGAGGTCAATTCCCGGAATCGACCTTGGGTGGTGGATTCCGGGAATCGACCTAGGGAGGTCGATTCCCAGAATTGACCTTGGGAGGTGGATTCCGGGAATCGACCTTGGGATGGGGATTTTGGGAGTCGACTTGAGGAGGCCGATTCCGGGAATCGTCCTGGGGAGGCCGATTCCGGGATCGACCCAGGGAGTCTGATTCCCAGAATCGACCTTGGGAGGTCGATTTCGGGAATCGACCTGGTGAGGTCAATTCTGGGAATCGACCTAGGGAGGGTGATTCTCGGAATCGACTCGGAGAGGTTGACTCCCAGAATTGACCTGGGGAGGTCGATTCTGGGAATCGACCTCCCGCTCAGGTGGCGGCGGGGGCCGACCGTTGGGCGGGCAGGGAGGCTACAAGCAGCCCCCGCCCGCCCGCTCGGCGGCTAGCCCCCGTCACTACCTGTGCGACGCAACTAAATAACTTGTTTTTAATTCGATTATTTATTTATTAAACTTTAATAATTTTTTTTTTTGTTTTTAATATATTTGTTTTTAATTTTTATTGTTATTTATTATGTTTAATATAAATTTTTTTATTTTAATTTTTTAATTTTGATTTAATTTTATTAAATTTAATATTACTCTTTGAATTTAATTTAATAAAATTTAATAAAATTTGTTATTTTTTTAATTTATTTAAATTTAATATTTATTTTTCAAATTTTGTTTTGTTTTGTTTTTTTTTTTTAATTACATAAAATTTAATATTTTTTATTTAAATTAAATTTTAATATTTTAAATTCTTTTGTATATAAATATTTTTTTCATTTAATTTTATTTTTTTCCCATTTTCCATTTTTAATTGATTTTTAAATTTTTTTAAATTTTCATTTTAATAGTGTTTTTTTATTTAATTATATATATATATATATATATATATATATATATATATATTTAATAAGATTTGGTATATATTTTTATAAATTTAATTTAATATATACATACAATTTATTTTTTATAATTTAAATTTAATTTATTTTTTAAAATTTATTTGTTTTTTAATAATTTTTTTAAATTTAATATTTTATTTTTTCATTTCAATTTTTTTTTAATATTAAATTTAATTTAAAACCTAAAAATATTAAATTTAATAATAATAAAAAAAATGAAAAAAAATATGAAATATGATTAATACTAAAATAAATTAAAAAAATTATTAAAATTTCATAAAAAAGAAAAAATCAAATTAAAAAAATATTTAATTGTGCCGTTGAACTGGCGGTGGGAGGCCGATTGTCAGAATCGACCTCCCCAGGTCGATTCTGAGAATGAACCTTGGGAGTTTGATTCTGGAAATCGACCTGGGGAGGTCGATTCCGGGAATCGACTTGGAGAGGTCGATTATGAAAATCAACCTGGGGAGGGCGATTCCCGGAATCAACTTGGGGAGGTTGACTCCCATAATCGACTTGGGGAGGTCGATTCTGGGAATTGACTTAGGGAGGTTGATTCCTGGAATCAACCTTCCTGGAATCGACCTCCCGCCGAGGTGGCAGCAGGGGCCGGCTGTTGGGCGGGTGGGGAGGTTGCAAGTAGCCCCCCGCCCGCCCAGCGACCAACCCCATCGCAACTTGGGCGACGCAATTAAATATTTTGTTTTTAAGTCGATTTTTTATTTTTTATTAAATTTTAATAATTTTTTTATTTGTTTTTAATTTTTTTATAAATTTTTTTATTGTTATTTATTATATTTCATATATGTTTTATTTTTATTTTTTAATTTTAATTTAATTGTATTAAATTTAATATTACTTTTTGAATTTAATTTAATAAAATTTAATAAATTTTGTTATTTCTTTTAAATTTTGTTTTGTTTTGTTTTTTTTAATTACATAAAATTTAATATTTTTATTTAAATTAAATTTTTATATTTTAAATTAATTTGTTTTTTTCATTTAATATATATATATATATATATATATATATATATTTCCATTTTCCATTTTTAATTGATTTTTAATTTTTTTTAAATTTTCATTTTAATAGTGTTTTTTTTTAAATTTTAATTTAAAATTTTATTTATTTATTCATTTATTTATTAAAATTTAATATTTTTTTTGTTTTGTTTTAAATTAAATATATATATATATATATATATATATATATATATATATATATATATATATATATATGATGATGGTTAACGTCCACTGAGACCAATCTTTGGTCTATTGGACCTAAAGAAAAGAGTTATTTAATTTGATTTAAGATTTTATTCCTATGCTCAAAAAGCTTGGAGAGAAGCCTCCCGAGCTCACTATAATTTTGACATCTTAAAAGGCTAGGAATGTCATTATTGGAACAAAGATTATGAAATTGAGCTCTAATGTGGTTGTACGCGGGGCACTCTAAGAGGAAGTGATTTTCATCCTCGATGTTCATATTCTCATAGAGATGGCAGATCCTTTCCATCCATGGTGTTTTAGGAACTGTCCAACGACCTGTTTCACTATGGAGCTCATGAGAGTTTGTTCTAATCTTGGCTATATTAATTTTCTTCTTTGAGCTAGTTAAAATAGAGAGATACTTTTGATATTCTAAGGTGGGGTTCATGACCTCCTTATAATACCTTAATTTTATTTTAGCTGCTAAATCTTTCTCACACCACATTTTTTCTTTGAACTTAGAAGTAACAATTTTTTTAATGTTATTGAGTTTTGCAATGCAACATTCTCGTCGATCTCCCAATGGTTTAACCAGGCCCTGGTGTCTTTATACCAACCTCGTTTAAGCCTTAGGTGGTTTTGGCTGGAATTTAAAGCTAGCTTAGGAAGTCTATGGTCTCCTATGCTATTGAGCTTGTGCTTGTACAATATAAGCCTAGTCATAGCTAGGCTCTCGATAGGGGAAAGACCCACTTCTAGAAGGAGAATAGGATAGGGTGTATTGATTTTAATTTTAAGGTTATACGTTATAAAACGCTTCTGGATTTTCTCAATCTTTCTGCAGGATTCTCTAGAGATGCTGCAACCCCAAACCTCACATCCATATAAGATAACAGGAGTGACTAAAGTTTCAAAGAGTAACTTCTTTTATCCCACATTACGAGGTTTTCTGTTTTACAGTGATTTTCAAGATCAAAATAAGCTTTCCACCCCCCATTAATCCTTTTCTGAATGCTATAGTTCCAGTTGAGCTTGTGATGAATATCAATTCCTAGGTACTTGTAAGAAGACACTTACTCCAAGTTACTATTGTCATACATAAAATTAGCGTAAATTTCCTTCTTGGATTTGATAATCATAACTTTTGTTTTGTCAGTGTTAACAGACATACCCATGGTAGCGCATAAATCCTTAAGAAGTCTAAGTTGCTTATCAAGATCAGATGGGCACCTTGCGAGAAGAACAATATCGTCAGCATAGAGAAGAAGGATGATGACTATCCCATCTAAGATCGTGCCAGCACATCCTGCTTCTTCTAAACAACCTTCTATCTTGTCGATGTAAATGCCAAATAGGGTAGGTGAGAGGGGGCAACCTTGTTTTACTTGGATATTACACTTAATATCTTTTGACCACCCCTCATTTCTCTTTAACTTGGCAATTAGATTCTCGTATAACCTTATAGCAGTCGCTCTTAGCTCGAAAGGAACATTTAGCTCTTCTAATCTATTCCATAGGTTATTTCTAGGAACCGTATCGAAAGCCTTTCTAAAGTCCACAAAGCAACATAAGAGATTGGATTTATCATTGCGGAATTCCTCCACAATGATCCTAAGCGTAACAAGGTGGTCCGTTGTTGAGTGCTACCTTCTAAAACCTGCTTGGCCTTTAGCCCACTTACCTTCACTTTCAAGCCAAATGCTCAACTTATTTTCCAAAGTAATACCATATAACTTGGCTAAGAGAGGGGTTATTTGTATCCCCACTTTAAAAAAAAGGGATAATGAGGCTTTGAGTCCAAGATTTAGGGAACCCTTGCTTGACCGCTTGGTTGAAAAGCTTGTGGATGTGGGGGATGAGGACAGGACCTCCAATTTTTAAGATTTCCGCCTCGTAACCTTCAATGACTTTAGCTTTCCCATTTGCCAAGCGTTTAACCCCAAAATCAATGTCTTCTAATGAGAAAAATTATTTCGTTGTGAGCAGGGTTCCAAAATCCCTGACATTTGGAGATTCATAAAGCTTTTTAAGATAGGAATTCTAGTCGTGTAAAGCAATTTTATTATTATCTTTAGTTTTCCTAGTTAGAATCTGCCTCTACAATTTCTTAGGAGCCACCCTAGAGAGGTGTAAGAGATTCTCTTGCCTTTTACGAATATATTGCCTTTTTTTCCTTTTAGTTAGGGCTTTGTAGATTTTTATCTTGTTAATTTTGAGAGATTCATCAACTGCTTCCTTAATTTCTCTCCTCGCACTTTTACAATCTTTGTCATACCATGGGTTGGTTTTGCTATTTCTTTTATTACTTGAGACTTCAATTGAGAACTTGTTAATAGAATATGAGAGGGTTGTAGTAAAATCATGATAGAGGTCATGTATGTTGTCTATACTAGATAAAGGAAGCAAATTAGTTTTTAATTCATTTAGAAAGAGATCATTTTTATTTCTATCAAAGATTAAGTTCTTTTGACTATAAGGATTATCTTCATGGGATCTCTATGCATGAAAAAATTGAGAGTTATGAGTAAAGGCCTATGATCAGAGTTAGGCTTGTGGTCGTCTAAGATGTCAAAATTTATTATTTCATTGTATAAAGGGAGATCAGAAATAACATAGTCTATCATGCTCCTGCCAAGCCCATGGATGCAGGTCATCTTGCTAGAATTGGGCCACTTCTTTAGACCATTGCAAATTATGAGATCCTGAGCACTACAAAGCTTGACTAGCTCCGACCCAAACAAATTATCCCCGAGGTCTGCAGAGCTCCTTTTGTACCGGCTAGCCAGAGTAAGGTCTTCGTCTAACCAAAGAGGATTGGGGTTGGAATGATTACTTAGAAGAATAGCTTGGTTGCTTGAAGTTCGAGCATTAAAGTCACTCATTAAAAGGATATTACCTTCATTCTTTAGGCTATAAATATCTTTCTCTAAACCATTGTAAGGACTATTTTTATCTAGATTCTTTTTCTTATAGAAGTTAGAATTAATGGGGGAAAAATAACAAATTTCTATGTAGGTCATTTTATCATTAATGTTAGTAATCTCAATCCAACTATATTGGTTGTAAGGGTCGTTTTTATAAATCCTAGCATGGGGGGAGATGTTCTTCTTAATGTAGCAAGATATGCCCCCAATGCCTCTACTGGAGGATCTTTTGTTCCAGGTAGACCATAGTGCAAAGCCATCTATGTTAGCGACCTTAGATTATTCGTGCTCCCAAGTTTCAACAAGCAATATAATATCAGCATCATTTGAGATCCAACTTAGCTTGGGGCCTTTGTTCCATGGAAAGCCTCGACAGTTCCAAGAAAGAATTCGGGGCATTTTGAATTGCTATTTATTACTATCTTTTTGGTTTCTATCTTGAATAACGGCTTTTCTATTTCTAATTATTGGCCATTTTCTTTCCTTCCTAGCTTCTTTTAAATTTTTAAACCTCCTTTCTTAATTCTGCTTGATCTTTTGGAATGAGATCTTCATTTATAAATATTCCTGTTCCTTTTAGACTTGAGGTTTTACTAAGTATGTCATACTTATGGTCAGTAGAACTCACCTTTATTCGGATCAACCTTCCTTTATTCTCAGTTAATTTCGCTAACCTTGTTGCTTTTGTGAGATACGTGGTTTCAATTTGTAATCTATTATGTAATTCTGTCTGGGCTACAGCTAAAGTATCCTCGTCTACCTCCTCTTTCAAACCGAAGATTATAAGGTTCAAGACCCTTTTATTACGCTCATGGTCTAATTCGATCAATTTTTTCATTTCATCTTTAATTGGTTTGAAATCTAATTTACCTGCCCCACTATTTAGGGTGAGATTGTTGTTAAATTTTTCTTCTATTTCTTTAATCATGTCCTTCATTTTAAGACTCTCTATATTATCAACATCTCCTTGCTGGGATGTTTGGTTCGTATCTTGGTTTTGTTTTTCTATGACCTGCAACCTAGTTTCCATTGCCTCCATTTTATTCTCCAATAGTTCTATTTTATTTTCAATTTGTTTTTGGATATTGTCTTCAATAGATGTGAATTTGTTTTCCAGCATGGCTTCTAACTCGGTTTGTAGCTTGACTTCTCTTTCTTCTCTACGTTTCTCTAAAGATTCTATATACTCATAAAGGCTCTATAGAGTAACTGTGCTAGGTCTACCTTTGATAATCTTTGGTAGCTGTGGTGAATTATTCATACTTGAGAATATATGAGCAGATATGTATTAGAAAAAGATAAGGAATGTGTGCACTTGAATATCAGCAAACCGGACAGCAGACCTCAAGTTCCCAGGTCCAAAAATTTATCGAGAAAAAATCACAGTAGACCCAAGTAGTAATGGAGAAAATTCACCGCAAAATTTTCACCACAGAATTTCACCGCAAACCCAAGTATTAATCCAGAAATTCACCGTAGACCCAAGTATTAATCGAGAAACTCAAGTATTAATGGATAAAATTCACCTCAAAATTTTCACCACAGACCCAAGTATTAATCCAGAAAATTCACCGCAAAATTTTCACTGCAGAATTTCACGACAGACCCATATATATATATATATATATATATATATATATATATATATATATATATATATATATATATATATATATATAACCACCATCATCATCATCATCATCATATATATATATATATATATATATATATAATTTAAAACAATTACAATTAAAAAATTAAAATTAAAATACAAAAATAAAAAATAATTAAAATTTAAATTAGAAAAAAATTAACAAGAAAATAATTTTTTTTTTTTTTTTAAAGAATAAAACATTAAATTAAAAAAAAAAAAAAAAAAAAAATTAAAATAGAAATTTTAAAATAAAAAAATTAAGATTTAAAAAAAAAGAGAAAAAAACATTTTCAAATAATTAAAAAAAAAAATACAATTGTTTTTAAAACCTATAAAAAAAAGAAAAAAAGAAAAAAAAAACTTTTTTCAAATTAAAATTTTAAATATTTAATTAAAAAAAAAAAAAAAACCTAAAAATATTAAATTTAATAATAATAATAAAAAATATAAAAATTTATTAAAAACAAAAAAATTATTAAAATTTCATAAATAAAAAAAAATCGAATTAAAAAAAAATATTTAATTGCGCCGTCGAAGTGGTGAAGGAGGTCGATTCCCTAACGGCCAGTAGGTCGATTCTCGGAATTGATCTTAGGAGGTTGATTGGAATCGATCTCCGGGATACCGCACTCCGGAATCGACCTCAGGAAGTCGATTCCTAGAATCAACCTAGGGAGGTCAATTCCTGGAATCGACCTTGGGAGGTGGATTCCGGGAATAGACCTAGGGAGGTCGATTCCTGAAATCAAGCTTGGGAGGTGGATTCTAGGAATCGACCTTGGGAGGTGGATTTCGGGAGTCGACTTGAGGAGGCTGATTCCAGGAATCGACCTGTGGAGGCCGATTCCGGGATCGATCCGAGGAGTCCGATTCCCAGAATCGACCTTGGGAGGTCGATTCCGGGAATCGACCTCAGGAGGTCTATTCCGGGAATCGACCTGGTGAGGTCAATTCTGGGAATCGACCTGGGGAGGGGGATTCCCGGAATCAACTTGGGGAGGTTGACTCCTGGAATCAACTTGGGGAGGTTGATTCTGGGAATCGATGTGGGCAGGTCGATTCCGGGAATCGACCTCCCGCCCAGGTGGTGGCGGGGGCCGGCTGTTGGGCGGGCAGGGAGGCTACAAGCTGCCCCCCGCCCTCCTGCTCAGTGGTTGGCCCCCGTCGTTACCTGGGCGACGCAATTAAATAACTTGTTTTTAATTCGATTTTTTATTTATTTCTTATTAAACTTTAATAATTTTTTTTTTAATATTTTGTTTTTAATTTTTATTCTTATTTATTATGTTTAATATATATATTTTTATTTTAATTTTTTAATTTTAACTTGAATTTAATTTAATAAAATTTAATAAATTTTGTTATTTTTTTAATTTATTTAAATTTAATATTTATTTTTCAAATTTTGTTTTGTTTTTTTTTAATTACATAAAATTTAATATTTTTTATTTAAATTAAATTTTTTATTTTTAAAATTTTTTTGTATTTTTTTTTTTCATTTAATATTTTTTTTCCCATTTTCCATTTTTAATTGATTTTTAAATTTTCATTTTAATAGCTTTTTTTTTTTATAAATTTATTTATTCATTTATTTATTAAAATTTAATATTTTTGTTTTAAATTAATTTTTTAGATTATATATATATATATATAGATTTTAAATTTAATTTAATATATACATAAAATTTATTTTTGATAACTTAAATTTAATTTATTTTTTAAAATTTATTTGTTTTTTTAATAAATTTTTTTAATTAAATATTTTATTTTTTCATTTAATTTTTTTTTTTTTTAATATTAAATTTAATTTAAAACCTAAAAATATTAAATTTAATAATAATAATAAAAAAAATAAATTATGAAATATGATTAATAGTAAAATAAAATAAAAAAATTATTAAAAAAAGTTATTAAAATTTCATAAATAAAAAAAAATCGAATTAAAAAAAATATTTAATTGCACCGTCGAAGTGGCAGCGGGAGGTCGATTCTCGGAATTGGCTTGGGGAGGTCGATTCCGGGAATCGACCTCAAGAGGTTGATTCCGGGAATCGACCTTTAGAGTTCGATTCTGGAAATTGACCTGGGGAGGTCGATTCCGGGAATCGACTTGGAGAGGGGGAGGGGGATTCTCGGAATCGACTTGGGGAGGTTGACTCTCAGAATCGACCTGGGGAGGTCGATTCTGGGAATCGACTTAGGGAGGTGGATTCCTAGAATCAACCTTCCTGGAATTGACCTGGGAAGGTCGATTCTAGGATTCGACCTCTCGCTTAGGTGGCGGCAGGGGCCGGCCATTAGGCAAGTGGAGAGGCTGCAAGCAGCCCCCTGCTCGCCCAACGGCCGACCCCTGTCGCAACTTGGGCGACGCAATTAAATAATTTGTTTTTAATTCGATTTTTTAATTTTTTATTAAATTTAATAATATATATATATATATATATATATATATATATATATAGATATATATATATATATATTTTAATATATATATATATATATATATATATATATATTTTTAAATTTTTATTGTTATTTATTATATTTCATATATGTTTTTTTATTTTTTTTAAAATTTAAATTTAATTTTATTAAATTTAATATTACCTTTTGAATTTAATTTAATAAAATTTAATAAATTTTGTTATTTCTTTTAAATTTATTTAAATTTAATTTTTTTTTTGCTTTGTTTTTTTTTTTTATTTACATAAAATTTATTATTTTTATTTAAATTAAATTTTTATATTTTAAATTAATTCGTTTTTTTGATTATATATATATATATATATATATATATATTTTCCATTTTCCATTTTTAATTGATTTTTATTTTTTTTAAAATTTTCATTTTAGTAGTGTTTTTTTTTATTTTTTTAAAATTTATTTATTAAAATTTAATTAATTAATTAATTAATTTATTTTTAAATTAATTATATATATATATATATATATATATATAATGGTTAACGTCGACTGAGACCAATTTTTGGTTTATCGGACCTAAAGAAAAGAGTTATTTAATTTGATTTAAGATTTTATTCCTATGCTCAAAAAGCTTGGAGAGAAGCCTCTCGAGCTCACTATAATTTTGACATTTTAAAAGGCTAGGAAGGTCAGTATTGCAACAAAGATTATGAAATTGAGCTCTAATGTGGTTGTGCGCAGGGCACTCTAAGAGGAAGTGATTTTCATCCTCGATGTTCATATTCTCACAGAGATGGCAGATCCTTTCCATCCATGGTGTTTTAGGAACTGTCCAACGACCTGTTTCACTATGGAGCTCACGAGAGTTCTTTCTAATCTTGGCTATATTAATTTTCTTCTTTGAGCTAGTTAAAATAGAGAGATACTTTTGATCTTCTAAGGTGGGGTTGATGACCTCCTTATAATACCTTAATTTTATTTTAGCTGCTAAATCTTTCTCACACCACATTTTTTCTTTGAACTTAGAAGTAACAATTTTTTTAATGTTATTGAGTTTTGCAATGCAACATTCTCGTCGATCTCCTAATGGTTTAACCAGGCCCTGGTGTCTTTATACCAACCTCGTTTAAGCCTTAGGTGGTTTTGGCTGGAATTTAAAGCTAGCTTAGGAAGTCTATTGTCTCCTATGCTATTGAGCTTATGCTTGTACAACAAAAGCCTAGTCATAGCTAGGCTCTCAATAGGGGAAAGACCCACTTCTATAAGGAGAATAGGATAGGGTGTATTGCTTTTAATTTAAAGGTTATATGTTATAAAATGCTTCTGGATTTTCTCAATCTTTCTGCAGGATTCTCTAGAGATGCTGCAACCCCAAACCTCACATCCATATAAGATAACAGGAGTGACTAAAGTTTCAAAGAGGAACTTCTTTCTATCCCACATTACGAGGTTTTTCGTTTTACAATTATTTTCAAGACCAAAATAAGCTTTCCACCCCCCATTAATCCTTTTCTGAATGATATAGTTCCAGTTGAGCTTGTGATGAATATCAATTCCTAGGTACTTGCAAGAAGACACTTCCTCCAAGTTACTATTGTCATACATAAAATTAGCGTAAGTGTCCTTCTTGGATTTGATAATCATAACTTTTGTTTTGTCAGTGTTAACAGACATACCCATGGTAAAGCAAAAATCCTTAAGAAGTCTAAGTTGCTTATCAAGATCAGATGGGCACCTTGCGAGAAGAACAATATCGTCAGCATAGAGAAGAAGGATGATGACTATCCCAACTAAGATCGTGCCAGCACATCCTGCTTCCTCTAAACAACCTTCTAGCTTGTCGATGTAAATTCCAAATAGGGTAGGGGAGAGGGGGCAACCTTGTTTAACTCCGATATTACACTTAATATCTTTTGACCACCCCTCATTGCTCTTTAACTTGGCAATTACATTCTCGTATAACCTTATAGCGGCCGCTCTTAGCTCGAAAGGAACATTTAGCTCTTCTAATCTATTCCATAGGTTATTTCTAGGAACCGTATCGAAATCCTTTCTAAAGTCCACAAAGCAACATAAGAGATTGGATTTATCATTGCGGCATTCTTCCACAATGATCCTAAGCGTAACGAGGTGGTCCGTTGTTGAGTGCTGCCTTCTAAAACCCGCTTGGCCTTTAGCCCGCTTACCTTCACTTTCAAGCCAAATGCTCAACTTCTTTTCCAAAATAATACCATATAACTTGGCTAAGAGAGGGCTGATCATAATTGTTCGATAATTAGAGTGGTTATTTGTATCCCCACTTTTAAAAATAGGGATAATGAGGCTCCGAGTCCAAGGTTTAGGGAACCCTTGCTTGACCGCTTGGTTGAAAATCTTGTGGATGTGGGGGATGAGGACAGGACCTCCAATTTTTAAGATTTCCACCTGGTAACCTTCAATGTCTTTAGCTTTCCCATTTTCTAACCGTTTAACCCAAAAATCAATGTCTTCTAATGAGAAAAATTCTTTCGTTGTGAGCAGGGTTTCAAAATCCCTGACATTTGGAGATTCATAAAGCTTTTTAAGATAGGAATTCCAGTCGTGTAAAGCAATTTTTTTATTATCTTTAGTTTTCCTAGTTAGAATCTGCCTCCAGAATTTCTTAGGAGCCACCTTAGAGAGGTGTAAGAGATTCTCTTTCCTTTTACGAATATATTTCCTTTTTTCCCTTTTAGTTAGGGCTTTGTAGATTTTTATATTGTTAATTTTGAGAGATTCATCAACAGCTTCCTTAATTGCTCTCTTGGAACTTTTACAATCTTTGTCATACCATTGGTTGGTTTTGCTATTTGTTTTATTACTTGAGACATCAATTGAGAACTTGTTAATAGAATATGAGAGGGTTGTAGTAAAATTATGATAGAGGTCATGTATGTTGTCTATACTAGATAACAGAAGAAAATTAGTTTTTAATTCATTTAGAAAGAAATCATTTTTATTTCTATCAAATATTAAGTTCTTTTGACTATAAGGATTATCTTCTATGGGATCTCTATGCATGACAAAATTGAGAGTTATGAGTAAAGGCCTATGATCAGAGTCAGGCTTGTGGTCCTCTAAGATGTCAAAGTTTATTATTTCGTTGTATAAAGGGAGATCGGAAATAACATAGTCTACCACGCTCCTGCCAAGCCCATGGATGTATGTCATCTTGCTAGAATTGGGCCACTTCTTTAGACCGTTGCAAATTATGAGATCCTGAGCACTACAGAGCTTGACTAGCTCCGACCCAAACAAATTATCCCCGAGGTCTTCAACGCTCTTTTTGTATCGGCTAGCCAGAGTAAGGTCTTTATCTAACCAAAGAGGATTGGGGTTGGAATGATTGCTTAGAAGAATAGCTTGGTTGCTTGAAGTTCGAGCATTAAAGTCACCCATTAAAAGGATATTACCTTCATTCTTTAGGCTAGAAATATCATTCTCTAAACCATTGTAAGGACTATTTTTATCTAGATTCTTTTTCTTATAGAAGTTAGAATTAATGGGGGAAAAATAACATATTTCTATGTAGGTCTTTTTATCATTAATGTCAGTAATCTCAATCCAACTATATTGGTTGTAAGGGTCGTTTTTATAAATTCTAGCATGGGGGGAGATGTTCTTCTTAATGTAGCAAGCTATGCCCCCAATGCCTCTACTGGAGGATCACTTGTTCCAGGTAGACCATAGTGCAAAGCCATCTATGTTAGGGACCTTAGATTCTTCTTGCTCCCAAGTTTCAACAAGGAATATAATATCAACATCATTTGAGATCCAACATAGCTTGGGGCCTTTGTTCCATGGAAAGCCTCGACAGTTCCAAGAAAGAATTCGGAGCATGTTGAATTGCTATTTATTACTATCTTTTTGGTTTCTATCTCGAATAACGGCTTTTCTATTTCTGATTATTTCCCATTTTCCTTCCTTCCTAGCTTCTTTTACCTTTTGAACCTCCTTTCTTAATTCTATTGATCTTCTGGAATGAGATCTTCATTTATAAATATTCCTATTCCTTTTAGACTTGAGGTTTTACTAAGTATGTCATACTTATGGTCAGTAGAGCTTACATTTATTCGGATCAACCTTCCTTTATTCTCAGTTAATTTCCCTAACCTTGTTGCTTCTGTGAGATACATGGTTTCAATTTGTAATCTATTATGTAATTCTGTCTGCGCTATGGCTAAAGTATCCTCTTCTACCTCCTCTTTCAAACCAAATATTATAAGGTTCAAGGCCCTTTTATTAAGCTCATGGTCTAATTCGATCAATTTTTTCATTTCGTCTTTAATTGGTTTGATATCTAATTTACTTGCCCCACTATTTAGGGTGAGATTGTTGTTAACTTTTTCTTCTAGTTCTTTAATCATGTCCTTCATTTTGAGACTCTCTATATTATCAACATCTCCTTGCTGGGATGTTTGGTTCGTATCTTGGTTTTTTTTTTCTATGACCTGCAACCTAGTTTCCATTGCCTCCATTTTATTCTCCAATAGTTCTATTTTATTTTCTATTTGTTTTTGGATCTTGTCTTCAAGAGATGTGAATTTGTTTTCCAGCATGGCTTCTAACTCAGTTTGCAGCTTGAATTCTCTTTCTTCTCTACGTTTCTCTAAAGAATCTATATACTCATAAAGGCTCTGTAGAGTAACTGTGCTAGGTCTACCTTTGGTAATCTTTGGTAGCTGTGATGAATTATTCATACTTGAGAATATATGAGCAGATATGTATTAGAAAAAGATAAGGAATGTGTGCACCTGAATATCAAAAAATTGAACATCAAACCTCAAGTGAAAACCGGACAGCAGACCTCAAGTACCCAGGTCCGAAAATTTATTGAGAAAAAAATCACCACAGACCCAAGTAGTAATGGAGAAAATTCACCGTAGAATTTCACCGCAATATATATATATATATATATATATATATATATATATATATATATATAATTTAATAAGATGTAGAATATATTTTTTAAAATTTAATTTAATATATACTTATAATTTTTTTTAATAATTTAAATTAAATTTATTTTTTAAAATTTGTTTGTGTTTTTAATAATTTTTTTTTAATTTAATATTTTAATTATATTTCATTTTTTCATTTTTCATTTTTAATTAATTTTTATTTTAATTTAAATATATATATATATTTTTAAATTTTATATATTTTTTAAAATTTAAAATTTATTTTAAAATTCAAATGATTTTGTTTTTAATTTAATAAAAAATTAATTTTTATTTTCTAAATTTAATTTAATTTAATTTTTTAAAATTTATTTGTTTTTTATAATTTGTTTTTTCTAGTTTAATTATTTTTTTTGTTTTTTTTTTCAACTTTTAATATATTTTAAAATTTTAATTTTTAAAATGTTTTCTATTTATTTTTTATTAATTTTTTCTCTTAATTTTTTATTTTATTATTATTATTATTATTTTTTAATTAAAAAAAATGTAATGAAATTCGTTTTTTTTTTTCAATTATTTTATTTTATTTTATTATTATTATTTTTTTAAAATAAATTTTTTGTTTCAACACTTTCCTTTTTCGGGGTGTTTTTTGCACAAAAAAATTATCTTTTACGTCTATTTTTTAAAATGGTTAAAATCTACCCCGAAATTTAAAAAAAAAAAGTTATTCCACAATACAACTTTTTGTTTTCGAGGTGTTTTTTGCACTAAAAAAAATTGTCTTTTTCTTCCATTTTTAAAAAATGTTGAAAATTTACCCTGAGAAAATACAACTTTTCGTTTTCGGCTTGTTTTTTCATGGTTTTTTGATGTTTTTTTTATTAGAGTTCCCGTTTTGAGGTAATAGTTCCCGTTTGATCGGTAACTATGTTCACGCTGATGATAAGACTTGTCCTCAAGTCTGTGATGTCTTGGAGGGTATATCTGCAAAAAATATTTAGTAAAGTAAAATGAAAACGACAAGAGAATTCATATTGGCCAAACAAGTTGGATTTTCGATATGAATTCGAGTTTGTATTGTGCTAGTTTTTTGGATTTTCACAACTAAACTCCTTTATTATATATATATATATATATATATATATATATATATATATATATATATATATATATATATATATATTTATCATTCTTCTTCCTCTTCTGGAATTATGGGAGGCATATTGCTATGTTGCCCCATTAATTCCAAATCTGAATCTATCGAATTTTTTCTCAGAAAATCCTCTTTATCTATAGGCTTATTTTAAAATTTAAGCCTATGTCCATTAACGATAAACAAAACAAATGCTTCATCAATTGTTTTTATCTTGACAGCTCCATTGTCAAAGATTTCTTCAATCTTATATGGACCAAGCGAATGAGTCGTAAATTTTTCTTTGAAATCTTTGAACTTGGAGTCGAACAAGAGTGCCCAATCTCCTTTCTGAAACACTTTATTTTTTATGAATCGATCATGCCATTTAATCCTTTGTTCTTGGACAAGAGATTTGTGCTCTACTGCTTGCTGTCATATCTCATCCAGTTGATTTAATTTCATAGTTATTTGTTGTTGTGTCTCAGATAATTCCATCCCCAATTCTTCTGCTAGCTTGAATGTATGTATTTGAAATTCTATGGGTAGTAGGACTTATTTTCCATACACTAACTGATATGGGCTGAACCCAGTTGTGTTTTTTCAAGTTATCCTATATGCCCATAGTGCATCTCTCAATTTCTCTGACCAGTCCTTTCTGTTCATTTGTACAGTCTTTGCCATGATGTTCTCTAGGAATTTGTTTGTTCATTCCACTTGTCTGTTTGCTTGAGGATGATAAAGAGTTTATTTTATGTGTTTGATCTTGTATTTCTCCGTAAGATCTCAAACAATCTTTTATGTGAATTGTGTGCTTGGTCAGTTACTATCGGTCTCGGAACTCCATGCCTTACACATATCTCTTCAAATAGAAAAGACACAACAATATATTTTGTAGCCCGTGCTACTACCTTTTCCTCCACCCACTTAGTTACATAATCTGTACATACCAAGATGTACTTCTTTCCATTGGATGGGGAGTTGATTGGTCCCACGAAATCTAAAGCCCACTGTTCAAATGGTTCAATTAGTACTTGTGGCTTTAATGTAATTTCATCTAATGCCACTAGTTTACCAATTCTTTGGCAGCTGTCACATCTCTTCACATAGGCCCTGGAGTCTTTAAAAATCGATGGCAAGTAGTAGCCAAGTTTCAACACTTTGTATGCTATCTGCTTATCTGCAAAATGACCACCACATGGTTCGTCATGACATGCTTTCAAAATTTCAATAATCTCATCTTCTCTAACACATTTTATAATCATTAGATCAACACCAGTATGAAATAGATCTCCATTGACCCAACTATATATAGCACTTTCTCTAATTATTCTTCTTTTCTGTTTGTTTGTGTAATGAGATGGTAGGATTCTAGATGATAAATAGTTATCTATATCTGCAAACCATGGAGTTTCGACATTTATGGCAAATAGATGTTCATCTGGAAAATTATCTGATATTGGATTTGGATCACCACGTGAATGTAGTCTTGATAGAAAGTCTGCAACTTGATTATCTTTTCCTGGTCGATCTTGTACAGTAATGTTAAATTCTTGCATTAATAACAACCATATAGTTATTCTGCCATTTGCGATTGATTTTTTCATTAAATATTTTATGGCCGAATGATCTGTGTGGATATAAACTTGATAACTTGTTATATAATGTCGAAATTTATTAACTGCAGGTACTACACCTAACATTTCTTTTTCTGTAACAGTGTACTTCAATTATTCCGGTGTTAAGTTTTTGCTTATGAAATATATGGCATAATTAAACTGATTCTCTTTTTTTCCAAGTGATGCTCCAACACCTGTATCAGATGCATCAGTTGAAATGTGAAATGGAAAATACCAATTATGTCCTCGAAGAATGAGTGAAATTGACAATTTTTCTTTTAATTTTTCAAATGCATTTTGACAATTATTTGTCCATTGGAATTCCACATCTTTCGCAAGTAACTTGAATAATGGAAAAACTATTTTACTGAAATTTTCAATAAATCTTCCATATTAGCCTGCATAACCCAAGAAACTTCTAACTTCTTTTTGTGTTGTGTGTGGTGTTAAATTCACAATGACTTGAATTTTTGTTGGGTCCACCTTAATTCCCGAAGAAGAAATATGGTGTCCCAACACTATCCCATCAGTTAACATCATAAAACATTTTTCATTACTGAGTGATAGATTTGTCTCTATGCATATTTTTAACACTTTTAAAAGATTTTGTAAACAATCATCATATGTTGTACCATACACAGTGAAATCATCCATGTAAACTTCTACACACTCATGGATCAAATCAACAAATATTGCAAGAATTTCTCTTTGAAAGGTAGCATGTGCATTACATAAACCAAAGGGTAATACATTGTATGCATATGTCCCCCATGGGCATGTGAATTTTGTCTTATCTTGATCTTATAATGCTATCTTTATTTGATTATATTCGCTAAATCCATCCAGAAATGAAAATAACTTCTTTTCAGCTAATGAATCTAACACTTGATCAATAAATGGTAAAGGAAAGTGGTATTTTAATGTAGCTTTGTTGAGTTCTCTGTAATCAATACAAATTCTCCATTTCCCATTTTTCTTAGGTACTACAACTAAGGGTGAAACCCATTGAATATCTGAAATAGGATAGATAAATCCGACTTGTAATAGTTTCTGTAATTCTTCTTTAACTATTTCTTTCATCATGGGGTTCATCCTTCTTTGTGGTTTCCTTACAGATTTAATTTGATCATTAGTGTAAATGTGATGGATACATGTTTTTGGATGAATTCCTTGCATGTCTATGTAATCCCAGGCAAAATATTTTGAATATTTTTGTAACAATGTTATTAGATTTTCCTCTTTTGATGATTGTAAGTTATTACCAATATTCAAATGTCTCTCAAGACTGATCTCAATGATTTTTCTGTTTGAATTGGTAATTGAATTTACAGGAAAAATGTTTTTGAATTTATTTTGCAATGATTGTATAGTGCAATTTTCCTGAAAACATTTATTTAAAAGATAACTAGCAACTTCATATTGAGTTACTCTAAGCTGCTCTGAAATATTTGGTTCTGAGATGAATAGATCTAATAAGTCCTCATTTTCTTCCTCCTCTCTAAAATTATAAACTTGATTAATATTGAGAATAGATTGAAGCTCTTGTGGCTCTTCTCCATCAAGCCATGATAATAAAGAAGGATATTGAGTGGGAGGATATAATGTAACATGCTTTCTTTCATCTCCATGTGCAATAATCATACTTCCTGACCTACATCCAATGTAAGCATCTGCAGTGGCTAACCATGGTCTATCTAAAATTAAGGATGCCCTCCTAAATTTTTTTTTGACTGCAAAATCAAAAATTCTACAAGATACTCCCATGAATCTAGTGAGACAATGATATCTTACAATATGTCTTCTGGCACAACCTTAGATCTATCTGCAAGTTCTAAAACTGTAGTAGTAGTTTTAATGTTGTTCAGATTCAAATGATTCATATTCTCTATAGTCATAACATTGATAACTTCTCCCAAGTCTATTAAAGTATTTGGCATTGAAAATTTGTTAATCGAAATGGTAACCATAGGAATTTCTGGATCAACATACTTTTCAATGGTTGTGTTTATGAACATAAGACTAGCTAAACTTCCAATTACCTGGAATGTAGGTGGATCCTTCTTTCTTCTGCCAGATTTCTTAATGCATAATTCATTTATTGTTTTTGAATATATAGGAATATCTTTAATTGCCTGCAACAAAGGAATTTTGACATATGTGTTCTTCAATTCATCCAGAATATTAAATTCAGGCAAAGATATTGGAATATTCTGTTGTATCAATCTCTCTGGATATGGTGGAGTCTGTGTCATAATAGATTTACCTTTCTAAATTTTCTTTTCTGGTTGAGATTGTTGACTTTGTTCTCCTTGTTCAATTTGTTCTTCAATTATTGGAGGTGAATCTTTCTGTAACACATTCCTAGACCTTAGGTGGACATCTTGTATGGGAAGAATTGAATAAGTAGGATAATAAGTTGCCTCTTCCACATGATATGCTGGTCTATACACCTTGTTACTTAGATTAGCTACTGGCTAAGCTGGAAATTGTGTTGGTCTAGGACGTGGTTGTTTAGTGGGCAACTGAATTTTTTGCGGTTGAGTTAACATTGGTTGGTTTTGAGGCGGATATGGCATTGGTTGATGTTGTTGGAATTGTTGATATTGAGGAAATGGTTGTGGAGGGTATGGTTGTTGATATTGATACTGCTAAGGATACATATGCTATGGTGGTTGGTTTCCATAACCATATCCCCTCCAACCTTGTGAAGGTTGGTTTTGATATTGTTGTGGTGGCCAAGCCTGTCCTGGCATTGGTGTATTCCATGTATTTTGAGGATTTTGAAAATTTTGGGGGTTTTATTGAGGGAATTGTTAAGGCATCCTTGGTTACCAAGGTATCCTTGGTGCCATATAGTAGAGAGAATCTAATCCTTGCACTTCTTCTCCTTGCAATTCTTTTAATTTGGGACATTTTTCTATTGCATGATTTTCTATGCATAGTCCACACAATTGTATACCTTTCAAAGGACATTCCCTGAGTGGATGTTTTTACCTACGCTTTGGACAAAAAATTGCTAAGATTTCATCTTGCTCTTATTTATTTTTCTTAGCTTTGAAGACATCTACTTGTGTTCCCAAAGTGCTTAAGAGATATGTTTTGAAGTTTTCTAATAAACTTCCTATCTCTGCTCTTGTTACTGCACTTGCTGCAGATTTGGAAGCTTTTGATGAAATATCTCTTTTTCTACTCTTTGATCTTCCCATAGAGTATTTCTGACATAGTTCAACAATTTCCTCAAAAGGTAAATTGGAGATATCTCCTTTTCCCATCACATTAAGGATGTATAAATAATCATCTCTAA
Source organism: Pinus albicaulis (assembly GCA_034641835.2). NCBI lineage: Eukaryota > Viridiplantae > Streptophyta > Pinopsida > Pinales > Pinaceae > Pinus > Pinus albicaulis. Next base: position 908,973,834 of record CM076571.1, on the reverse strand, counting down.
TGCCCTTAAGAAAAATGGTGCAGATGGTATCTAGACTAAGAGAATGATGTTTGGATTTCTGTAAATTGTAAGGAAATATTTCCAAATATTCTTCCAAAATTTCGTCTTCTTGTTGTGTCATTTTGAAAATGTCTTCTTTTGAGTCTCTAGCCCTGCAGTAATCTTGATACTTTTTAAGAGGAAAAATCTTCATATCATCCCAAGAAGCAATTGTATGTTCTCCTAATCCCATGAACCATTTCAAGGCTATTGCTTTCAAAGTAGCAGGAAAAAGTCGAAGCTTATGTGTGTCATCAGTATATCCATAAGTTCTACACAAGATATCAAACTGAAACATGAATGCATCAGGATATTCTATTGACATTCCATAGAAGTCATGCAATACAAAAGGTGGAATGTTTTTCATTTTTATTTCTTCTCCTAATATTGCTCCCACATTTAAGATAGGAAAGCCAAAATTAGTTTCCTGATCATTGCTAATTTCTTGCTCATTTTCTTGTGTTCTTCTATTTTTATTTTCTCTTCTTGTTTCTTCCTCTATCTTTCTAAGCGCTTCAACTCTTCTATCTTCCTCTTCCTTTTTTTCTGCCTCAATTCTTCTTTCTTCCTCTTGTTGTCTTCACCATTTTCTTTGTTGTCTTTCATATTCAAGTCTCTGTTTAGGAGTCATGTTTATTCTAGTTGATCCTTCTCCTTCTTCAACCATTTCTTGTTTAGAGATGTGTAGCGTTCCAATATGTGGTTGATTTTGTATTTCTTCCACTACTTTGATTTCTTCAAGGACATGTTTCTCTAGTTGTTCAACAGTTGGTTTTCTTGTGTCTTTTCGTTTCCATACGGAAGGAGGTTCTTTCGGTGATTGATTTTTCTTTACCTCTAAGGCTAACAAGATTTTTCTTTCAACTAAAGTTAATCTTTGTCCTGATCTCTATTTTTCCTCTAACTCTTCTATAGAAGGTCTTCCAGCAACCAGTGTTGTTAGTCCTGTGGATGAATGAGCTGTTGGGGGGTTTTGTTTCACAAATCTACCTTTCTGATCTCTATCTCTAGGCATAAGAAAACATTACTTGAAAGAAAAACTATGTTTTTGTTGTTTTTAGTGATTTTATATATTTTTATATTTTTATCTTCCTATTTGATTGTTTTGAAATATGCTACCCCAGCAACGACGCCAAAATGTTGGGTCAATTTACTGTTGTAAACTAACGCAAGTATTTATTATCAATCCAGGCTAGTGGAACTCAGAAGCATCCCCAAAGTATATGGGTTTTAGTTAAGATCAATTTAGAAGATGGTTTATTAATTATTAGGGAAATGCATATTACAAATATAAATCTAACTTAAACAATTTATAAATTCAAGTGTGCAATTAGAAGCAGAAGAATCTCCTAACTTAAGAGATTTGTTTGTCCTTCTCTAACAAGATTACCTCATGAATTAGTTATAAAAAACTACTTAATTGAACAATAGATTAAGATACATGAAGCAATAATTGAAGAGGCTCTTCACTAAAGAGGTCCTGGTTGTTCTTCATCATATATTCATTTCTCAGTAATGCTATTATTAGAAACAGGGATTTAGAAAAGCATGTAAAAGCATAAAGAGATGAATTCTAACTGAAGATCTTGATTAGACAGAAAGAATGTTTAACTTAAAAATTTGTTTCTCCTTTCATATGAAAAATAAGAATGATCATTAGATTCATCAATACTCAGAAATAATCAGCATAAACAAGTTAAGCATAAACAAACTAATTCAGGAATTGCAACTACAAATAAACTAAGAAGTGCACTTAGCTCGGTGTGGGGGCCCTACACCCTTGCCTCACACTCTGAAGGTGTTTTCAGCTACTTAAAAATTCAATCAATCAAACAAAATATAAATGCAATAAATATAATAGAATAGATCTTCAAATATGTCTCCAAAGTCTTAGAAATAATAATATTAAGTCATACAAGTTCTACATATCAATGCCTTCAAAGTTTGAGGCTTAAATAGATAAAGTATCTAAAAAATTCATCTAAAATAGCTCCTATAGTCATGAATATCTTTATCTTATCCAATCAAGTCGAATTCATCCATCAGATCCATCAAAATCTAGAAAATCCCACAAAATAAGAATTGTGAACTAGTTTCTAGGGATCCTCCATAAAGACAGGTCCTGTTTGACCGCCTTTGATCGAGCCTATTAAAGCTCAGTTTGATTGTACCAAAAGGTGTACACTTATTCTTAGTTCCCAATCCTTCTAGAAATATATCTAGATCGAGCCCAAGTGCCTTGCAAATATGCAAACCATGAGGCCATTACGAGATTTTTTGATGCTATCCAAAAATGCACTTAAATTTCAATTTTTACAAAAACATCTAATAATTGAAAAACATAATTTCAATACTTGTATATGCATCTTTTGGTCAAAATAAGGTGGATATGAAGGTGAATAGATGGATAGTATGGCAAATAAGATGTATTTCCTAAACAAAAAGAGAAAAAAAACGAAGGCCAACAAGGGTCAAGAAGGATTTTTTTTGGGATGGCCTTAAATCTAATATTCAGAAGTTTGTGGCAGAATGATATGGTTTCCAACAAAATAAAGGTGAGATAATTAAGACCCCAGGTCCGTTACAACCTTTATCCATTCCAAGTCAGCATTGGGAGGAGGTCTCAATGGATTTTATCATAGGTTTACCCAAGTCTAAAAGAAAGAGTGTCATCATGGTGGTAGTTGATAGATTTACCAAGTGTGCACACTTTGTGCATTATCTCATCCTATTAAAGGCAGTACAATTTCTACTACATTTATGGAAACAATTCAAAAGCTACATGGAGACCCAAAGATTATTGTAAGTGATAGAGATCCCATTTTCACTAGAAATTTTTGGACGAAATTATTTTCTTTTCTTGGTACTCAATTAGCTCATATCTCATCTTATCATCCTCAATATGACGAGAAAACGAAGATAGTGAAGAAATGTTTGAAATTATATCTTCGTTTATTTGTATTTGATAAACAAACACAATGGGTCAAATGGTTACCTCTTACTGGATGATGGTATAACACTTCCTTTCATACTACAACAAAAATGACCCCATTTATGACACTTTATAGATATCATCCATCATCCATCGCATCATCTTTAAGAGAAAATTTTGAGGTTAGAGCAAAGGAAGATCACATTGAGCATCAACAAGTTCTACAACTCTTAAAGGATAACCTCAGTTTGGCGCAAAATCGAATGAAACAATAAGAAAACCAATATCACAGTGAAAGAATTTTTGATGTAGGCGACTAGGTATTTTTACGGCTACAACCATACAAACAAATGTCCCTCAATAAAGTTAAGAAGGATAATACATTCTCACCCAAGTACTATGGTCCTTACAAGGTGTTGCAAAACATTAGTACTATGGCATACAAATTAGAGTTGCTTGCATCTTCCCAAGTACACCCAGTTTTCGATGTTTCATGCTTAAAGAAGGTTATCAGTGACAAGTTTCCAATTTTAACAATATTTCTGTTAGCCATCAGTATTTTTTGCATGTTAGTGATGACTATATCTTCAGCTGAGTTTTCTAGAAACTGATTTCCTTATGTCAATATGTCATCCAGAAAACCCTCCCAAAACTTTTTCGCCTTTCTACCTATTCAGTCCACCCCTGGCAAAACCACAACCTCCTTGTCAACTATCCTATCTAACCTCAGCCTTATTAGTCTGCCCATCAGCCTTAAAAGGCAAATCCACATCTGTTTCAAAGGTCTCCCCTATGTTAGGAAGTGGCGTTTCGGACATTTCACCTTTGGCAATCATCAAAGAGCCAAAAAAGCCCTCATCTGCAGCAGACCTACCATGACTAATCCCTTAATTTGCAAATGAAGCTGACAAACAGCCTTAAGTCGCGCCACTCATATTCCCTAGGTCTCAGCACTGCATGAAGCCCATTCTCAAGCTGACTAGTAGGTCTTTCACTGTGTTCTATGGTTCTACAAAGACAGGAAATATATTTCATCTCATGGAGTAAAAGTTTGAGTTTACAGTTAGAAGAACAGCTGCTTCTAAGTGTATTATGAGCCTGAGATGAAGCTGCAAAACAAAGGTCACTCTTCAGGACCTTACAGCTCTTTCCAGCATGAAAATCACAGTAAGAAAGGGTCGCCACTGTCTCAACTAAATGGTAAATTGTCAAGGCCCAGAACCTCCTTCATTTACCAGCAGAGGGTTAGGGCGCCTCCTTCATACATAAGCAGAGGGCGCAGGCCAGAGTTGACTCAGAAGGCTGCAAAAGTCCATGTTTGCCCTTACTAAAACAATGAAACAATATCTTCAGGTTTCATGCATATAATTGCTGACCATAACAGGATTATAGTGGAAATATGATAAGCTCAAAGGAAAGGGGAGTTTGGCCTGATAAAAGAAATCATCTGAAACTTTCATGTCAGGTAAAATGGTTGAAACTCTAGAAGGGCTGTCATCATTGAACTTTCCAAAGCATAAGGACCCTGTCTATCCACAAGATCAAACAGAACAGGTGATAAACAATGCCATTACACAGGCAGGAGAAAGTTCTTGGTTTTTCAAGGAAGCACTGACCTTCATAGTCACAAAGAGTTTTGTCAATATAACAGGTCATGAGATGAACAAGCCAAGTGACAAATATCTCAGCAACCTTAGAACAGTGTCACTGTGGCTAGGTTTCCTTCAAAAACACAGTGAAGCTTGCATATGAAGATGCTAAGATTGTTGTTGTTCAAATGGTTTACTTTCCACCACTTTCGCCCGATGAAGAGCCTCCTCCATATATGAGCAGAGGGCCAAAATCATTGCAGGCTGTTGAAAACTAGTAAGTCCAAAAGTGCAGGGAAAAGACTCAAAGAAATTGAATGAAGGAAAGTGTTACTGTCTATGATATTAATGTATTGATCTCCCTCTTCAAAAAAGCTACTTGTCAACAGTCCATCCGGTAGAAAAGAGAAAATGTTGAACATACTGTATGCTTTGAATGCCAAAGGAGCAGTTAACTTAAAAAGGGTTAAAGACCTGTCATGATCACCTATACAGAAATCAAAGGAAATCCTTCTGAGCAAACATAGAAGTCTAGGGTGAAAGGATGCAACCTAAAAGGTGTATTTACAGTCCAGAGAAAAACTTGTGAAACACTCAGAAGTAGCAATTTGTCACTGGGAAAGTGAAACAGTGACCAAGGTTGAGTCATAAAATGCATAAGGACAGGTATGCAATAGAAAAGAGACAATTTTAAGCATATGTGTGCCACTGATATCAAAAAGAAGATTTTCTCCTTGAGGAAAGAGTCAAGCAGCAAAACAGTATCATATATCAAAAGTCCAGGGAAGTGCCTTTCAAGAAATGGTGTTTACAGCTTTCAAATGTTTTGGCACATTATGAATAACCCTTCCTTGCTAACAGTCGCCAAGAGAGGAAAACGGTGAACACAGCTCAGTCATGAAATGTTTCCATTGACAAAAAGGGGTTCGACACACTGATCAAAACAAAGTAAGGACCATGTATCAAAAAGCCCTGTTTTCATATTATACAGACACAATAGTCATCATCCTAAAAAAGCAGACTTAGCACAAGGATATAGTATCAAATAAGCAGTGGCCAAGGTTAAGTCCTAGAATGCATGATGACAGCTATACAAAGCTGTAAATAGACAAAGAGGCAGTTTGATAAATGATCAGTTTTTGAGTTTAAAGGAAAGTGCATTCCTCCCAACATTCAAAAGATAGATTTCTATAACCATCCTTGTCCTTCAAAGAAAAAGCAATGTCCAGCTCGGGTCAGAGTTATTGATCAAGTCTACATATGCATAGTGAAAAACCCACAGTGTGAAAAACAAAACAACTTTCCAAAAGCCTACGTTACGTTTCCAGGCAAGGTAACCGTTGACAAAGGGTTTGAAAAATGACATAAAAGTTTAAAGTATGAGAGGAAGAATGTCATTTTCGAAAGCCAAAGACGTATTGGCCTCCCTGTCACCAAAGAAGTAGTTTTCGGGTCATCAGGCAGAAGTTAACACTGTTTTAGGGCGGCGCGACGGGCCTGGAACTTGGCGCGACGGGCCTGGGCAGCAAAATACACAGGGCTTCAACGTCGGCGCGACGTGCCTGTAGGCGGGCGCGACGTGCCTGTAGGTGCCCGCCCGACCGCACGACAACTCCACCCGACACTTTTCTCCGGCGCGACGGGTTTTGCTCCTAAGGTTGCCGCGCCCGTTTTGAAGAGTTCCATTGCAATTTTAGCTCCCTCCAAGGGATTTCTTCTCAAAAACTCACAAGGTACTCTATCTCCTACCTTGAAAAACTCGAAAAATCAAGTTTAAAGCCTGTAGACCTCGGTTTGAAGCTATACATAGTTAAAAGGGCAAAGTTTGTTGATGAGAAGCTGGAGGCAGGGTTGTTGGTGATTAGGCATGGTTGTTGACGACCAAATTTAAAATTTGAAGCCAGAAATACACAGTACACTAAAGGACAGAGATTGTTGATGGCTAGGTTTTGACATTAAGGGCAGAGGTACTAAAGTGGTGTTGGTTTTTCAAAACTTCACAAATAAAAATAGCCACTGTCTAAAGTGCAGAGTGCTTAAGAAATTTCAGTTGATATTAAGACAAGGGTACAGGTATTTGGGTGGCTCTCTCAAACTCACAAGCAGAAGAAGATGTTTTCAAAAAACCACAGTGCATTGATATATCACCTTAGCACAGTTCTGTTTTTCTTCCACTGAATGGTGTCATTTTGAAAAACTGTGGTTGTGATATGTTTAGAGGGAAGGTCATTTCTAAAAAACAAGGCACCAAAACACCTATTACAGCAAGCCTTTCTTGAAATCTGCCCCTTTTTCACTGTTTTTCACTATTTGAAAACTTATCAACAGAGAAACTTCCAAGGGTAACAACGCATTAAAAAGCAGAGTTATTGGTATGTAAAGTTAAGATTGAGACAGAGGTGGTTGATGGTAGTTTTTGACATCAAAGGCAGGGTATAGATGTATGAATGGATTTTTTAAACTCACAGAGCAGAAAGTTTGTTTCCTAAAAACCACTGTTCCACTTACTTTCTCACCCAAAATAAGTCTGCTTGTTTATTACACTATATTGTCATTCTGAAGATTGTGGGACAGAGTTTTATGAAGGTGAAACAGGGTATTTTGTTGATGATTGGGCATTTGTAGATGATTAGGCATTTATTGATGATCAAGTAAACAACAAGGGCAGAGTTATAAAGGCAGTGATTGACTTCTCAAAAGGTCACAAGTGAAAAGTTCTTCTCTTAAACACAGTGGGCTATTTTTTCACCTAACCACAGGGTCTCTTTCCTTTCCCACTGTGTGGTCTCCACAGAAGTCTGCTGACAGGGGCATGTTTCAAGGTAAATGACCTAAAAGAGCAGGGTTATAATTTTTGAAGGTTGGTTTCAAAGACAAAAATACAAATGCAAGCAGGCCTCTAAGCAAAATCACAAGAGGGGATTTGTTCAAAACTGTGCACAAAGAATCTACAAAGCAGTTCTTACACATAGCGCCATTGTTGAGAAGGATACATAGCTGAAGTGCATCCAAATTTGGAGAACTGTTGAAGGGGGCTTATTCAAGGAAGCATTGTTACATTTTCATCCAAACCACAGTGTCCCTATCTGTCCAAACAGTTTGGTAGCCAGTTTCAATCCAGCAGAACATTCTTCATACATTGAAGGCAGTGTGCCTCTTCCAAGCCTGTTTCAAGTCAGAAATGCCTCCAAAACGAGATCACAAAGGTGGACAACATAAGAGATATGAGCCCATCTCCATAGAAGAAATCAATGCTCATCCCTCAGTACTTTTCAATTTCCATGAGGTAGGCTGTCTTGATTTCTGTCGGAGGATAGAGGAAGTCAAGAGTTTTTCGCCACTTACACATTTGTGCGCTTTGAAGTTCAAAGACAAACACTTCCAGCTTGCAGATCTTGACTTCAAAATCTCTCCAAGATATGTATCCAAAGCTACCAAGATCCCGTATCGTGGTGAAAAGTGGTTTAAACAAGCGCATCTTGATTTGGAGGACTATAAACCTTTCATCAAGCCGGAACATAGGGAGACCATCACTGCTATTTTTCCTTTCTCCTATCTTCTTGACAGTTATGCTCCACTGATGAAGGCCATAATGAGATACTTCACTTGTGAAGGGAGGTTTAGCCAAATCTTTGCCTATCATGTTCACTTATTGATGCATTTTACCAGGAGCAGACAATTAAAACTCCCATACTTTTTGTCCAAAAGCATAGAGAAAATGGCAGCAACTGTCCAAAAGAAAGCTCCACCTCAGCAAATCCCTTCTCTTTTTCACCATTCCTTGATCAAAATCATCTTCTTGTACCAGCTGGAGAAGAAAGGGGTTTCATGGGAGTTATTCATTAGCCATGCCGATTTTGCCACTGTTCCTCCTGCTCATGTGTCTCCTACTCAGCCTGTCCATCGCCCAGTGCCTTTATCTAGTAGACCTACCCCTAAAAAACTCAAGATGATCACCGGGCAGCCAAGTACACAAGGAGAAGGAGAGGGCAGTGAGCCACAGGGAGAAAAGGAGGTTGATGAGCAGCAGCCAGATTTTGAGGGACAGCAGCAGTTAGATATCATTGGACAACAGCTAGAGGTTGATGAACAGCATCAAATTCAAGAAGAGGGGCAGCAGACAGAGGTTGAGGTACAGCAGCAAGTACAGGATAAGGAACAGCAGCGGACAGAGTTTGAAGAGCAGCAGGTTGGGCAAGCAATTGACACATCTTTTGAACCACAAGCTGGACAGGATGTTGAAGAAGAACAGCAAGCTGAAGCTGTCTCCTCAATGGTGACCAAAACTGTCCCTAAGAAGGGGAAATTGCCCAAAGGGACAACTCCTAGCTTACCAAGGAGAAAGAGCGCTAGATTGGCCTTCAAAGGCAAAAGTACAGTTGGAGAAAGCGCCAAGCATGGAGGTAAATCAGCTGTCATCCCTATCCCAAGCGATGACAACGACAATGAGGCACGCATCCTTGAAAACCTCCTCATTCACAAAGAAGGGAAAATTGAGGTTTTACAAGAAGATCTCCAAAGGGCAAGGAATTTCAATCAATTCTTGGAGGTTGAGAACAAACAAATGAAATTTCATGCAGCCATTCATGAGGCAAGGGCCATCAAGTACAAAAAGGAGGCAGAAAAGGTGCAAGTAAGAATTGAAGAGCTTATTGGCGAATTTGATGATGAGGAAGAGGAGGACCAGCCTAGGCGAAAGAGGCCTAGAACCATCGGGCTTAGGAGAGCTTTGGAGAAGCAGAAGGCTGAAGAACAAGCTCAATTCGAAGCTTTTCCTCTCACTACCCTCTTTGAGCTGGAAATTGAGGAAAACAAGGAAGCTTGGCTTGAGAGGGCTAACCAGCATTTGGAGACCAAGCTTGAGAAGGCAAACAGGGATCTCGAGCTACAGAGAAAGAGAACACTTCACTTTCAGAAGCTAAACCAATTCGCCCGGCGCAAATTGAAGGTCGCACAAGAAAAATTGAAGAAATTGAAGGAGAGGCGCCTAGCACGGAAGGAAGCAAAACGCACATCAGCCCTCGATATTTTAGCTTCAGCTTCGGAACATGTCTCTATGGACCCTTGAGGGTCATCCATGCCAATTTTGGGCCTGTTTCGAAAACTTTTTTTTTTTTGGCATTTTTTGGGTTTTCGCCAAAAACTCATAAATGCGTCATTTCAGTTTGAAGAGTCGTCAAGGGAGAAGGGTGATACCAATGGATTCCATAATTTTATGAGCCGCTCTCCAGCAATTTTCAGGGCATTTGAAGATCATTCGCCCCCTCAAATTGGCGAAAAACAGCCTCATTTTGCACATTCTGCCCGCCCTATCAGCAGCCTGCTATTTTCTGGGTTTTTGCACACAGGTACAGTTTTGAGGGACTTTCAGAGATCAGATTGAGATGATTCCACTTGCGTTGGAAAGTAGACACAGGGAGCTTTCCAACGAGCCATCATGAGCCTCATTTCGACATCGGGAGGGCTTCCATTTGCATCCAGAAAGTCAGGGGACCTTTTTCAGGCATAAATATGAAGTATTTTTGCAATTTTTGAACTCCAAAAATCTGCTTTTCCCAAATGTGCGTTAGGCTATTTTTATCATGGGAAAATCATGTAAAGTCAATATAATTTCCGTTTTTAGTAGTTTTTTAGATATTTTATTAGATATTTTGTGCCTTGGGCTTTGCAAAGCCTCAAGGGCAAATTTAGATATTTTGACTTGGCCAATGGGATAGCTAGTTGCTCCATGAGGTTTTCCTCCTTCTAGCCTATTTATCCCATGCTTCTCATTGTAAATCAGAGGCTGAACTTGAGAGAAGAATTAATGCATTGGTCATATGAGCTTTGAAGAATACACTTGAGTTATGATGTTTGGATTGCCTCTTGGATGCTTTTGAGGAATGTTGAAGGCTCGTTGATGGATTCCTTGACATGGTAGAATGGTATAGTGCTTCTTAATGTTGTTTTGTCTTCTAGTTTTCACTCATATTTCATTTTTCTTGCTGCTATAGATCAGTAAAGATTGATTTTGAGACATGCCCATGGAGACACCTCAAAATACCTGAATCTTCATAGCTTGATGTTTTCTTCTCCCTTAGTTATGCTAAAGAATTCTTAGCTGCTCTTTAGTAACCTAAGGTATTGTTGCTAAGTTTTATTCATCAGTTCCATGTATGTTGAGTAGGATGTATGGTTTTCCCTACCTACCTATCAGCCGCCCATAGTTCTGTCCATAAAACTTTCTCTTTGACTGATTTGTTGGTCATTTTGTTGAACCAAGGAGGCCTAGTCCCGATCTAGCCCTTTGCCTAAAACTATGAAAACTTATTTGTCCAAGTGCCCAATGACTTAGAGACTATGTTTAGGCGTTCCGGCATAGCTTATGAGTTGTTAGTTTGTCTCATGTGTTTTCCCCAAAGTCTGATAGCCTTTTCCCGAAGTTAGAGGGTCTTATACCTCTATGTATGGCTGGAATGTTTGATTTCTATGTATTGATTAGCTTATAGTTATTCCTAGCATGATCAATGGCTTGCTATTACATGTTTATGTCTGCTATTAACTAGTTTTCACTTGAAATCCCTTGTTTTTCACCAACTTATTGTTCATTTAATCCATTTTGCCCGGAGATCCCTTCTATTGTGAATCAAATCGGCCCTACAACAGCTTTACATCATCGCCTCATTAGCTTCCTTGACCTGTTTGACCCCATAGCCCAATTTATCTACATCTTGTTATCCAGTTTATGTATTTGATCAGTTTCATCCCTCACAAACTTAAAAAACCAAAAAACTAAAAACATACTTCATAACTAGCCTAATATCCGAACATCGCAAGTAAACACACCGACATCTTTTACACTTATAGAGAGAGCCCTCTCTGAGTCCAGGAAGGCTAGGTCCTTGGGCTCCAAAGCTTGGTTTGATGTTACATCGTCATTTGGCTAGCCAATCGGCCAAATCACGGGACCCTAACAATTTCTAGAAACTGACGAAGAAGGAAAAATCATATTTGATTCTGAAGCAATCATAGAAACAAGAACCCATCAACTACGAAATCAATTAATTTCACAGTATCTCATTAAGTGGACGAACTTACCAGTTGAAGATTCCACATGGGAGGATGAAAATTTTATACAGAAGCATCCAGAACCACTCAAGTATTGAGGACAGTAATTTTTTGAAGGAGAGGGCCATATTAGGCACTTATAATACTAGTGTATCCCTCTTATTGTTATTGTTAGTGTAACCCCCTATTATTATTGTTGTGCCCATGTAGCTCCCATATTGTTATTGTTGTGCCCCATAGAAGCCCACTACTTTTATTGTTGTGCCCTTACATTATTATTTTTATGTAGGCTCTAATTATATTGTGACCCCTTGGACTCCTATATATACCAAGGAGGTCTTATCATTCGTATCATCCAAGAATTTTTCATTTATGTGATGTAAAAGAGGTCCCCATCTCGAAGAGGATAATTTGCAAGTCGTCGATCTATGTTTTCTTCTATTTTGTGATCTGGTTGCACAAAAATATGTTAATTAAAAATTTACCCGTATCCACACACACACATACTACACCCACCGCCCCCACACACATATGTTACACAAATAGACACACATAAAAAATTCCAAATAAAATTGCAGAAAATAAAAGTAGCGATTTTACTGATAGAGACTCCAAGATAAGTATTGCAATATGTGACACCTGCAATACTAAGACTTTAAGATACAAATAGAATTCCCATTAGTGAGCTCGTCTCTATCTTCACTCACACAATTCAATCCTATATTGTACATACTAAAGCCTAAAGCATGAACATTGAAGCCTGAAGCTTAAAGTTTAGACTCACACTATATGTCCACATCCATGGGCCATTGATATTCTATATAAAACACTAAGTGACTTTTATTGTTTATCTGGGTGAAATAACATAATTTCATTTGGTTTTGAGAGTTCTATGTAGCTTATTTAGTGTTGGAAATTTTTATAAAATGGGTCTATTTATTTGTTTGATTAGAAAACAAATCTATTTAGTGGTTGGATATGAAAATCTCAAATGTGTGGTTACCAAGGCTATGATGATTTTCATAAAAAAACAACTGGGTTTGGGCATTTTATGTGTTAGCCTATATGTGGGAGAGCTTTATTCCTTTTCATTGTGAGAAGATTATAGATTTCTTCAAAATACATGAACTACATATTATTATTATTTAGAAAGTTAGGATCCTCCCAAATTTATATTTAAAAGTCGATTCAAACTTGCTTTATTATTTATAAGGTCCTTAAGTCCAACTCATCACATTGAAGGCTAAGATAAGAATTTATTTTAGTTAGTCAAGCCAAAATTAAAAAAATTACTAAAACAAAACACAAAAATTATATTAACATAAAATTGTTTTTATATTCACAGCTAAAAATTAACAAAAATACATAATACATAATATTTAAATAATGTGTAAAAATTAAAATCAATGTCATGTGATATATGATATGCAATTTTAAAAAAATATCTATAAAAAAATTACTTAATAGGTAGGAGTTCCCGTGAAAGTATATCCCATAATTTCAACAAATTTCCACATTTTTATATAATAAGTCTTTGTTCTCAATTGATAAATGAATTTTTCCATTTATTAAAAAAGTTATGTTAATTTTTTTATGTCAACCACATCAATCAATTAAATTTTCTATTCAATAATAATTTGAAAAGTGCACATGTTTTCACATTAAATCATTAACAAATTTATAGTTGGCTTTTTCTATTTTAAGAAAAGTTTATATTTTAAATGTTTTCATTTTATATAAAAGACATCAACTCATTAACTTTCTAAAACAATGTCTTTTGAGGCATGAAATAATGGTTCAATCACATGATAAGTCATTAGAAAATTTATAGTTGACTTTTCTATTTTAAGAAAAGTTTATATTTTAAATGCTTTCCTTTTATATAAAAGACATCAACTCATAAACTGTATGAAACACTATCTTTTGAGGTTCAAAATAATGGTTCAACAAACGATTTTATGAAAGATCATTGGTCTTGATCATAGCCCAAGGCATTGGATCAAGTTGGCCGCTCAGGGTATGGGAGCTACTGCAATGTAGTTGTCCAATTTTCCTAGCTGCTTCCCAAATTTGTAGGTTCTTTGGTTGCTCGCAAAGTGTTCGAAGGAACGCTTGAGTGAGCTAGGTGGGTATCACTGGAGATGTTTGTGTTATATTTTTCAAAATGTTTCACCATGATGAAGAGGGTAGGTATGAATTTGTCCCTCACTCCTCATAGAAAAAACTAGTAAAGCATGGATCTTTAGCTTAAGAACCACCCATTTTCACAATATTTGTAAAAACTCTCTCACATGGACTATTTGTTTGACGATGTCAACAAGTGACTCAATAGCCAAATTTGCTACCAAACTTTAGGAACGTACAGGAATTCCAGCTACGCTTTCAAGGCTTCTGTACAAAGGCAGGATTCTACAAGAGGAATTCCCTCTAAGTGACTGTGGCATTCAAAATGAGGCTTCAATCTCCCTCGTTGCAGAACTGAAAGGGGCAGCCAGGGAAGAGGGGGCTCGTTTTACCAAGGAGGTCTTATCATTTGTATCATCCAAGATTTTTTCATTTATGTGATGTAAAGGAGGTTTCCCCTTCGAATAGGCTAATTTTCAAGTCGTTGATCTATCTTTTATTCTGTTTGTTGATCTAGTTTCATAACATTTGGTATTAGAGCTTTGGATTCTAGGGTTTTGCTACTTCAAACAGGTCATCTTGGAATTTTCGCTATTTTTTTTCTATGAAGCTTCAAAAGCTGAAATTTTGACCTTGTGGATCCGAAATCTTGGTGAAATTTGTGTAGAAATTTCAGATCTTGGTTCACTATATTTTATGATATATGGTATAAATAATTTAGGGTTTTTGCATGCTCCAGAATTTAGTCTTAGACAAGTGATCTAGGAAAAATAATCATAACTTTCACTATAGGAATCATATTTGAATTTCATAAAAAGTGACTGAAAGATAAAAAAAACTTTAGTTTTACATGTATAATTTTCAGGGCTAAAGGTTGAAACAATTACACGTGTCATTACGTACAAGTTCGCTCTACTAAATTTGTCCATAACCACATCATTATGGGAGATTGCACATTACTTTATTTGGAGGAAGAAAATCTCGGGATACCTCAAGATCAAATTTTATACCTTGGGGATCTGAAATTACAAAGGCACAACCATTTCAAGATCTAGCTCCTAAAAGCAAGAAAAATGTGTGTATTTTTTTTTTTTTTTTAAATTGCATAAATTTTGTTTGAAAAATCAATTTGAAGTGATTCCAAGGGCACATTGAAGTGTACATATAAATATTTGGTTATAAAATTCCTCACAAACAAAATAATTCTACACCCATTAAGCCCTCGTAAATATATACTATGACACATGAAGAGGAAGACTTGCAACATTATATATGAAAATTACAGGAGCAAGTGCAATGAATTTCGTTCTCACAAAGAGCAACCAAAGATGAAATAAAAGGGGCCATGGATGGTTTAAAAGCAGAAATAAAAGGTGACATGAATGATTTAAAATTAGAAATAAAATACGAAATGAATGGCTTAAAAGCTTAATGATATATGTCAAGATGGAAGGGTTGACAAAATTTCTTCCAGAAAGACTTCCTAGTGGTGGAAATGTAATCCATGAAAATCATGATGAGTACAAAAGGAATATGAATTATGGTTTTAGAGACTCTAATGTTGGGTTTAAGACCCACCACATTCCAAAGATCGATATGAAGAATTTTTATGGCAAGGACCAATATTTTAATCTCCATGATGATCAAAACACATAAAAGGTACACATTCAATCTTTATATTTAGAACCCAATCAGTTTGTATGGTATCGATGGATTTGTTCTTGTAAACCACTTGTCACCTGGTCAATTTTTACAAAGGAAATGATAACACATTATGAGGATACAAAAAGAAACACCTTCTTTAACCAATTGATAAATCTCAAACAAAAAGGTTTAATGACAGAGCATATTTAGGACTTCCAAAAATTGAATATAAGGGTAACTGATATTTCGGAGGAGCATAGGATTGGTGTCTTCATAGGGACCGTAAAGGACAAAATCCAACATGAGGTTCACCTTTGGGAACCTTATTCATTGGAGAAGGAATTCAGGGTGGTAAGAAAAGTTAAAATCAAAATTATGGCTACAAGGAAGTCTACCACTCACAAATACAAATATGTAAGTGTTGCTGCTCCTAGCCTTCAAAAACCTACAAGGATGACACCACAACAATTGGAGGAAAAAAGAGAAAAATGGATTTGCTACAATTGCGATAGAAAATACATTAAAGGTCATTAGTGTGCTAAGAAAAAAATATTTTACATCGATTGTGAAAAGGAGGAAGAAAAGGAACTAGAAACATCAATATAGGAGGATATACACCAGGAACCAAATCCAAAGAAAGAAGAAATGAATCCGACCATACCTTGTAATGCATTGGTGGGAATTACCACTCCTCAAACTCTCAAGATAGAAGGATATATCAAGAAGAAAAATGCAATAGTGATGATTGATTCAGGTAGTAACCATAATTTTATTCATTGTAAGATAGACAAGAAATTAAATTGCTTTCTATATCCAACACCCGAGTTTCAAGTGATGGCTGCAAATGGAGGAAGTGATGGTTTCAAGTCAAAGTTCTCTCTCTTCTCCAGTAGTATTGGTGCAGAAGAAAGATGGGCCATGGCATATGTGTCCGGATTATAGGGAGCTCAACAAGTTCACTATTAAAGATAAATTTCTCATTCCTGTAATTGATGAATTGTTGGATGAATTGCATGGATAAATTTACTTTACCAAGATGGTTGTTCATTCGGGATATCATCAAATTAGAATGAAGACTTAAGACATTCCAAAAACAACATTCAAAACTCATGAAGGTCATTATGAATTTTTGGTCATGCCTTTTGGCCTTACTAATGTGCCTTCCACATTTCAAGGTTTGATGAATTCCATTTTCAAACCATTCCTTAGAAAATTTCTGTTAATATTTTTTGATGATATACTAATCTACAAAAAGACTTGGAAGGATCATGTTCAACATGTTAACATAGTTCTAAAACTGTTGGAGTAGAAACAATTATATCAAAAAGCCTCCAAATGTTTCTTTGGAGTACATGAGGTGGAATATTTGGGCCATATTGTATCTCATGAGGGTGTTAAGGTAGGCCCCAAAAAAATTAAAGCCATTAAGGAATGGAAAATCCCCACAACCCTAAAGCATCATTGAGGATTTCTCGGGTTGACACGGTATTATCGCAAGTTTGTTAAGAATTATGGAAAATAACAACACCTCTAACAACATTACTGAAGAAAGATGCATTTTCTCGGACTCTAGAAGAAACTAAGGCCTTTGAACATTTTAAAGAGGAAATGTGTCAACCATTGGTCTTAGCTATGCCAGAATTCAAAAAAAACCTTTATTGTGGAGTGCGATGCCTCAGGAAATGGAATTGGTGTTATTTTAAAGCAAGAAGGAAGAACCATTGCTTTTGAAATTCATCCAATCAAGGGAAAGTATTTACACAAACCTATTTATGAGAAGAAAATGTTGGTAATACTAAATGAGAAATGACAACCTTACCTAATGGGAAGATATTTCAAGGTAAAAAAAAATCACGATAGTATTAAATACTTTTTGGAACAAATATTATCTTCAAAAGAGTAGAAAAAATGGGTCTCAAAGATGTTGGGTTATGACTTTGAAATCATCTACAAAAAAGGGAAGAAAAATGTGTTGCAGATGCACTCTCAAGAAATGATGAGGATGTGGAAGCATTGCTTTGTGAAATTTCTATTATCCAACCTGATTGGATAACTAAAGCAAGGGATGAATGGAAGCATTACGAAGAGGTGTGGACACCCATTCAAAAGGTAAAAAAAGATCCTATTACATATGATACATTTATTAGGAAAAATGATTTATTAGGGTACAAATATTGCTTATATATTTGTAAGAATTCCCAACTCAAACAAAATACTCTTTTGGAATTGCACTCAGGATTTAAAAAAAAATTACCACATGGTCAAGAAGGATTTTTTTTGGGATGAACTTAAATCTAATATTCAGAAGTTTTTGGCAGAATGATTGGTTTTCCAACAAAATAAAGTTGAGATAATTAAGATTCCTGGTCCGTTACAACCTTTAGCCATTCCAAGTCAGCATTGGGAGGAGGTCTCAATGGATTTTATGACACGTTTACCCAAGTCTAAATGAAAGAGTGTCATCATGGTGGTAGTTGATAGATTTACTAAGTATGCACACTTTTGTGCATTATCTCATCTTTTTAAAGGCAGTAAAATTGATACTGCATTTATGGAAACAATTCAAAAACTATATGGAAACCCAAATATTATTGTAAGTGACAGAGATCCCATTTTCACTGGAAATTTTTGTATGAAATTATTTTCTTGTCTTG
The DNA here is from genome assembly GCA_034641835.2 of Pinus albicaulis. NCBI lineage: Eukaryota > Viridiplantae > Streptophyta > Pinopsida > Pinales > Pinaceae > Pinus > Pinus albicaulis. Next base: position 908,955,805 of record CM076571.1, on the reverse strand, counting down.
GCACTCAATTAGCTCATAGCTCATCTTATCATCTTCAATATGACGGGAAAACTAAGATAGTGAAAAAATGTTTGGAATTATATCTTCATTGCTTTTTATTTGATAAAAAAACACACTCGATCAAGCATTTACCTCTGGCTAAATGGTGGTATAACACTTCCTTTCATACTACAACAAAAATGACCCCATTTATGGCACTTTATAGATATCATCCACCATCCATCGCATCATATTTAAGATAAAATTCTAAGGTTAAAGCAAAGGAAGATCACATTGAGCATCAGTAAGTTCTACAACTCTTAAAGGATAACCTTAGTTTGGCACAAAATTGAAATGAAACAACAAGCAAACCAGCATCATAGTGAAAGAAGTTTTGATGTAGGCGACTGTGTATTTTTACGGATACAACCATACAAACAAATGTCCCTTAAGAAAGTTAAGAAGGATAATACATTATCACCCAAGCACTATGGTCCTTACAAGGTGTTACAAAACATTGGTACTATGGCATACAAATTAGAGTTGCTTGCATCTTCCCGAGTACACCCATTTTTTGATGTTTCATGCTTAAAGAAGGTTATCGCCGACAAGTTCCCAATTTTAACAATATTTCTAGAACTTGACGAAGAAGGAAAAATCATATATGATCCTGAAGAAATCACAGAAACAAGAACCCAACAACTACGAAACCAATTAATTTCACAGTATCTCATTATGTGGAAGAAATTACAGCTGAAGATTCCACATGGGAGGATGAAAATTTTATACAGAAGTATCCGAAACCACTTAAGCATTGAGGACAATAATTTTTTGAAGGAGAGGGCCATGTTAGGTACTTACAATACTAGTGTATCCCCCTTATTTTTATTGTTAGTGTAACCCCCTATTATTATAGTTGTGCCCATGTAGCTCCCATATTATTATTGTTGTGCCCCATAGAAGCCAACTATTTTTATTGTTGTGCCCTTACATTATTATTTTTATGTAGGCTCTAATTATATTGTGACCCCTTGGACTCCTATATATACCAAGGAGGTCTTACCATTTGTATCATCCAAGGATTGTTCATTTATGTGATGTAAAAGAGGCCCCCCCCCCCTCGAAGAGGCTAATTTTCAAGTCATCGATCTATCTTTTCTTCTGTTTTGTGATCTGGTTGCACAACAATATGTTACTTAAAAATTTACCCGTATCCACAAACTCACATACTACACCCACCTCCCCCACACACATATGTTACACAAACATACACAAATAAGAAATTCCAAATAAAATTTCAGAAAATAAAAGTAGTGATTTTACTGGTTGAGACTCCAAGATAAGTATTGCAATATGTGACACCTGCAATATTAATACTTCAAGATAAACATAGAATTCCCATTCGTGAGCTCGTCTCTATCTTCACTCACACCATTCAATCCTACATTTTACATAAGCCTAAAGCATGAACATTGAAGCCTGAATCTTAAAGTTGAGACTTGCACTACATGTCCACATCCATGGGCCATTGATATTCTATATAAAACACTAAGTGACTTTTCTTGTTTATTTGGGTGAAATAACAAAATTTCATTTTATTTTGAGAGTTCTATGTAGCTTATTTAGTTGGAATTTTTTATAAAATAGGTCTATATATTAGTTTGATTAGAAAACAAATCTATTTAGTGGTTGGATATGAAAATCTCAAATGTGTGGTTACCAAGGCTATGATGTTTTTCATACAAACACAACTGGGTTTGGGCCTTTTATGTGTTAGCCTATATGTGGGAGAGCTTTATTCTTTTTCATTGTGAGAAGATTACAGATTTCTTCAAAACACTTGCACTAAATATTATTATTATTATTTGGAAAGTTAGGATCCTCCCAAATTTATATTTAAAAGTCGCTTCAAACTTTCTTTATTATTTATAAGGTCCTTGAGTCCAACTCATCACATTGAAAGCTAAGATAAGAATTTATTTTAGTTAGTCCAGCCAAAATTAAAAAAAATTACTAAAACAAAACACAAAACTTATATTAACATAAAATTGTTTTTATATTCACGGCTAAAAATTAACAAAAATACATAATACATAATATTTAAATAATGGGTAAAAATTAAAATCAATGTCATGTGATATATGATATGCAATTTTTAAAAAATAACTATAAAAAAATTACTTAATAGGTAGGAGTTCCCGTGAAAAGTATATCCCATAATTTCAACAAATTTCCACATTTTTATATAATAAGTCTTTGTTCTCAATTGATAAATGACTTTTTCCATTTATTAAAAAAATTATGTTAATTTTTTTTGTCAACCACATCAATCAATTAACTTTGCTATTCAATAATAATTTTAAAAGTGCATAATTTTCACATGATAAGTAATTAACAAATTTATAGTTGGATTTTTCTATTTTAAGAAAAGTTTATATTTTAAATGTTATCCTTTTATATAAAAGACATCAACTCATTAAATTTCTGAAACAATGTCTTTTGAGGAATAATGGTTCAGTCACATGATAAGTCATTAGCAAATTTATAGTTGGCTTTTCTATTTTAAGAAAAGTTTATATTTTAAATGTTTTCCTTTTATATAAAAGACATCAACTCATAAACTGTATGAAACACTTTCTTTTGAGGCTCAAAATAATGGTTCAACAAACGATTTTATGAAAGATCATTGGTCTTGATCATAGCCCAAGGTGTTGGATCAAGTTGGCCGCTCAGGGTATGGGAGTTACTGCAATGTAGTTGTCCAATTTTCCTAGCTGCTTCCCAAATTTGTAGGTTCATTCGTTTCTCGCAAAGTGTTCGAAGAAAATACTGAACGAGCTAGGTGGGTAGCACTGGAGATGTTGGGATATATTTTAAAATTTTTTCACCATGATGAAGAGGGTAGGCATGAAATTGTCCCTCACTCCTTGTAGAAAAAACTAGTAAAGCAGGGATCTTCAGCTTCAGAACCACCCCTTTTCACAATATTTGTAAAACCTCTCTCACAAGGGACTATATGTATCATGATGTAACCAATTGACTTGGTAGCCAAATTTGCTACCAAAATTCAAGAACGTATAGGAATTCCAGCTACGCTTTTGAGGCTTCTGTACAAAGGAAGGATTCTACAAGAGGAATTCCCTCTAAGTGACTATGGCATTCAAAATGAGGCTTCAATCTCCCACGTTGTAGAATTGAAAGGGGGAGCCATGGAAGAGGGGGCTCGTTTTACTAAGGAGGTCTTATCATTTGTATCATCCAAGAATTATTCATTTATGTGATGTAAAGGAGGTTTCCCCTTCGAATAGGCTAATTTTCAAGTCGTTGATCTATCTTTTCTTCTGTTTTGTGATCTGGTTGCATAACATTTGGTATTAGAGCTTTGGATTCTAGGATTTTTCTACTTCAAACAGGTCATCTTGGAATCTTCACTTTTTTTTTTCTACGAAGCTTCAAAAGCTGAAATTTTGACCTTTTGGATCCGAAATCTTAGCAATTTACCCGTATTCACACACACACATACTACACCCACTGCCCCCACACACATATGTTACACAAACAAACACACATAAGCAATTCCAAATCAAATTGCAGAAAATAAAAGTAGTGATTTTACAGGTTGAGACTCCAAGATAAGTATTGCAATATGTGACACCTGCAATACTAAGACTTCAAGATAAACATATAATTCCCATTAGTGAGCTTGTTTATATATTCACTCACACCATTCAATCCTACATTGTACCTACTTCAGCCTAAAGCATGAACATTGAAGCCTGAATCTTAAAGTTGAGACTCACACTACATGTCCACATCCATGGGCCATTGATATTCTATATAAAACACTAAGTGAATTTTCTTGTTTATCTGGGTGAAACAACAAAATTGCATTTGATTTTGAGAGTTCTATGTAGCTTATTTAGTGTTGGAAATTTTTATAAAATGGGTCTATTTATTAGTTTGATTAGAAAACAAATCTATTTAGTGGTTGGATATGAAAATCCCAAATGTGTGGTTACTAAGGCTATGATGTTTTTCATACAAACACAACTGGGTTTGGGCCTTTTATGTGTTATCCTATATGTGGGAGAGCTTTATTATTTTTCATTGTGAGAAGATTACGGATTTCTTCAAAACACATGCACTACATATTGTTATTATTTGGAAAGTTAGGATCCTCCCAAATTTATATTTAAAAGTTGCTTCAAACTGCTTTATTATTTATAAGGTCCTTAAGTCCAACTCATCAAATTGAAAGCTAAGATCGGAATTTGTTTTAGTTATTCAAGCCAAAATTAAAAAAATTACTAAAACAAAACACAAAACTTATAGTAACATAATTTTTTTTATTTTTATTTTTATATATTCAGAACTAAAAATTAACAAAAATACATAGTACATAATAATTAAATAACGGGCAAAATTCAAAATCAATGTCATGTGATATATGATATGCAATTTAAAAAAATTATCTTTAAAAAAATTACTTAATAGGTAGGAGTTCCTGTGAAAAGTATATTCCATAATTTCAACAAATTTCCACATTTTGATATAATAAGCCTTTGTTCTCGATTGATAAATGACTTTTTCCATTTAGTAAAAACGTTATGTTAATTTTTTTTATGTCAACCACATCAATCAATTAACTTTGCTATTCAATAATAATTTGAAAAGTGCATACGTTTTCACATGTTAAGTCCTTAACAAATTTATAGTTGGATTTTTCTATTTTAAGAAAAGTTTATATTTTAAATGTTTTCCTTTTATATAAAAGACATCAACTCATTAAATTTATAAAACAGTGTCTTTTGAGGCTCGAAATAATGGTTCAATCACATGATAAATCATTAGAAAATTTATAGTTGGCTATTGTATTTTAAGAAAATTTTATATTTTAAATGTTTTCCTTTTATATAAAAGACATCGACTCATAAAATGTAAGAAACACTGTCTTTTGAGGCTCAAAATAATGGTTCAACAAATGATTTTATGAAAGATCATTGGTCTTGATCATAGCCCAAGGCGTTGGATCAAGTTGGCCGCTCAGGGTATGGGAGCTACTGCAATGTAGTTTTCCAATTTTCCTAGCTGCTTCCCAAATTTGTAGGTTCTTTGGTTGCTCGCAAAGTGTTTGAAGAAACGCTTGAGCGAGCTAGGTGGGTAGCACTGGAGATGTTTGGGATATATTTTTCAAAATGCTTCACCATGATTAAGAGGGTAGGTATGATTTTGTCCCTCACTCCTCGTAGAAAAAAAATAGTAAAGCATGGATCATCAGCTTCAGAGCCACCCCTTTTCACAATATTTGTAAAACCTCTCTCACAAGGGACTATCTGTATCACGATGACAACATTTGACTCGGTAGCCAATTTTTTTACGAAACTTCAGGAACGTACAGGAATTCCAGCTACGCTTTAGAGGCTTCTGTACAAAGGCAAGATTCTACAAGAGGAATTCCCTCTAAGTGACTATGGAATTCAAAATGAGGCTTTAATCTCCCTCGTTGCAGAATTGAAAGGGGGAGCCAGGGAAGAGGGGGCTTGTTTTACCAAAGAGGTCTTATCATTTTTATCATCCATGAATTGTTCATTTATGTGATGTAAAGGAGGTTTACCCTTCAAATAGGATAATTTTCAAGTCGTTGATCTATATTTTCTTATGTTTTGTGATCTGGTTACATAACATTTGGTATTAGAGCTTTGGATTCTAGGGTTTTCCTACTTCAAACAGTTCATCTTGGAATTTTCGCTATTTTTTTTTCTACGAAGCTTCAAAAGCTAAAATTTTGACCTTGTGGATTTTAAATCTTGGTGAACTTTGTGTAGAAATTTCAGATCTTGGTTCAGTATATTTTGTGATATATGGTCTAAATAAGTTAGGGTTTTTCCATGCTTCAGAATTCAGTCTTAGACAAGTGATCTAGGAAAAATAATCATAAATTTCACTATAGGAATCATATTTGAATTTCGTAAAAAGTGACTAAAAGATAAAAAAAATTAGTTTTACATGTATAATTTTCAGGGTTGAAGGTTGAAACAATGACACATTTCATTACGTACAAGTTTTCTCTACTAAACTAGTCCATAACCAGGTCATTGTGGGCGATTGCACATTACTTTATTTGGAGGAAGAAAATATCGGTATGAATTGTGACATTGGAAAGAAGACTAAGAGGGCTACCACAAGATCAAATTTTAGACCTTGGAGATTTGAAATTACAAAGGTACAACCATTTCAAGATCTAGCTCCTAAAAGCAAGAAAAATGTGTGTATTTTTTTTTTTTTTTTAAATTGCATAACTTCTGTTTGAAAAATCAATTTGAAGTTATTCCAAGGGAATATTGAAGCATAAATATCAATATTTGGTTTTAAAATTCTTCACAAACAAAATAATTATACACCCATTAAGCCCTCTTAAATCTATACTATGACGCATGAAGAGGAAGAAATGCAACATGAGATATGAAAATTACGGGAGCAAGTGCAACAAATTTCGCTCTCATAAAGAGCAACCAAAGATGAAATAAAAGGGGCCATGGATGGTTTAAAATAAAATATAAAAGGTGACATGGATGATTTAAAATTAGAAATAAAATACGAAATGAATGGCTTAAAAGCTGAATGATATATGTCAAGATGGAAGGGTTGACAAAATTTCTTCTGGAAAGACTTCCCAGTGGTGGCAACATAATCCATGAAAATCATGATGAACACAAAAGGAATATGAATTATGGTTTTAGAGACTCTAATGTTGGGTTTAAGACCCAACACATTCCAAAGATCGATATGAAGAAGTTTGATGGAAAGGAGCCGGTAACATAGATACTATAGATGCAACAATATTTTGATCTCCATGATGATCAAAACATAGAAAAGGTACACATTGCATCTTTATATTTAGAACCCAATCAATTTGTATGGTATCGATGGATTTTTTCTTGTAAACCACTTGTCACCTAGTAAATTTTTATGGAGAAAATGATAACACATTATTAGGATACAAAGAGCAACACCTTCTTTAACCAATTGATAAATCTCAAACAAAAAGGTTTAATAATAGATCATATTGAGGACTTCCAAAAATTGAATATAAGGGTAACTGATATTCCATAGGAGCATAGGATTGGTGTCTTCATAGGGATTGTAAAGGACAAAATCCAACATGAGGTTCACCTTTGGGAACCTTATTCATTGGAGAAGGAATTCAGGGTGGCAAGAAAAGTTGAAATCAAAATTATGGCTATAAGGAAGTCTACCACTCACAACTACAAATATGTAAGTGTTGCTGCTCCCAGTCTTCCATAACCTACAAGGATGACACCACAAAAATTGGAGGAAAAAATAGCAAAATGGATTTGCTACAATTACAATAGAAAATACATTAAAGGTCATAAGTGTGCTAAGAAAAATTATTTTACATCGATTGTGAAGAGGAGGAACACAAGGAACTAGAAGCATCAATAGAGGAGGATATACACCAGGAACCGAATACAAAGAAAGAAGAAATGAATCTGACCATAACTTGTAATGCATTGGTGGGAATTACCACTCCTCAGAATCTCAAGATAGAAGGATATATCAAGAAGAAAAATGTAATAGTGATGATTGATTCAGGTAGTAATTGCTTTCTATATCCAACACTAGAGTTTCAAGTGATGGTTGCAAATGGAGGAACTATAAATTTCTCTGGAAAGTTCCATAATATCAAGCTAGATATGGGGGGATATGTATTTAATAGTTCAATGATTTCCATTCCAATGAGTGGTGCTGATGTTGCACTAGGCGTCTAATGGTTACAATATTTGGGGAAAATATATTTTATTTTTCAAGAACTTTTATTGAATTTTTTTTGGGAATGAAAGGAAGTTGAATTAAGGGGTATCACAAGGAAACTAAGGAAGATGATCACCTCTAATGACATGAAAAATATTCTCACTAGAGGTGCAATTGAATAATTATTCTCACTAGAGGTTCAAAAATAAAAAACATATATTTCTCTAGATCTCCAAAAATTTTGGACAATCATTCCAAGGTATTTCAGACTCCCAAATGCTTCCCACCTATTCATGATCATGATAATGATATTCATTTGAATCGAGGAAGTATTCCTCCAAACATCAAGACTTACATATATCCCTATGTCCAAAAGAGTGAAATTGAATGTATGGTTGCAGAAATGCCAGAGTGAAATTTAACCTAGTCAAAGTTCTCTCTCTGCTCTAGTAGTATTGGTGCACAAGAAATATGGGCCATGGCGTATGTGTCCGAATTATAGGGAGCTCAACAAGTTCACTATTAAAGATAAATTTCTCATTCCTATCATTGATGAATTGTTGGATGAATTACAAGGATAAATTTACTTTACCAAGATGGATATTCATTCGGGATATCATCAAATTAGAATGAAGCCTGAAGACATTCCAAAAAAAATATTCAAAACTCGTGAAGGTCATTATGAATTTTTGGTCATGCCTTTTGGCCTTACTAATGTGCCTTCCACATTTAAAGGTTTGATGAATTCCATTTTCAAACCCTTCCTTAGAAAATTTGTGTTAATATTTTTTGATGATATACTAATCTACAACAAGACTTGGAAGGATCATGTTCAACATGTTAACACAATTATAAAACTATTGAAGTAGAAACAATTATATGAAAAAACCTCCAAATGTTTCGTTGGAGTACATGAGGTGGAATATTTGGGTCATATTGTATCTCATGAGGGTGTTAAGGTAGGCCCCAACAAAATTAAAGCCATTAAGGAATGGAAAATCCCCACAACTCTAAAGCATCTTTGAGGATTTCTCGGCTTGACAGGGTATTATCGCAAGTTTGTTAATAATTATGGAAAATAACAACACCTATAACAACATTACTGAAGAAATGTGCATTTTCTCTAACTCTAGAAGAAACTAAGGCCCTTAAACATATTAAAGAGGAAATGTGTCAAGCATTGGTCTTAGCTATGCCATAATTCACAAAAACCTTTATTGTGGAATTTGATGCCTCAGGAAATGGAATTGGTGTTGTTTTAATGCAAGAAGGAAGAACCATTGCTTTTGAAAGTTATCTAATCAAGGGAAAGTATTTACACAAACCTATTTATGAGAAGGAAATGTTGGTAATACTAAATGCACTAAGAAATGACAACCTTTCCTAATGGGAAGATATTTCAAGGTAAAAAAAAATCATGATAGTATTAAATAATTTTTAGAACAAATATTATCTTCAGAAGAGTAGCAAAAATGGGTCTCAAAGATGTTGGGTTATGACTTTGAAATCATCTACAAAAAAATGAAGAAAAATGTGTTGCAGATGCACTCTCAAGAAATGATGAGAATGTGGAATCATTGCTTTGTGAAATTTCTATTATCCAACCTGATTGGATAATTAAAGCAAGGGATGAATGGAAGAACTAAGAAGAGGTGTGGACACTCATTCAAAAGGTAAAACAATATCCCAGTACATATGATACATTTATCAGGAAAAAAGATTCATTACGGTACAAAGATTCCTTATATATTTGTAAGAATTCCCAACTCAAACAAAATATTCTTTTGGAATTTCATACCTCTTCCTTAGGAGGGCACTCAGGATTTTAAAATATTACCACAGGGTCAAGAAAGAATTATTTTTGGGATGGACTTAAATATTATATTCAGAAGTTTGTCACATAATGATTGGATTTCCAACACAATATAGTTGAGATAATTAAGACCCCGGGTCCGTTACAACCTTTATCCATTCCAAGTCAGCATTGGGAGGAGGTCTCAATGGATTTTATCATAGGTTTACCCAAGTCTAAAGGAAAGAGTATCATCATGGTGGTAGTTGATATATTTACCAAGTATGCATACTTTTACGCATTATCTCATCTTTTTAAAGGCAGCGCAACTGCTACTGCATTTATGGAAACAATTTAAAAGCTACATGGAAATCCAAAGATTATTATAAGTGACAGAGATCCCATTTTCACTGGAAACTTTTGGACGAAATTATTTTCTTGTCTTGGTACTCAAGTAGCTCATATCTCATCTTATCATCCTCAATATGACAGGAAAAATAAGATAGTGAACAAATTTTTGGAATTATATCTTTGTTGCTTTGTATTTGATAAAAAAACCCAATGGGTCAAGCGGTTACCTCTGGCTGAATGGTGGTATAACACTTCCTTTCATACTACAACAAAAATGACCCCATTTATGGAAATTTATAGATATCATCCAACATCCATCGCATCATATTTAAGAGAAAATTCTAAGGTTAAAGAAAAGGAAGATCACATTGAGCATCAACAAGTTCTACAAATCTTAAAGGATAACCTCAGTCTCACGCAAAATCAAATGAAACAACAAGCAAACCAGCATCACAGTGAAAGAAGTTTTGATGTAGGCGACTGGGTATTTTTACGGCTACAACCATACAAGCAAATTTCCCTCAAGAAAGTGAAGAAGGATAATATATTATCACCCAAGTACTATGGTCCTTACAAGGTGTTACAAAACATTGGTACTATGGCATACAAATTAGAGTTGCCTGCATCTTCCCGAGTACACCCAGTTTTTGATGTTTCATGCTTAAAGAAGGTTATTGGTGAAAAGTTCCCAATTTTAACAATATTTCTAGAACTTGACGAAGAAGGAAAAATAATATTTGATCTTGAAGAAATCACAGAAACAAGAACCCAACAACTACAAAATCAATTAATTTCACAGTATCTCATTAAGTGGAAGAACTTATCCATTGAAAATTCCACATGGGAGGATGAAAATTTTATACAGAAGCATCCAGAACCACTCAAGCGTTGAGGACAATAATTTTTTGAAGGAGAGGGACATGTTAGGTACTTATAATACTAGTGTATCCCCCTTATTGTTATTGTTAGTGTAACCCACTATTATTATTGTTGTGCCCATGTATTTCCCATATTGTTATTATTGTGCCCCATAGAAGCCCGCTATTTTTATTTTTGTGCCCTTACATTATTTTTTTTTATGTATGATATAATTATATTGTGACCCCTTGGACTCCTGTATATACCAAGGAGGTCTTATCATTTGTATCATCCAAGAATTGTTCATTTATGTGATGTAAAAGAGGTCCCCCCTCGAAGAGGCTAAATTTCAAGTCGTTGATTTATCTTTTCTTGTATTTTGTGATCTGGTTGCATAAAAATATGTTACTTAAAAATTTACCCATATCCACACACACACATACTACACCTACCACTCCCACACATATATGTTACACAAACAGACACACATAAGCAATTCCAAATAAAATTGCAGAAAATAAAAGTAGTGATTTTATAGGTTGAGACTCCAAGATAAGTATTGCAATATGTGACACCTGCAATACTAATACTTCAATATAGACATATAATTCCCATTAGTGAGCTTGTCTCTATCTTCACTCACACCATTCAATCCTACATTGTACATACTTAAGCCTAAAGCACAAACATTGAAGCCTGAATCTTAAAGTTGAGACTCACACTACATGTCCACATCCATGGGCCATTGATATTCTATATAAAACACTAAGTGACTATTCTTGTTTATCTGGGTGAAATAACAAAATTTAATTTGATTTTGAGAGTTCTATGTAGCTTATTTAGTGTTTGAAATTTCTATAAAATGGGTCTATTTATTAGTTTGATTAGAAAACAAATCTATTTAGTGGTTGGATATGAAAATCTCAAATGTGTGGTTACCAAGGCTATGATGTTTTTCATACAAACACAACTGGGTTTAGGCATTTTATGTGTTAGCCTATATGTGGGAGAGCTTTATTCTTTTTCATTGTGAGAAGATTACAGATTTATTCAAAACACATGCACTAAATATTATTATTATTATTTGGAAAGTTAGGATCCTCCCAAATTTATAATTAAAAGTCGCTTCAAACTTGCTTTATTATTTACAAGGTCCTTAAGTCCAACTCATCACATTGAAATCTAAGATCGGAATTTATTTTAGTTAGTCAAGCCAAAATTAAAAAAATTACTAACAAAACACAAAACTTATATTAACATAAAATTGTTTTTATATTAAGAACTAAAAATTAACAAAAATACATAATACATAATATTTAAATAATGGGTAAAAATTGAAATCAATGTCATGTGATATATGATATGCAATTTAAAAAAATTATCTATAAAAAAAATTACTTAATAGGTAGGAGTTCTCGTGAAAAGTATATCCCATAATTCCAAAGAATTTCCACATTTTTATATAATAAGTCTTTGTTCTCAATTGATAAATGACTTTTTCCATTTAGTAAAAAAGTTATGTTAATTTTTTTATGTCAACCACATTAATCAATTAACTTTTCTATTCAATAATAATTTGAAAAGTGCATACATTTTCACATGATAAGTCATTAACCAATTTATAGTTGGCTTTTTCTATTTTAAGAAAAGTTTATATTTAAATGTTTTCCTTTTATATAAAAGACATCAACTCATTAAATTTCTGAAACAGTGTCTTTTAAGGCTCAAAATAATGGTTCAATCACATGATAAGTCATTAGCAAATTTATAGCTGGCTTTTGTATTTTAAGTAAATTTTATATTTTAAATGTTTTCATTTTATATAAAAGACATCAACTCATAAAATGTATGAAACACTGTCTTTTGAGGCTCAAAAGAATGGTTCAACAAACGATTTTATGAAAGATCATTGGTCTTGATCATAGCCCAAGGCATTGGATCAAGTTGGCCGCTCTGGGTATTGGAGCTACTGCAATGTAGTTGTCCCATTTTCTAGCTGCTTCCCAAATTTGTAGGTTCTTTGGTTGCTCGCAAAGTGTTCGAAGAAACCCCTGAGTGAGCCAGGTGGGTAGCACTGGAGAAGTTTGGGATATAATTTTCAAAATTTTTCCCCATGATGAAGAGGGTAGGTATGAATTTGTCCCTCACTCCTCGTAGAAAAAAATAGTAAAACATGGATCTTCAGCTTCAGAACCACCCATTTTCACAATATTTGTAAAACCTCTCTCACAAGGGACTATTTGTATCACGATGTCAAAAAATGACTCGGTAGACAAATTTTCTACCAAAGTTCAGGAACATACAGGAATTCCAGCTACACTTTCGAGGCTTCTATACAAAGGTAGGATTCTACAAGAGGAATTCCCTCTAAGTGACTATGGCATTCAAAATGATGCTTCAATCTCCCTCGTTGCAGAATTGAAAGGGGGAGCCAGGGAAGAGGGGGCTTATTTTACCAAGGAGGTCTTATCATTTGTGTCATCCAATATTTGTTCATTTATGTGATGTAAAGGAGGTTTCCCCTTTGAATAGGCTAATTTTCAAGTCGTTGATCTATATTTTCTTCTATTTTGCGATCTGGTTGCATAACATTTGGTATTAGAGCTTTGGATTCTAGGGTTTTTCTACTTCAAATAGGTCATCTTCGAATTTTCACTATTTTTGTTTCTACGAAGCTTCAAAAGCTGAATTTTTGACCTTGTGGATCCGAAATATTGGTCAAATTTGTGTAGAAATTTCAGATCTTGGTTCACTAAATTTTATGATATATGGTCTGAATAAGTTAGGGTTTTTTCATGCTCCAAAATTCAGTCTTAGACAAGTGATCTAGGAAAAATAATCATAACTTTCACTATAGGAATCATATTTTAATTTCGCAAAAGTGACTGAAAGATAAAAAAATTTAGTTTTACATGTATAATTTTCAGGGCTAAAGGTTGAAACAATGAAACGTGTCATTACGTACAGGTTTTCTCTACTAAACTAGTCCATTGCCAGGTCATTGTGGGAGATTGCACATTACTTTATTTGGAGGAAGACAATCTCAGTATGACTTGTGACATTAGAAAGAAGACTAAGAGGGCTACCACAAGATAAAAATTTAGACCCTGGAGATCTGAAATTAAAAAGGTATAACCATTTCAAGATCTAGCTCCTAAAAGCAAGAAAAATGTGTGTATTTTTTTTTTCTTTCTTAAATTGGATAACTTTTGTTTGAAAAATCAATTTAAAGTTATTCCAAGGGCATATTGAAGCATAAATATCAATATTTGGTTATAAAATTCCTCATAAACAAAATAATTATACACCCATTAAGCCCTCATAAATCTATACTATGGCGCATGAAGAGGAATAATTGCAACATGTTATATGAAAATTACAGGAGCAAGTGCAACAAATTTCGCTCTCACAAATAGAAACCAAAGGTGAACTAAAAGGGGCCATGGATGGTTTTAAAGCAGAAATAAAAGGTGACATGGATGATTTAAAATTAGAAATGAAATATGAAATGAATGGCTTAAAAGCTAATTGATATATGTCAAGATGGAAGGGTTGAAGGAAGGGATGACAAAATTGCTTCCAGAAAGACTTCCCAATGGTGGCAACGTAATCCATGAAAATCATGTTGAGTACAAAAGGAATATGAATTATGGTTTTAGAGAATCTAATGTTGAGTTTAAGTCCCACCACATTCCAAATATTGATATGAAGAAGTTTGGTGGCAAAGACCCCGTAACATGGATACTATAGATGGAGCAATATTTTGATCTCCATGATGATCAAAACATAGAAAAGGTATGCATTTCATCTTTATATTTAGAACCCAATCAATTTGTATGGTATCGATGGATTTGTTCTTGTAAACCACTTGTCACCTGGTCAATTTTTACAGAGGAAATGATAACACATTATGAGGATACAAAGAGCAAAACCTTCTTTAACCAATTGATAAATCTCAAACAAAGGTTTAATGACAGAGCATATTGAGGATTTCCAAAAATTGAATATAAGGGTAACTGATATTCCAGAGGAGCATAGGATTGGTGCCTTCATAGGGACTATAAAGGACAAAATCCAACATGAGGTTCACCTTTAGGAACTTTATTCATTGGAGAAGGAATTCAGGGTGGTAAGAAAAGTTAAAATCAAAATTATGGCTACAAGGAAGTATACCACCCACAACTACAAATATGTAAGTGTTGCTACTCCTAGCCTTCCAGAACCTACAAGGATGACACCACAACAATTGGAGGAAAAAGGTGCAAAATGGATTTGCTACAATTGTGATAGAAAATACGTTAAAGGTCATAAGTGTGCTAATAAAAAAATATTTTACATCGATTGTGAAGAGGAGAAAGAAACATAACTAGAAACATCAATAGAGGAGGATATACACTAGGAAGCAAATCCAAAGAAAGAAGAAATGAATTCGACCATATCTTGTAAAGGGGAATTACCACCCCTCAAACTCTCAAGATAGAAGGATATATCAAGAAGAAGAATGTAATAGTGATGATTTATTCAGGTAGTAACCATAATTTTGTTCATTGTAAGATAGCCAAGAAATTAAATTGCTTTTTATATCCAACACTAGAGTTTCAAGTGATGGTTGCAAATGGAGGAAATATAAATTTCTCTGGAAAGTTCCATAATATCAAGCTAACCATGGGGGAATATGTATTTAATAGTTAAATTTTTTTCATTCCAATGAGTGGTGCTGACGTTGCACTAGGTGTCCAATGGTTACAATCTTTGGGGATGATATATTTTATTTTTCAAGAATTTTTCTTGAATTTTTTTTGGGAATGAAAGGAAGTTGAATTAAGGGGTATCACAAGGAAAATAGGGAAGATAATCACCTCTAATGGCATGGAAAATATTCTCACTAGAGGTTCAAACATCAAAAAAATATATTTCTCCAGATCTCCAAAAAGTTTGGACAATCGTTCCAAAGTATTTCAGACTCCCAAATGCCTCCCACCTATTCATGATCATGATCATGATATTCATTTGAATCGAGGAATTATTCCTCCAAACATTAGGACTTACATATATCCCTATGTCCAAAAGAGTGAAATTGAATGTATGGTTGTAGAAATGCCAGAGGCCGGTATAATTTAACCTAGTCAAATTTCTCTCTCTGCTCCAGTAGTATTGGTGCACAAGAAAGATGGGCCATGGTGTATGTGTCTGAATTATAGGGAGCTCAACAAGTTCACTATTAAAGATAAATTTCTCATTCCTATCATTGATGAATTGTTGGATGAATTACAAGGATAAATTTACTTTACCAAGATGGATATTCATTCGGGATATTATCAAATTAGAATGAAGCCTGAAGACATTCCAAAAACAACATTCAAAACTCGTGATGGTCATTATGAATTTTTGGTCATGCCTTTTGGCCTTACTTATGTGCCTTCCACATTTAAAGGTTTGATGAATTCCATTTTCAAACCCTTCCGTAGAAAATTTGTGTTAATATTTTTTGATGATATACTAATCTACAACAAGACTTGGAAGGATCATGTTCAACATGTTAACACAATTCTAAAACTATTGGAGTAGAAACAATTACATGAAAAAACCTCCAAATGTTTCTTTGGAGTACATGAGGTGGAATATTTGGGTCATATTTGATCTCATGAGGGTGTTAAGGTAGGCCCCAACAAAATTAAAGCCATTAAGGAATGGAAAATCCCCACAACCCTAAAGCATCTTTGAGGATTTCACGGGTTGATAGGGTATTATTGCAAGTTTGTTAAGAATTATGGAAAATAAAAACACCTATAAAAACATTACTAAAGAAAGATGCATTTTCTTAGACTGTAGAAGAAACTAAGGCCTTTGAACATCTTAAAGAGGAAATGTGTCAAGCATTGGTCTTAGCTATGCCAGAATTCACAAAAACCTTTATTGTGGAATGTGATGCCTCAAGAAATGGAATTGGTGTTATTTTAATGCAAGAAGCAAGAACCATTAATTTTGAAAGTCATCCAATCAAGGGAAAGTATTTACACAAACCTATTTATGAGAAGGAAATGTTGGTAATACTAAATGCACTAAGAAATTGCAACCTTACCTAATGGGAAGATATTTCAAAGTAAAAACAAATCATGATAGTCTTAAATACTTTTTGGAACAAATATTATCTTCAAAACAGTAGCAAAAATGGGTCTCAAAGATGTTGGGTAATGAATTTGAAATCATCTACAAAAAAGGGAAGAAAAATGTGTTGCGGATGCACTCTCAATAAATAATGAGGATATGGAAGCATTGCTTTTTGAAAGTTCTATTATCCAACCTGATTGGATAACTATAGCAAGGGATGAATGGAAGAACTACGAAGAGGTGTGGACACTCATTCAAAAGGTAAAACAAGATCACAGTACATATGATACATTTATCAGGAAAAATGATTCATTACGGTACAAATATTGCTTATATATTTGTAAGAATTCCCAACTCAAACAAAAGTTTCTTTTGGAATTGCATACCTCCCCCTTAGGAGGGCACTCAAGATTTTTAAAAACTTACCACAGGGTCAAGAAGGATTTTTTTGGGATGGCCTTAAATCTAATATTAAGAAGTTTGTGTCAGAATGATTGGTTTTCCAACAAAATAAAGTTGAGATAATTAAGACTCCGGTTCCATTACAACCTTTAGCCATTCCAAGTAAACATTGGGAGGAGGTCTCAATGGATTTTATCACAATTTTACCCATGTCTAAAGGATAGAGTGTTATCATGGTGGTAGTTGATAGATTTACCAAGTATGCACACTTTTGTGCATTATCTCATCCTTTTAAAGGAAGTACAATTGCTACTGCATTTATGGAAAAAATTCAAAAGCTACATGGAAACCCAAAGATTATTGTAAGTGACAGAGATCCCATTTTCACTGGAAATTTTTGGAAGATATTATTTTCTTGTCTTGGTACTCAATCAGCTCATAGCTCATCTTATCATCCTCAATATGACAGGAAAAATAAGATAGTGAACAAATGTTTTGAATTATATCTTCACTGCTTTTTATTTGATAAATAAACACAATGGGTCAAGCGGTTACCTCTGGCTTAATGGTGGTATAACACTTCCTTTCATACTACAACAAAAATGACCCCATTTCTGGAACTTTATTGATATCATCCACCATCCATCGTATCATATTTAAGAGAAGATTATAAGGTTAAAGCAAAGGAAGATCACATTGAGCATCAACAAGTTCTAAAAATCTTAAAGGATAACCTCAGTCTGGCGCAAAATTGAATGAAACAACAAGAAAACCAACATCACAATGAAAGAAGTTTTGATGTAGGCGACTCGGTATTTTTATGGCTACAACCATACAAACAAATGTCCCTCAAGAAAGTTAAGAAGGATAATACATTATCACGCAATTACTATGGTCCTTACAAGGAGTTTCAAAACATTGGTACTATGGCATACAAATTAGAGTTGCCTGCATCTTCCCGATTACACCCAGTTTTCGATGTTTCATGCTTAAAGAAGGTTATCAGTGACAAGTTCCCAATTTTAACAATATTTCTAGAACTTGACGAAGAAGGAAAAATCATATTTGATCCTGAAGCAATCACAGAAACAAGAACCCAACAACTACGAAATCAATTAATTTCACAGTATCTCATTAAGTGGAAGTACTTACCCGCTAAAGATTCCACATGGGAGGATGAAAATTTTACAAATAAGCATCTAGAACCACTAAAGCGTTGAGGAAAATAATTTTTTAAAGGAGAGGGCCATATTAGGTACTTATAATACTAGTTTATCCCCCTTATTATTGTTTTTAGTGTAAGCCTATATTATTATTTTTGTGCCCATGTAGCTCCCATATTGTTATTGTTGTGCCCCATAGAAGCCCACTATTTTTATTGTTGTGCCCTTACATTATTATTTTTATGTAGGCTCTAATTATATTGTGACCCCTTGGACTCCTATATATACCAAGGAGGTATTATCATTTGTATCATCCAATAATTGTTCATTTATGTGATGTAAAAGAGGTCCCCCCCTCGAAGAGGCTAATTTTCAAGTTGTCGATCTATCTTTTCTTCTATTTTGCGATCTGGTTGCATAAAAATATGTTATTTAAAAATTTACCCGTATCCACACACACACATACTACACCCACCTCCCCCACACACATATGTTACACAAACAGACACACATAAGCAATTCCAAATAAAATTGCAGAAAATAAAAGTAGTGATTTTACTGGTTTAGACTCCAAGATAAGTATTGCAATATGTGACACCTACAATACTAACACTTCAAGATAAACATAGAATTCCCATTAGTGAGCTCGTCTCTATCTTCACTCACACCATTCAATCCTACATTGTACAGACTTAAGCCTAAAGCATGAACATTGAAGCCTGAATCTTAAAGTTGAGACTCACACTACATGTCCACATCCATGGGCCATTGATATTCTATATAAAACACTAAGTGAATTTTCTTGTTTATCTGGGTGAAATAACAAAACTTCATTTGATTTTGAGAGTTCTATGTAGCTTATTTAGTGTTTGAAATTTTTATAAAATGGGTCTATTTATTAGTTTGATTAGAAAACAAATCTATTTAGTGGTTGGATATGAAAATCTCAAATGTGTGGTTACCAAGGCTATGATATTTTTCACACAAACACAACTGGGTTTGGGCATTTTATGTGTTAGCCTATATGTGGGAGAGCTTTATTCTTTTTCATTGTGAGAATATTACGGATTTCTTCAAAACACATACACTACATATTATTATTATTTGGAAAATTAGGATCCTCCCAAATTTATATTTAAAAGTCGCTTCAAACTTGCTTTATTATTTATAAGGTCCTTAAGTCCAACTCATCACATTGAAAGCTAAGATAGAAATTTATTTTAGTTAGTCAAGCCAAAATTAAAAAAAATTACTAGAACAAAACACAAAACTTATATTAACATAAAATTGTTTTTATATTCACAACTAAAAATTAACAATATTTAAATAATGGGTAAAAATTAAAATCAATGTCATGTGATATATGATATGCAATTTAAAAAAATATCTATAAAAAAATTACTTAATAGGTTGGAGTTCCCGTGAAAAGCATATCCCATAATTTCAACAAATTTCCACATTTTTATATAATAGTCTTTGTTCTCAATTGATAAATGACTTTTTCCATTTAATAAAAAAGTTATGTTAATTTCTTTATGTCAACCACATCAATCAATTAACTTTTCTATTCAATAATAATTTGAAAAGTGCATACATTTTCACATGATAAGTCATTAACAAATTTATAGTTGGCTTTTTCTATTTTAAGAAAAGTTTATATTTTAAATGTTTTCCTTTTATATAAAAGACATCAACTCATTAACTTTCTGAAACAATGTCTTTTGAGGCTCGAAATAATGATTCAATCACATGATAAGTCATTAGCAAATTTATAGTTGGATTTTCTATTTTAAGAAAAGTTTATACTTTAAATGTTTTCCTTTTATATAAAAGACATCAACTCATAAATTGTATGAAACAATGTCTTTTGAGGCTCAAAATAATGGTTTAGCAAACGGTTGTATGAAATATCACTGGTCTTGATCATAGCCCAAGGCATTGGATCAAGTTGGCCGCTCAGGGTATGGGAGCTACTGCAATGTAGTTGTCCAATTTTCCTAGCTGCTTCCCAAATTTGTAGGTTATTTGGTTTCTCGCATAGTTTTCAAAGAAACGCCTGAGCGAACTAGGTGGGTAGCACTGGAGATGTTTGGGATATAATTTTCAAAATGTTTCACCATGATGAAGAGGGTAGGTATGAATTTGTCCCTCACTCCTCATAGAAAAAACTAGTAAAGTATGGATCTTCAACTTCAGAACCACCCCTTTTCATAATATATGTAAAACCTCTCTCACAAGGGACTATCTGTATCATGATGTGAACAACTGACTCGGTAGCCAAATTTGCTACCAAACTTCAGGAACGTACAGGAATTCTAGCTATGCTTTTGAGGCTTCTATACAAAGGCAGGATTCTATAAGAGGAATTCCCTCTAAGTGACTATGGCATTCAAAATGAGGCTTCAATCTCCCTCGTTGCAAAATTGAAAGGGGGAGCGAGGGAAGAGGGGGCTCATTTTACCAAGGAGGTCTTATCATTTGTATCATTTAAGAATTGTTCACTTATGTGATGTAAAGGAGGTTTCCCCTTCGCATAGACTAATTTTCAAGTCGTTGATCTATATTTTCTTCTGTTTTGTGATCTGGTTGCATAACATTTTGTATTAGAGCTTTGGATTCTAGGGTTTTGCTACTTCAAACAGGTCATCTTATAATTTTCGCTATTTTGTTTTCTACGAAGCTTCAAAAGCTGAAATTTTGACCTTGTGGATCTGAAATCTTGGTGAAATTTGTGTAGAAATTTTAGATCTTGGTTCGCTATATTTTATGATATATGGTCTAAATAAGTTAGGGTTTTTGCATGCTCCAGAATTCAGTCTTAAACAAGTGATCTAGGAAAAATAATCATAACTTTCACTATAGGAATCATATTTGAATTTCGTAAAAAGTGACTGAAATATAAAAAAAATTAGTTTTACATGTATAATTTTTAGGGCTGATGGTTGAAACAATGACATGTGTCATTACGTCCAAGTTTTCTCTACTAAACTAGTCTATAATGAGGTCATTGTGGGAGATTGCACATTACTTTATTTGGAGGAAGACAATCTCGATATGACTTGTGCCATTAGAAAGAAGACTAAGAGAGCTACCACAAGATCAAATTTTAGACCTTGGAGATATGAAATCACAAAGGTACAACCATTTCAAGGTCTAGCTCCTAAAAGAAAGAAAAATGTGTGTATGTTTTTTTTTTAATTGCATAAATTTTGTTTAAAAAATCAATTTGAAGTGATTCCAAGGGCATATTGAAGCATAAATATCAATATTTGGTTATAAAATTCCTCACAAACAAAATAATTCTACACCCATTAAGCCCTCATAAACTATACTATGACACATGAAGAGGAAGAATTGCAACATGATATATGAAAATTATGGGAGCAAGTGCAACAAATTTCAATCTCACAAAGAGAAACCAATGATGAACTAAAAGGGGCCATGGATGGTTTAAAAGCAGAAATAAAAGGTGTCATGGATGATTTAAAATTAGAAGTAAAATAAGAAATGAATGGCTTAAAAGCTGAATGATATATGTCAAGATGGAAGGGTTGAAGGAAGGGTTGACAAAATTGCTTCCAGAAAGACTTCCCATTGGTGGTAACGTAATCCATGAAAATCATGATGAGTACAAAAGGAATATGAAATATGGTTTTAGAGACTCTAATGTTGGGTTTAAGACCCACCAAATTCCAAAGATCGATATGAAGAAGTTTGATGGCAAGGATCCGGTAACATGGATACTATAGATGGATCAATATTTTGATCTCCATGATGATCAAAACACAGAAAAGGTACACATTGCATCTTTATATTTAGAACCCAATCAGTTTGTATGGTATCGATGGATTTTTTTCTTGTAAACCACTTGTCACATAGTCAATTTTTACAGAGGAAATGATAACACATTATGAGGATACAAAGAGGAACACCTTCTTTAACCAATTGATAAATCTCAGAAAAAAAGGTTTAATGACAGAGCATATTGAGGACTTCCATAAATTGAATATATGGGTAGCTTATATTCCAGAGGAGCATAGGATTGGTGTCTTCATAGGGACTGTAAAGGAAAAAATCCAACATGAGGTTCACCTTTGGGAACCTTATTCATTGGAGAAGGAATTCATGGTGGTAAGAAAAGTTAAAATCAAAATTATGGCTACAAGGAAGTCTAACACTCACAACTACTAATATGTAAGTGTTGCTGCTCTTAGCCTTCCATAACCTACAAGGATGACACCACAACAATTGGAGGAAAAAAGAGAAAAATGGATTTTCTACATTTGTGATAGAGAATACATTAAATGTCATAAGTGTGCTAAGAAAAAAATATTTTACATCGATTGTGAAGAGGAGGAAGAAAAGGAACTAGAAACATCAATAGAGGAGGATATACACCAGGAACCAAATCCAAAGAAAGAAGAAATGAATCCGACCATATCTTGTAATGCATTGGTGGGAATTACCACTCCTCAAACTCTCAAGATAGAAGGATATATAAAGAAGAAAAATGTAACAGTGATGATTGATTCAGGTAGTAACCAAATTTTAATTCATTGTAAGATAGACAAGAAATTAAATTGCTTTCTATATCCAACACTAGAGTTTCAAGTGATGGTTTCAAATGGAGGAACTATAAATTTCTCTGGAAATTTCCATAAAATCAAGCTAACCATGGGGGAATATGTATTTAATAGTTCAATTCTTTGCATTCCAATGAGTGGTGCTGATGTTGCACTAGGTGTCCAATGGTTACAATCTTTGGGGACAATATATTTTATTTTTCAAGAACTTTTCTTGAATTGTTTTTGGGAATGAAAGGAATTTGAATTAAGAGGTATCACAAGGAAACTAGGGAAGATAATCACCTCTAATGGCATGACAAATATTCTCACTAGAGGTGAAATTAAATAATTATTCTCACTAGAGGTTCAAACATCAAAAACATCTATTTCTCCAGATCTCCAAAAATTTTGGACAATCATTCCAAGGTATTTCAGACTCCCAAATGCCTCCCACCTATTCATGATCATGATCATGATATTCATTTGAATTGAGGAAGTATTATTCCAAAGATCAGGACTTACATATATCCCTATGTCCAAAAGAGTGAAATTGATCGTATGGTTGCAAAAATGCTAGAGGCCGGTATAATTTAACCTAGTCAAAGTTCTCTCTCTACTCCAGTAGTATTGGTGCATAAGAAAGATGGGCCATGGCATATGTGTACGGATTATAGGGAGCACAACAAGTTCACTATTAAAGATAAATTTCTCATTCCTATCATTGATGAGTTGTTGGATGAATTACATGGATAAATTTACTTTACAAAGATGGATATTCATTCGGGATATCATCAAATTAGAATGAAGACTAAAGACATTCCAAAAAAAACATTCAAAACTCATGAAGGTCATTATGAATTTTTGGTCATGCCTTTTGGCCTTACTAATGTGCCTTCCACATTTCAAGGTTTGATGAGTTCCATTTTCAAACCCTCCCCTAGAAAATTCATGTTAATATTTTTTGATGGTATACTAATCTACAACAAGAATTGGAAGGATCATGTTCAACATGTTAACACAGTTCTAAGACTATTGGAGTAGAAACAATTACATGAAAAAACCTCCAAATTTTTCTTTGGAGTACATGAGATGGAATATTTGGGTCATATTGTATCTCATGAGGGTGTTAAGGTGGCCCCCAAAAAAAGTAAAGCCATTAATGAATGGAAAAAGGCCACAACCCTAAAGCATCTTTGAGGATTTCTCGGGTTGACAGGGTCTTATCGCAAGTTTGTTAAGAATTATGGAAAATAACAACACCTCTAACAACATTACTGAAGAAAGATGCATTTTCTTGGACTCTAGAAGAAACTAAGGCCTTTGAACATCTTAAAGAGGAAATGTGTCAAGCATTGGTCTTAGCTATGTCAGAATTCACAAAAACCTTTATTGTGGAATGTGATGCCTCATGAAATGGAATCGATGTTGTTTTAATGCAAGAAGGAATAACCATTTCTTTTAAAAATCATCCAATCAAGGGAAAGTATTTACAAAAAACTATTTATGAGAAGGAAATGTTGGTAATACTAAATGCACTATGAAATGGAAACCTTACCTAATGGGAATATATTTCAAGGTAAAAACAAATCATGATAGTCTTAAATACTATTTGGAACAAATATTATCTTCAAAAGAGTAGCAAAAATGGGTCTCAAAGATGTTGGGTTATGAATTTGAAATCATCTAAAAAAAAGTGAAGAAAAATGTGTTGCAGATGCACTCTCAAGAAATGATGAGGATGTGGAAGCATTGGTTTGTGAAAGTTCTATTATCCAACCTGATTGGATAACTAAAGCAAGGGATGAATGGAAGAACTATGAAGAGGTGTGGACACTCATTCAAAAGGTAAAACAAGATCCCAGTACATCTGATACATTTATTATGAAAAATGATTCATTACGGTACAAAGATTGCTTATATATTTGTAAGAATTCCAAACTCAAACAAAATATTCTTTTGGAATTGCATACCTCCCCCTTAGGAGGGCACTCAGGAGTTTAAAAAACTTACCACAAGGTCAAGAAGGATTTTTTTTTTTTGGGATGGCCTCAAATCTAATATTCATAAGTTTGTGTTAGAGTGATTGGTTTTCCAACAAAATAATGTTGAGATATTTAAGACCCCGGGCCCATTACAACCTTTAGTCATTCCAAGTCAGAATTGGGAGGATGTCTCAATAGATTTTATCACAGGTTTACCCAAGTCTAAAGGAAAGAGTGTCATCATGGTGGTAGTTGATAGATTTACCAAGTATGCAAAATTTTGTGCATTATCTCATCCTTTTAAAGGCAGTACAATTTCTACTGCATTTATGGAAACAATTCAAAAGCTACATGGAAACCCAAAGATTATTGTAAGTGACAAAGATCCCATTTTCACTGGAAATTTTTGGACGAAATTATTTTCTTGTCTTGGTACTCAATTAGCTCATAGTTCATCTTGTCATCCTGAATATGAAAAGAAAACTAAGATAGTGAACAACCGTTTGGAATTATATCTTTTTTGCTTTGTATTTGATAAAAAAACACAATGGGTAAAGCAGTTACCTCTAGCTAAATGGTGGTATAACACTTCCTTTCATACTAGAACAAAAATGACCCCATTTATGGCACTTTATAGATATCACCACCATCCATCGCATCATCTTTAAGAGAAAATTCTAAGGTTAAAGTAAAGGAAGATCACATTGAGCATCAACAAGTTCTACAAATCTTAAAGGATAACCTTAGTCTGGCGCAAAATCGAATGAGAGAACAAGCAAACCAGCATCACACTGAAAGAAGTTTTTATGTAGGCGACTGGGTATTTTTACAGCTACAACCATATAAACAAATGTCCCTCAAGAAAGTTAAGAAGGATAATACATTATCACCCAAGTACTATGGTCCTTACAAGGTGTTGCAAAACATTGGTACTATGGCATACAAATTAGAGTTGTCTGCATCTTCCTGAGTACACCCAGTTTTCGATGTTTCATGCCTAAAGAAGGTTATTGGTGACAAGTTCCCAATTTTAACACTATTTATAGAACTTGACGAAGAAGGAAAAATCATCTTTGATCATGAAGAAAAATACAGAAACAAGAACCAGCAACTACGGAATCAATTAATTTAACAGTATCTCATTAAGTGGAAGAACTTACCTGCTGAAGGTTCCACATGGGAGGATGAAAATTCTATATAGAAGCATCCGGAACCACTCAAGCGTTGAGGACAATAATTTTTTGAAGGAGAGGGCCATGTTAGGTACTTATAATACTAGTGTATCCCCCTTATTTTTATTATTAGTGTAACCCCCTATTATTATTGTTGTGCCCATGTAGCTCCCATATTGTTATTGTTGTGCCCCACAGAAGCCCACTATTTTTATTGTTGTGCACTTAAATTATTATTTTCATGTAGGCTCTAATTATATTATGACCCCTTAGACTCCTATATATACGAAGGAGGTCTTATCATTTGTATCATCCAAGAATTTTTCATTTATGTGATGTAAAAGAGGTCCCCCCCTTGAAGAGGCTATTTTTCAAGTCGTCGATCTATATTTTCTTCTATTTTGTGATCTAGTTGCATAAAAATATGTTACTTAAATATTTACCTGTATCCACACACACACATACTACACCCACCACACCCACACACATATGTTACACAAACAGACACACATAAGCAATTCCAAATAAAATTGCAGAAAATAAAAGTAGTGATTTTACTGGTTGAGACTCCAAGATAAATATTGCAATATGTGACACCTGCAATACTAAGACTTCAAGATAAACATAGAATTCCCATTAGTAAGCTCGTCTTTATCTTCACTCACACCATTCAATCCTACATTGTACACACTTAAGCCTAAAGCATGGACATTGAAGCCTAAATCTTAAAGTTAAGACTCACATTACATGTCCACATCCATGGGCCATTGATATTTTATATAAAATACTGAGTGAATTTTCTTGTTTATGGGTGAAATAACAAAATTTCATTTGATTTTGAGAGTTCTATGTAGCTTATTCACAACTAAAAACACAAAACACAAAACTTATATTAACACAACTAAAAATTAACAAAAATACATAATACATAATATTTAAAGAATGGGTAAAAATTAAAATCAATGTCATGTGATCTATGATGTGCAATTTAAAAAAAATATCTATAAAAAATTACTTAATAAGTAGGAGTTCCCCTGAAAAATATATCCCGTAATTTCAACAAATTTCCACATTTTTATATAATAAGTCTTTGTTCTCAATTGATAAATGACTTTTTCCATTTAGTAAAAAAGTTATGTTAATTTTTTTTTATGTGAACCACATTAATCAATTAACTTTGCTATTCAATAATAATTTGAAAAGTGCATACTTTTCACATGATAAGTCATTAACAAATTTATAGTAGGCATTTTCTATTTTAAGAAAAGTTTGTATTTTAAATGTTTTCCTTTTATATAAAAGACATCAACTCATTAACTTTCTGTCTTTTGAGGCTCGAAATAATGGTTCAATCACCTGATAAGTCGTTAACAAATTTATTGTTGGCTTTTCTATTTTAAGAAAAGTTTATATTTTAAATGTTTTCCTTTTATATAAAAGACATCAACTCATAAACTGTATGAAATATTGTCTTTTGAGGCTCAAAATAATGGTTCAACAAAGGATTTTATGAAAGATAATTTGTCTTGATCATAGCCCAAGGCGTTGGATCAAGTTGGCCGCTTAGGGTTTGGGAGTTACTGAAATGTAGTTGTCCAATTTTCTTAGCTGCTTCCCAAATTTGTAGGTTCTTTGGTTTCTCGCAAAGTGTTCGAAGAAACGTCTAAGCAAGCTAGGTGGGTAGCACTGGAGATGTTTGGGATATAATTTTCAAAATGTTTCACCATGATGAAGAGGGTAGGTATGAATTTGTCCTTCACTCCTCGTAGAAAAAACTAGTAAAGCATGGATCTTCAACTTCAGAACCACCCCTTTTCAAAATATTTGCAAAACCTCTCTCACAAGGGGCTATCTGTATCAAGATGTGAACAACTAACTCGATAGCCAAATTTTCTACCAAACTTCAGGAACGTATAGGAATTCCAGCTATGCTTTCGAGGCTTCTGTACAAAGGCAAGATTCTACAAGAGGAATTACCTCTAAGTGACTATGACATTCAAAATGAGGTTTCAATCTCCCTCATTGCAGAATTGAAAGGGGGAGCTAAGGAAGAGGGGGCTTGTTTTTCCACCAAGTCCATGTCTTTTAAGGAATCCCTGAAGCATGGTCCCAACTCTTCGAATTTCAAGAATATTTTAGGCCCAGGCTTTGTGCTTGAGCACTCTATGGAGACTCCTAGTGTAGAAGTTACAGATAATTGCATTAATTTGAGGGAAACAAAGTATCTAAATCAGACAATCATATGTCGTTTCAATGGTTTTTTGCCCTCATCATCTGCCCTCAGGGATTGGATCTATCAAAATTGGACCGAAAACCTGGAATTTATATTTTACTCAAAAAAAAATTTTGTGGTGATCTTCAAATGCCTTAAGGATAAACATAAAATCCTTGGGCAAGGTCCATGGCTTTGGGGACGAGCTGGTCTTTCAATGAAGCCATGGTTTTCCAGCTTCAATCCTCTCACTATGCTGCCAATGACTACACTAGTTTGGGTAAGATTGCCCAATTTCGCTATTCACTTTACCCATCCAAATCTCTTAGCAAAACAGGGCAATTTAATTGAAAGATTTCTTAAGTAAAATGGGAAAGACTTTCGGAAAACATTTTCACGTGTGTTTGCATATGTGTTGAGGTAGATCTCAATAAAGGCATGTTAGATAAAATAGAGCTCAAGTGGATGGGCATTGTGTATTCCCAACCCCTGGACTACGAAAATACATTTTTCAATGTAGGAATTGCCAACAAGATGGACACCTTCGTAATGTATGTACTACACCCCTTTCCGAAAGGGGTTTCCTCCTCGCAGTTATCTGAGAACTCTAGCCGCGGTTGGAGGGATCCTAAGGAAAGGAAGGGATCTAAAAATTCAACTGGATAGGGAAGAGAAAACCCACAACATCCATAGTTAGGTTGAGATAAATAAACCCCTAGCTTCCACTGGGGCTTCAAGGGCACCATCTCATTCCCTAGCAGGGGTGAACCATCCGAGGAAGGAGGAAGAAGGAACTTCAACCATTATTGTGACGGAAACAAGTGAGCACAAAAGAATCCATGTATCCGACAACTCTAACTATGACAAGGAAACAACAAGCACATTTTATCTTATGGCACTAGAAGTATTTAACGGTAATGAGGTCATTGAACCAGTTGCTGTTGGGGTTGGGGTTGATATTTCAGCGGGGTGGATTGGCGTTGGAAGGTGAAAGGGGAAAAAAGAAAAACCAAGGTCCGGTCTTGAGAGATAATTCCTAGCATGTAGGATTTGTAGTTGGGTATATGGTGATTTCCAATGTGGATAAATGATGTATCTCTGTTTTAGTTTGCTATAATCACCATGCTTAATTTTTTTTAATTTCATACATTTTTAATACATGATTAAAAATTTATTATTAAATGGGTAGTGAATATAAAGTTTTTAATACAATTGATTAAAATTTCTTTTTTTTTTTGTAAATTTGGTGATTCCTTCTATTTTCTATTTATATGTAAAGACAGGTTACAATATAAAAAACATTCTTGGCCTCAACCTGCCCGCAGGAAACCAGGTCTGTTGGCCATCTAACTCCGTTAAAAGCTTGCCAAAATTGAAATTGTCTCTGCCTCCTATACTTCGCATGTGCTAATTGTCCTACTGTTTCAGCATGATTATATAAACGAAGTTCATAAAGTTTCCAAAAAACCATAAAACAAGAAGCTGGGACTGATTAGCCATCAGACGAGGACACCGGGGCTGGGTCATTGGCATGAGACCCAGGCATATCAGTCTGTTGCATGTGCTGGAGTAATTTCTCTATTCTTCCCATTCTGTCATCCAATCTCTGAATTGCTTGGTGTTGGACAAATTTAATGTGCTGCAGATTGGTGTCGATGTTCTCCAACAGCTCTTTGAGGAACGTCTCTGTCTTTGGCTGGACTTTGTATTCTGGAGGCTGCGCACTTTGAATTGCTTTTGCCAGAAGGCATTTCATGACCCAATATGTGTGAATGGATTGGTTGAATAGGGTGAAACGTCCTCGAGTATTTCCCGGATCCTGAATGAAGTCCAGGATATCAGCAGCAGCGTCATCATCTTCCGGATTTACCTGCAATTCTCTCTCCCAACCACGTATTTGATTCCGTGTGGGGGATGCATTACCTAGTAGATAATTCAGCACCAAATTCTCCAGGTGTTCTTTGTTTGTTTTCCTTCCTCTCTTCGCTGGTACGTGCTCATTCTTTATCTGTTGTTTGCCTTTAGCTATATCCGAACGGAGACAGCGTTTCCCCATGGTTGTTGTGGACCTATTCAATATGACAGACAGCAAAGTAATAATAGTAATGAAACTCAGAATCTTACTAGGGTCTCTGTTCTTTGTGCCCTGCATTTCAAGATTCGAATCCGCAACATAAAATTTACAGACATCAGAGACAAGGAGACTGTAATGTAACCAAACAGTATTCTTCAGAGCGTAAGTACCAAATTGCAGGGGAGCATAGCTTTTGTTAGACGCCAGAACCAAAACCCTGCCAGCTACCAATACAATGCGCATGCTGCTACAGGGTTTTTGCATGTCCCTTTTATCATGAGTCTTCGGGGTATTCACAGATGCCCGACCATAATGAACACTGCACAAAGCCCTTGCTTGCAAATTAACCTTACGAGGGTATTTCCAAGGTGTGACACGACCTATACTTTCTCTGCAATTTATCCGCAGGAACCTGACTCTACAGTTTAGCTGAGGAACCAAGGGCAGGGTTTGAGGAAGGAGAGTATTATCCACAGAGAACGACACAGCTATAAATTCCCGCATCATGTGATGGGTCATGGTAATGGTGCTACTTCTACAGGGTGAGGGAGTTCGACAGGGATCCCTAAAACATGGCCGGACAGGGGTCTCCAGAGGTGCTACCCACCCAATCAAACACAGTAAAAACCTATCAAAGCGATTAAACTCTATCCACATTTGAGTATTCAGGGTAGTATTCAAGGAGGTGAGAACGGAAACTGAAACATACCTATCTTCTGTAGCTTTCGCCCTCCTCTGCGCCCAAGCTTCTGCTCGCACTGGATTCTGAGAGTTATGCATAAGCTTTTTGGGCGAGGGGAGCAAAAACCTTACCTTAAGCTTGCCTTCCACCCGAGGCGCTGACATGCCAGCAGAGCCAGTCCTGTTGATCATTACCATAACACATGCGGCCACCCATATCACTAATGCAATTTGGCGGTGTGTCATTATACCTGTTAATTGCCCGTAGGCCGGTGTACCATGCAGTTGCCACCTGTTGTCCTATTTCCCCGGTTTTCACCCCGATCGGGGGGATTCAGATCCTTATTAACTATGACTTGAAGGGGATATAATTCGACCTCCCAAATTGCATCGGTTGGCCGGGCATCAATAGCTCTATCGTTGTTTTTGCATCCCCAATTTGCCAGGAAGTCCGCTGCAGCATTTCCTTTCCTCCTGATATGCGTTGGTACCATGTAATGAATCCTCGTGAGTAAGTGACTTATTGCTTGGATGAGGCTTGCTGTCCTCCAACTCTGAGCTACTTTCTCCCACGGTGTTCCTTGTTGCAGTTTTCTAAGAATATTAGTTACAAGGGCAGAGTCTCCTTCAATTATAAGTTTGTGATAATTTTCTCGGATTGCTATGCTAATACCTTGCTGAACTGCGGTTAATTCCGCTTCATTATTTGTTGCATGTCCCAAGTCTAATGCATAAAAGCGGCATACAGTCCCCTGTGAGTTGCGGAAGATTCCTCCTGCTCCTGCCTGGCCCGGGTTTCCTTTAGAGGCTCCGTCAAAGTTCAATTTTATGAATCCAGGTTGAGGTGGTGCCCAATGTTCCTCTTCAGTCTCTCCTGGTGGTCTAAACTTCCATAAGTGTCTATAAAGCATTTGTGGTGTTAGGTTTAGATACGCAAGAATTTGAACTTCAATCCCTGTCACTTTCCAATCTTCATCTGTCCAGCTTTCACTGAGGATAGTTTCTCTGATATTCTCAATGGTTCGTTGCCAGATTTGTTGTTTTGGAAGCTCTATTCCTTTAAAGATTCTGCTGTTCCTTTCTTTCCAAGTGTTCCATATAATGAAGCCAAAAGATAGATTCCAAGCTCTATTAACCACTTGACTTTGAAACTTGCCTTTTTTCCATTTTCTGATTGTCTCCACGATGCTGGTGTTGTCTTTATCCGTTTGTCTGAAAAGTTTTTCCAAGTTTTGCCACTGTTGATGTATAAAAGGGCAAGAAATGAGAATGTGATCTGTCGTTTCTACCTCTTCTTGACATAGGGAGCATCGAGAGGGGCCTACCATTCCCCTTTTTTGAAGGTTCTCCCAGGTTAGAATCCTATTGTGACTGACCAACCATATGAAGTACTCTACCTTTGGCCATTGTTTTAATGCCCAGATCTTTTTCCACAAAGAGTTGCCTTCCTGGATACGTTGTTGTGATTGAATCCTATACCCTTCTTTTATTGAGAATAGTCCTTTAGTTCCATATCCCCATCGGAGTATGTCTGGTCCTTCAGCTCTCCTAATTTTCCTTGTTTTGAGTTCCTTAGCAAAGTTGCCCCATTGTTGGGTTTCTGGAGCTGTCGGCCAGGTAGTTTTGCCTTTCCATTTCCTCCATTGGTCTTGATCGTTGTGTTCCCAGTAATGTTGGAGAAGTCGTTGGTTTGGCGCACTTGTGAACAAGAAAATTTCTCCTAAATCCAACCTGCTGAATAGTTTGTCCCGCTGCTGCCATGAATCTTCCCAAAAAAGCGCTGTGCTACCGTCCCTGATCTCCCAAAAGCTATGGGATCTTATAAGGTGTCTGTTGAGTGATGCCAGGTTCCAGATTGGGGATCCTTTGGGTGTGATGTCTATCTTTAAACGGCCTGAGATGTTTTGTGGCATTCCGTATTTGGTTGTCCAGATAGTTTTCCAGAGATCTGTGCCTCCCTGTACCCACCTCCACCATAGCTTTGCTCCCATTACATTATTTAGAATATCTGGATCCCTCAGTTCCAACCCACCTGATGTTTTTTCCTGTAGTAATTTTTCCCAAGAAAGGAGCGCCCATTTCCTATTATCTTGAGCTCCCTGCCACAAGAATTTTTTGAATTGCCCTACCAATTTGGAACTGATTCCTTTTGGGCATGCTCTTGCTGACAATTGATATATGGGTATAGCTTGCAATACAGTCTTTAGGAGGATAAGTCTTCCCGGGGCATTTAGTGACCTGAAAGCCCAATTCTGAATCCTAGCGTTTACTCTTTGTAGGGTGTCCTGCCAGTCTGCTATTCTGCTAGGCCCTGGATACAGATTCATGCCTAAATATTTCATTGGAAAAGATCCAATTTGGAATCCCATTGTTCTGGCAAGAAAGATTTGACTTTGTAACGGACAATTAAAAAAATATACATTCGACTTTCCTTTGTTCACTTCCATCCCTGAGGCTGCCATAAACATATTTAAAATTGTTTGGATTGCTTTGCATTCTTTTAAAGTTGCCTGTCCAAACAGTAAGACATCATCAACAAACTGTTGATGTGTCAGTGGTAAGTTCGGACCCCATAATTTTAGGCCTTGTACCTTCCTTTCTGTTAAGTGCGCTTTGAGTAGTCTGCCCAGACCTTCCGCTGCTATTATAAATAAGAATGGGGAGAGGGGATCCCCTTGTCGCAGATCACGAGAGCTTTGAAACGGATCAGTAGAGCTACCATTAACTAATATTGAGTAATGGGCTGAAGTCATGAAAGATCTTAGCCATTGTATCCAGCGTTCTTCAAAACCGAAAGCTTTGAGTACCTCTGTGAGGTATTGCCAACTTATACGGTCATATGCTTTCGATAAATCTAGTTTGATCAACATTCCTCTTCTTTTATCCGTCTTGAGGGAATGCATGGCTTCCTGAGCTGTAACGATCCCATCAAGGATTTGTCGTCCTTTCACGAAGCCTGTCTGTTCCGGAGAAATGAGTGTAGCCAATAAAGGCTTTAGTCTATTTACCATAATCGTTGAGATGATTTTATAAATAACGTTGCACAGTGCTATTGGCCTGAACCCTTCTGCTGTGTCTGCCTCTTTATGCTTGGGTATAAGAGTGATAAATGTTGCATTCATTGCTGGGTATATCATTTTTAATCTACGTGATTCCTCTGCAACTTCCAGGATGTCTGTGCCCATAAATGGCCATGCTGCGATGAAGAATTCACTCGTAAAGCCATCTGGTCCCGGTGCTTTGTTCTTGGGCAGCTTCAGTACCACTTCCTCCACCTCCTTCAGTGTTATTTCCCTTAATAACGCTAAATTTTGCTCTCTGGTGATTAGTTTTGGGATATGAGCGGTTACTTTTGCAATGGCTTCCTGTCTAGTGGGTTGGGGTTCTGTGAGTCTGTCTCTGAAGTGGTTTACTAATTCACCCACTATATCCTCATGTTTGATTTTTCGATCCCCATTGGCTGTTTTCAGAGAGAAAATTCTGTTATGTTGACGGCGTTGCAGCATGGCATTGTGGAAGAACTTGGTGTTACGATCTCCTTCCTTAAGCCATTGTATCCTCGATTTTTGTTTCCACAAGATCTCTTCCTGTTTACGCCTTTCTTCTATTTGACTGAGCGTGGCACCTTCTTCAATAACCAGTTCTGGTGTTCTGCCTTGTAGGATTATCTGTTGTTGGATTTCTTTCATCTTTGCTGATAGTTGTAGTTGTTCCTGATGTATATTCCCAAATTCCTCTCTGTTCCACTTTTTTATTTCCTCTTTTAATTTTTTCAGGCGAAGTTGGAACGAATGCATTTTATTTCTCCCTCTTATTTGAATTGTGCTCCACCAGTTTTTGATTTTGTCGATGAGGCCCGGATCTCTTAACCAGAATTGTTCAAAACGGAAAGGTCGATTGTGGGGGCTTGCCTTAACATCCACTTCTAGGCGAATTGGCCAATGATCTGACAATTGATTAAAATTTCATTATTTTAAAAACTTATTAATAAATATTATTTGTATTATTCAATTAATATAATACATAGGAAAATATATAATATAATTATAAGAAAATATATAGGAAAATATATAATATAATTATAAGATAATACCTACGATAATATATAGAATATAAAAAGGGGAAGAATAAAGAAAATATCAAGAAATAGAAAGGGTTAAAGTAAAATAATCAAAGACAAGAAAAGAAAAAGAAGAAAGAAGGGAAATAAAACCCTAAAAACTAGCAAAGACCAAAAGAAAGAGAAGGGGAACATCATCTAGAGTAATAAATTTTTAATCATGTATTAAAAATGTATTAAATTTTTTTTTTAATTTTTTTTTTAATATATAACTAATTAACTAATTCATTAACTGCTAATTTTTAACGACTAGTTTAATGGCTAGTTTTCAATGATGCATCCACACTATTTATTCAAGAAGATCCATAAACTTTTTCACCATGTAAACCATAAGTTTTTTCACATCTAAATTTTAATAATATAATTAAAAAAACATTTATCTACTATAATCATATTATTTTTTGAAATAATATAAAAGAAAATAATTTTGATGAGATTATAATCTCTCTTTTAACTATTCTTAAATAACTGAGATTGAGATTGAAGATAAGGAGAAAAAGCCACATGAACACGTTATATTGAAGATAAAGATAAAAAGCCACATGGACACGTTTATTTTTGTCCTCTTATTTTCAGTGAAAGAAATGTTTCGAGGTTAAACTTTGCATGATAAAATGAGTCATCCTTATTCATTTGGAAACTTGGACATTGAAAATAGAACAAGGCACTCATTCTTTGTTTGCATCCACCTTACCGATCTAATCGTTTTTTGAAAAGTGGAAGCGGCAAACAGAGGCCGTTCAGTTCCTTAAGTTTAGGATGTGGCGTACCGACGTCGTTCACTCCTGAAATTTAGGATACAAGTAAGAGCACCAGCAGAGACCATTAAATAGTACGATGGCATTTGGGAACTTTGCTTCACCACGTGGTACGTACATGTCCGACGCTGAATTTACCAGGATGGATATTATTGCTGCAAAGAGATGCCTTCCAAGATGTCTTCCTACTGGCATCGCCCTGTATAAAGACGGGGCCCCGCGGGCTGGGGGTTGCTCTATTGCTAATTGGATTTTTCCTGTTTCAATTCACTGACAACAGGATCAAATGGCTTCTCGCAGAGTGCTTGGCAAGGTCTTTGAAGGGCGACAATTTTTCTGTAAAGCTCAGAATGCCCTTAATGGTAACCGGTCCGCCCGATTTGTGGAGACCCTTAAGTTCCAGGGGTTTGATCCGTGGTTTCTCCAGAGGCGCGGTGTGGTTATACCTGCGCAGTCTCATGCCTGTCGATCGTTGATCTATGGCGGTCATTGGTGGGAGGATTTGAAGAATTTGAATAAAGCCACGAAACAGAGCCTGCGCCTGGATGTCGTCCACCCTCCGGAAGGGAAGATATCACCGGAGCAAGGAACAAAGTTTCTTAGGGTCGTGCAGGAGGATTTTTTGCTGAAAAGATTACGGCAGATTTCCCTCGCCAGCATTTCCCGCAAAGAGTTATTGCATATCACTATGGAGTTCGCGGCTGAGGAGAACGCCAAGGAAATTGTGAAATCCCTTGATGATTCTGGGCAGATTCTCATAGTCGGCGATTCTGTCTATCTCCGGCCCGAGCATGTACCGAATTTGATGTTTTGAAACTCTGAAGATTCTGGTGTTTTAACCTTTCTTGTTCTTGCCAGGGTTTCTAATTTCTTGTTTTGTTGGGGTTTCTAATTTCAATCTCCCCCTTTTTGGCAGATAGCAAGGGTTATGGAGAAAATCTTGCCTCTGCTGAACAATTCTTGCAGGGAAGAGCTAAAGGAGATGGAGAAGCAGAAGGCCGAAATTGACGTTGAGGTCAAGAAACTAGTACGCAGAGAGCTATGGTGCGCGCTTGGGTTCATGAGCCTCCAGACGGCGTATTTAATGCGGCTGACTTTCTGGGAACTGTCATGGGATGTCATGGAACCCATATGCTTCTTCCTGACCTCCATTTATTTCTCGGCAGGCTATGCGTTCTTCCTCAGGACTTCGGCCGATCCCACATTCCACGCCTTCTCCAAAGCTCGCTTCGAGGCCACGCAGAAGCGACTGATGAAGAAGATGAATTTCGACATGGAACGACTTAAAGAGCTGCGATTAATAGCCAGCCTACCTATGAAGCAGTCCCTTTTCTAAGAGATTTAGGCCGTCGGTTATTCAGTTTTTGTTAAGGGTTGTTTTTTTCTCTGACCCATACCTTTTTTGGTGTAAGATAACAGAGATTCGAATGATAGCCATCTCGATTTTGATGCAGTCTGCATGCGGGGGACATTTTCAAGGGCTATAGGCCGTCCGTCGGTCATTCAGTTTTTCGTTATGGGTTCCTTTATTTTCTTCCCCCACTTTTTTATACTGTCCAGACTCTAAGAGCCAGGTTGTTTGGTAGATGGTTACCAAACATGCTTATAAACAGCAATAAAGGCAAGTCAAATTAAGTTAATATGTTCATATACCACCACCAAATATCGTTGGCTATTTAATTTAATGGCCTATATATAGTTTACATCTACCATTTAATAATGGCTGGCAACTTGCTAACTATGTGGAAATTGGGAACGACATTGGCCACCGGCTAGTGTGAGAATCTTCTTTGGCATCAACATTTAGCCCACTTTAACCCGAATTGAGTGTGAGAATCCTCTATGGTTTCAGCATCTAATTCAATTTTCCACCGAATGCTTTATTCACTGACCATTTTGCACTTAATTAGTTAGCTGAACATTCTACCCGTGAACTTACTTAGAAATTATTAGTGTTGATAATAGCTATATCACAATAATTATAATAAAAATTAACTAGCAATTGCACCAGATGTTGCAAAGGAAACGCCTTAAGACAATAGTGTAGGAAAGAGTAGCATTAAATTGTTAATATTTCATGATGACATTGAATGTGGGGAAAAATGTTTCCAAAGGATGTAAGTAGATATTTGTATCTTAGTTAAAGAGGGGTTCTCAGGAATTGCATCATTGACATGATAGGAGTATCTATGGTATCAAGTTATCTCTTTTTGGTTATTTAGTATAGTCGCCAAAGAATGCACTGTAGAGATATAAAATATCTCTATCCTTAGCAATTATTGACTAGAAAACCTTGATTTGGTCTTTTGGTTAAAGATCAATATGTATTTGCACTGGAAACACTTGTTTGAAGTATTTTCTACTTGAATGGTTGGAATTTATTAGACATTCCCTCGTCAATGAAACCACTCGGTAATTGACACTGTAATCCATAATGTTTATACCAACGGATTTTAAATTGGATCGTTACAGAGTACATTATTGAAACGTTGGCATTTAGCAGGTGACATAAAATTGTGAAACACTGATTCCATTTAGAAGAGGTCAGCCATGAAAAACAAAAATTGGGAGATGGGTGTTTACTGTTAATGTTGTCGGTGATTTCTCTTACAACGTACAGACGTGAAAGTTGATGAGTGTGCAGGCATGAGATTCTTCAGAGTTATCGCAATCAGAATCATATTCATAATCAAAACCATCCCCATAATATATATATATATATATATATATATATATATATATATATAAACGAAGAAGAAGATCAAATTAAAACAATAAAAGCCCTCATAATCACATAAATGAACATGTGGAATCACAAGACTCAATTATCCATACATTTCTGTTTATACATTAATATTATGGTCACATTTAACCAGTGTCATTGAGAATTGTTGCACATGCCAATATTACTTGTAATCATCTCACGTTAGTATTTCCTGCTTTGTTCATTTTCTTCTCAACGAATCATACTCGACCTGTATCAATCCATCGCCACACAAGTCAAAAGAATATTATTAGCATGTGATTTATCCTACAAATTTATCGATCTTGTAACCGGAATAGCCATAATTCAGGTTGAAATTTATACTCACTCTCAACTGCTCCAAAGTGTAAGAAAATGTACGGCGAATAACATCATCTTGGTTGTAGTTTCATTACCACTGAAAAGTAAAGAAATGATGAAATCTCTGAAAGGTTTTTTCTTCATCTGATACTCTCGCCTGTAAACCACTTTTCAGTACTCTATTACAATTGGTTTTCCTCTCCTCTATTTCTTTGTATATCTTACATATCAAAGTTCGCCTTGCCTTTGTGTAATGTTAACGCCAAAAGGACTAACCATACAAAACGAATATAATAATTAAAAGATAATAAGACTTCAAAAAGCATTTCTCTATCTTTCCAAGTACCCATTGTTCGCTATAAAATTATCTGAATATCTGTCATGAAATTCTGTTTCAACTTCTTTGGGGTCATCTTGCTAGCATAAATGCCATAAAGCTTCCTGTGCAGGTCTCGGTGTATACCAATCAAACCGTTCCTTCCTACTAAATCTGGAAATGATTTGGGATAGCTGGCCTTGAGTAACGTTCCTTCATTTTGCAAGACGTGTCTATTAAAATTTGGATCATCGGAAGTTACAATTTACAGTTTATTTTCCAAACAGTTTTCTCGTGAAAATATTTCTAAATCTATATTCTCAAACATATATTTGATAATCAGAACCCTAAACATACAAAAAAAAATATCAATTAGTTTTCATATGCAAATGAGGATACCATACCTTCTGGCAGAGTCCTAACAGAGTCCTCAACGGAGGATGCTGGGTGTGAGCTTGATCTTTTCTGTCTGAAAAAGCCAGATCTGGGTGCACTTGGGCGAAGAGGAAAATGCGCTGCTAAAGAAGAAAATGCCATGTCAAAGGGAGCAGTTACATATGAACCCTTTCGAAATCAGTTAATTAGTTATAATCATCCAACAACAGAAACTCTTCTAATCGTCTAACATATAGAATTGATGGCCCACGAATTGACACGGTAACAATTTGGAAATTTGTTTTCAAATAAGAAGTCTTATGGCGTAATTAGCAATATTTGATAAAATATATTAAATTAGACTAGCCATATATAAATTATTAGTGTTGATTATTATTAGCTATATCACAATAATTATAATAAAAATTAATTAGCAATATTTCATAAAATATATTAAATTAGAGTAGCCATGTTAATTAAATAGTTAATAATAAAAATTAATTAACAACTAGTCATGTAAATTATATAGTTAATAAATGTTGATAGACATTAATTTATGATTAATTATCAAAATATTTAGGACAAATCTCACATTGTTAAGATTATGAACTCAAGGAAATGGTTTTTGTTTTGTTTTGTCGTCTTTGTTTTTGTGGGAGTATTTTTTAGTTAATTTTAACCAAAATATAGCAAAGATATTTAGAAAATTCAAGTTTAAGTTGTTTAATGGGAAGAATTCTAGTGGCATACTAAAATCCTGAAAATATATTTAAAAACCCTTGGTTTAAGTTGTTTAGTTTGCAAAATTAGAGTACCTAGGGATGCATTCAAAAAAGTATTTTAAAAAATATTAATGTTTAACATTGTATCACACATTGAAAAAATCCTTTATTAAATTACTATTGTTTAGATTACACCTTAAAAAATCACAAAAATTAACTAAATTATAACTTTATTTAAATTACTATTTTTTTTAGTAAGTAAGCATTTCTACATTATATTAATAGAGCAATAATTACACAATGTACAATCTTGATAGCCATCTTTGCCTCAGAGTGAGGAAACTAGAGTGTGAAGTCAAAAATTCTCATCTAGAGTTTGAGTTTTTCAGACAGTATATTGACTTAGCCTTGCAACACCATGTTTATTGACTGTAAATAAAAGATATTAGTAAGAAAAATTATAGCCGGGAGCACCATTGCTCTAGACAAGGTGCCCTTAGGCCAAGGTGAAAAAATAGGGTCGCTCTAATTTTCTATGAGCCAAATCAAAATGATGATTACCAACCTGCTGCTTGCCATGGTCTCCGGAGGTCAGCGCATGCCACACTAGATTCTAGGATGTAACAACCAAAAGGGTTGTCACGAGGGGGGAGAGTGATATGAAAATGGAAGTACTTGAAAATGTGTGCAATGTATCCATTTCCATTAAATTAAATATGTGCAAAATTCTCCACGTCTGGCTGATTAAACAAAGTGTTTTTTTTGTAACTGTTTATGAGTTTATGTGTGAGGGGAAGTTAATTTAATTTTTTGTTTAACATATTAAATCAGAAATATACAGCAAGATAACTTCAGCATAACATGACACAAATGTTTGGTGAGCAGTTCACCCCTCCTGGGCTACATCTGTTGGACCAAGCCTCCCAAAATGAGCTTGTCCTCTTGTATTAAAATGCTCCAAAATACTAATACAATTTTAAAAGTGCCTCAATAGGCAAATCTGAATGTAAATACAGATTCAGAAGACATGAAAATTCTAAAAATTCCTTTCCATATTCACTAAACAGTGAAAAAATACCATAAATAGTGACTTCTTCAACAAGGCCCTAATGGCTCTTTGAACTCATCTGAAGCTTTTTGGGCTGTAGAAGTCCTCAAACCTTTCTGGAACCTCTTCCATTAGGTTCAGAAGGTCGATACTAGCTAAAAATGGTTTTTGGATCACCTCAAACAGTGAGGTACAACTCTAGATAACTCCATTTCCCTAATGGCCCCAATGGATCTCCAAGCTTCCCTGAAGCTAAAATGGCTGTAGAACACCTCTACTGCCTCTGGAACCCGTCCCAATGGCTATGGAATGCTGAAAATAGTCTAAATTGACTTTTGGTTCACCTCAAATGGGTAAGCATAGCCCAAAACAGCTCCAACTCCCTCTTGGCCCTGATGGCTCTCATTGCTTCCCTGAAGAAAAAGGGGCTGAAGATCAACTCCAATGGATCTGCAACCTGTCTCAATGGATCCAGAATCCTCAGAATACCCGAAATAAAAAAAAATTCATTCTAAAGGGTTCTCCCTATGAGAAGTTATGACCAAAACAATATTTTCCCAATATCCCCTAAACAAACTCCACCAATTGTGGAGAAACTGGAGTTAAGGGTGCTAAAAGTGGCCAAAGGCCAAAATTGGCGGACTCCGCCCCAAATCTGGCAGAACCGCTGGCAGTTAGCATTTAATGTGAGAGTTATGGTCACATATATATATCGTGGTTAACGACGGAGGTTGTAACCCCCAAATCTAGCCCCTTGGTCACCGACGTGTGGTCATGTGAATGGTTGTATTATTCGAGGGCTAGCCCCCTCGAATAATACAAGAGGTCAGGTGTTCAAATCCCTTGGTCTCCACAAAATTTTACATGACCTGTTCTGGGCCATGTGGCGGCCTCCGAGCTTGCCATGTGGCAGCGTTCCATTGGCCCGTAAATACAAAAGTCAAACCATTAACCAATACACAATTGCCACTTGTCACAATAGGATTGGCCCAGGTGGAATATTCTAGGGAATATTCCAAGAATATTCTAGGGAATATTCTTTGGAATATTCCATTTTTAATTTTTCAAAAATTGAAAGTCAAACCTGGTCAAACTCAGTTTTTGTAGTTTACTGAAAACTTCAAACCTACATAAATTTCACATATAGTGTCAGATTTGAGTGTCGTTCGCGGCGTCGGGGTCGTATCACTGAGGCTTATCCGGTCGTTTAGGT
This sequence comes from Pinus albicaulis, assembly GCA_034641835.2. Classification (NCBI taxonomy): domain Eukaryota; kingdom Viridiplantae; phylum Streptophyta; class Pinopsida; order Pinales; family Pinaceae; genus Pinus; species Pinus albicaulis. Next base: position 908,913,074 of record CM076571.1, on the reverse strand, counting down.
TTCAAGTGATTTTGAACACTTTCAATTTTGAGCTTTTTCCATAGCTCAGATTTGAGCTCCTGATCAGAGAGAGGGGGAGCATTAGTCGCTAAAGAGGAGGGGAAATGCGTGGAGGGGGAAGGGGCCAACAGAGCTCTGTGTGGAGGCAGAGAGGATGACCCGACCAGAGGGAAGATTTAGAGGAAATAGCGGGGGAAGAGGGGGATGAGAGGTTCGGGGTTAGTCAATTTTGACGTCTCTATCCAAGCATTTGAGGGAGGAGGTGGAATGATTGAGGTGTGTACAGAGCTCAATGATCCAGCTGGTAGCTTTAGATTTATCCTGCTCCCTCTCCTTAAGCTGGTGAGCGAGGAGATTACAGAAAGCCTAGAGGGACGTGTAAGCCCTGTGAGTCTCCTCCTCTTCAATGGAAACACCACTCTTTTGAATGTGCTTTGGATTTATCGTGTTCCCTCTCCTTAAGCTAGTGGGCGAGGAGATTATGGAGATCCCAAAGAGACGTGCGACCCCTACGAGTCTTCTCCTCTTCCATGGCGACAAAACTATTTCAAATGTGCTTGGAATGTTGTAGTCAAACAAGGTGGTGATGGAGGCATCATCCAGGGTGGTGGGACCTCCTTGACCTATTCCCTTGCCTGGGTGACACCCCCTTCCTCTATAACTACTCATGATTGTAATGCAAGGGTCAAGAGGTCCAAAATAATGATCAAAGGGGGCAACATAGGCTGCAAGGAGATATGATCAGAAGGGAAACATCCAGGAGGCTATGCCTTTGAGGATTATAGTGGCGGAGAAGACAAGTTGGATAATACATTCCAAGGCTAGGGAATCAATGTAGAAGTGGTTAATTCTCATGGGTTCACTCTTGAGAATGTCACTCATCATGTGTAAAGCTGAGAGAGCACGTTGAGCATTCAGATTTAGCGTATTTTAAATTATTATTATTATTAATTATAAAAATAATTAATGTATGAATTAAACAAATATGCATTTAAATTTTTTTATAACCAAATTCTTAACAATAGACATTCACCTCCACTTTATCATGGATTTTCACCATACCTTTAATATAGAAATTTTTGATTTTTAAATAAAATTTATTATAAAATCATAAACCAATATCATTATTTATCAATTCTGTATTTTTTATTTCTGTATTTAGAAATACAATTTAAATCATGAAACATTATTGTCTTACAAAAATTTCTGTCACCAAAATTCCAGTAAAAAAAGAAAATACACCAAATTAAACTATATCATATTAATGAACAAAAATACTCTCATAATAAACATTTTATCCATCCCATTCAAATTTGAACTCTACATTATCATTTGGAAAGATAAATCACTCTACTTTTTATTTTCAATTTTAAATTTCACAATATTTTTTTCTCCTTTGAATCCCTATCTAGTGGTCCCTAACTATCTTTTAAATTGTATGGGAAAACGTCTAAAGTCTTACCATTTCGTTTCGTAGAAGGATTTATCGTGTCAAATATCTTTTCAATCAAGTTTAATTGGTGTTTCTGTTCAAAAATGTTGGTGTGCGTCTGATTCTTTGTTTTTAATATTTCAATTTCCTGATTCTTTGTTTTTAATATTCCAAGATCTTTCTAAAACCCTACTCATAATATTATAAACAGTTATTCCAATTTTTGAGTCTTTGAAACAAAGAGTTATTAATCTCTATGTTTTTGCCTTCAAGGATTTGTAATCCCTATATTTTTGTAGGTTCTAATGAGGTTTTCAATTCTGAAATTTTATCTATACACTGAACCTATTAAACTTAACTTAAGTCTTCATGCTTTCCATGCTAGTATAACACCTCACACAAACATCACATTGAACTTCAACACCTCACACAAACATCACATTGAACTTCATAAGATTTCAATCTTTTTTCCAACGCTTTAATGGAGGGTCAAAGAGTATATATGACATTGGTGACATGGATTTGTGATAAAAGGGCAAGGGCATGTGGTAGGTTGAGTTATATTTAGATTAGATAGAATGGAATGATAAATATATCAACAAAGGAGAATCTAGTGTTAGGTTGATATCAATAATAACAATTTGGATGCATGAATTAATATTTTTTTATTAGCTAAATGACATTAATATGTATGGATATATTGATGGAGGAAATGATTTTTATAAATTACATAGATGTATAAAGCTAAAGGCTTATCTAAACTTTGCCTTGTTGGATGGTAAGCCCTTTGGTTATGTCCCCGGTCCATATAAAATGTTTTTCTAATACTTTTTAATTGAATTAAACTAATCTAACTAACTAATATTAATGAGTGTAAATTTGTTGTGGCATTTGGTGATTGCCACTAAGGTACATTTTTGGATTACAAATACTATGACAATTGGCAAACCGTCTTTTGACCATGATCATATATATATTTGGAGATAGAGTTTATTTTTGACTATGATTATGTTAGGATTGCATGCTGAAAACATGCTAAAAGAAATACATAATACTTTAAGATTATCGAGTAAATTCAATAAAAATCCATAAATATTAATGTTTCTATTTTTTAAAACTATAACTGAAGGGTAGAGATTTCATTATCACGGACTAACTTCTCTTTTACTACGTACTAAAAATAAGAGTCTTTCCAATAAGGAAAGATGAAAAATAAATTATATTTTGTTGAAAAAAATGGTGATTCGATCCTATTTTTTTCAATATATATAAAAGAGTAATTGGTAATGATAAATACTTCAATAATTTTATTTTTTTTAATTAATATATAACAAGGAAAGAAAAAATATGAATTATATATTTAAAAAAGAATGGTGATGTAACTTATATATATGATTTAAAAACAAATATAATTTAAATAAATTATATTAATATCTAATAATTAAATAAAAGAGTGGGGCAATTCTTCTAAAATGGAGCGCGCTTTAAAGATTTCTATAGCCGCACGGTTTATTCAGTGACCTACTTTCACTGCATACAGTTAGGGTAGATATTTTTCGATCTGTTGCAGACACTCCTCTTCCCACTCCATTACACCACGATCATCGTGCCATAACCACGCCTTGTCTGGACGCTGTCGCGATCTCCCTGTTACCTCTGCTGCCTTCTACCCTAATCGCTACCGTGGATGAAGACCTCATGGATTACTCGCTAGATCCTTTGGAGGGAGTGTCGATCTAGATGTCACCCTCGCCACACTTTCCTCTAGCTACAATTTCGCTAGTGCAGAATCCCCTATCACCCCCGACAAGTGGACCTAGGGTTTCTACTTGGCCACACCTCCCATTTGTGGGTTCTCCGAGCCTAGAATACCCCCTACCCTCGGATTCTCCACCTTCTGCACTGTTTGAGCACATTTTTCCCTTCTTTGTGACCTCTCCGGCTCCTCAACACCCCTGTCTCTAGTATCCATTCAGTTCATCTCCACTTGTCTTCAACCGCTTGCATCCTCCCCTGTGGGTGAGGGTACCACCAACCCTGCTCCCCCGGTCACACTTCCCACAGGATCTGTAGACATCCCCTCGGTGGGTTTCTATTCCCACGATCAGCCACAGTCGGCCTCGTGCCCACCCTCGTCGGGGTATTTTTCTGGCACAGGTTCTGTGACTTCGCCATTGAATGAAGCTGGGCCATCTGAGGATCTGGGTACTGAGACTGAACCTGACCCTCCCTTGCAAGGTGCTCATTCGCGGGGCCCCTGGTGGAACAAGTGTGTTAAAGCCTGCAATAAGGGGCTTGATCTATCATCTAGAGACAACTTTAGGATGAGCGAGGTACTGGACACCACGGATCGTGTATTGGTTGGCCATGAGAGGGGTCACAAATACAATTTGGCGGGGATCCGTTTATGGAGTATGGAGATCTGGGGGCAATTTATTGAGCCTCTGCCCTCTGCCATCATTCTTCCTCAAGGGCGGTTTGCTCTTAGCTTCCAGCGCTTGGAGCACCTTCAATGGGTACTCTCTCAATTTTGGCATATTGAACAGGCCCCGGTGCTCCTTAAGCGATGGAGTCTGTTATTCGATCTGGAACGGGAACGCTTGGGATCTGGCCCCATTTGGGTTCGTCTACCTGGACTTCCACTGCATTTTTTGTCAGAGGATACTTTTGTGCACATTGGGAATGCACTTGGCACCTTCCTGAATTATGATAAATCATTCACCGCGACTAGGATCATGATTATGGCATGCATATTGGTTCACTTGGACACCAGGGAGGGCCTAGAAGAATCCATCATCCTCAGATGGAAGAAATTTACCAAGACAAAACCATTGGACTATGAGGGCGTACCTTTTCGATGCCACATATGTCATGCAGTGGGACACCTATTCAAGGACTGCCCACTTCTTCAGAAGCGGGATGTACCTATTATACCATCTGATCCTACCTCTAAGGCGATTCTCTCCACATCACCTTCTTCTTGGAAGCCACCTTCTCATGGACAGGCTCAGAGGACGAAAGAGTCGAATGCTGGTCTTGCCTTTGGCATTCCAAGGCCACCATCTCCGCACATTACCCGATCCAAGGCATCCTTGACTCTGTTCATTTATGGTAGCATCGGATGTGCTCTAGCCTTGTAACTTTGTATATAGGCTAAGACACATGTATTCCTTAAAACCTAGAAATGGTTTAATTAAATTAATTAATCGTTTTTTAATGTTTTCCTACGTCTAAACCTAGGGAAATTGATTAATTAAAGGGTATTAATTAAACTAAGTGTAAATCTTCCAGATAAATTCATGGATCACCTCCAAGTTAATCTTAGCCCTTGATTATGTTTTAATATTAGCCGTTGAAGAGTCAATAGAAGAATATAAGGAGGAGGGTGAGGGGCCTATGGAAATCACATCAGACGGAGAAAGAATCAAGAGATCGATTTCTTTAGTTGAAGGAAGAATCGAAGTGATTCTCGATTGCAGAGAGGGGAAGGTGAAATCTCCAGGAGGGAGAATTTCTGAAGGATAAAGAGTGTGGGAAGAGAAGTGAGAAGGGAGCCATAGAAACAGTGCAGAGATAGCCAAGAAACAGTTATGCTAGGCCAATGTAGAGCAACATAAGGAGTTTCAATTTCAGTTGGGGAGATAGTTGAGGGTTCATCCAGTTTCAGGAGGGCATTTCTGGAAGAGGAGAAATCTCTAGTCTCACACAACAGTTAACATCGAGGCAACCATAACGAGAAACAACATCAGTGATGCAGTGACAATGTGAGTGACGTAGTCACTGTGCAAAAATCACGCAGAGCCACTCAGTGTGGGTGCAGGTCAGTGTCAGAACTTCATGGAGAAGTGAGAACTATCTCACTAAGCCTATTCTCATCATATTTCTTCAGGTGATTGATTGATATTTACAATTACACATTTTGTACTCAAAATTTATACATAATAAAGAAACCCTGAGATCTGCTACACCGGTTTTCCCGCATTAAGTTTTTCCAGGGACAATTGTCCAAAAAATACGGTGTTTATGTGTGAATGCTTGTGCCATTTCTTTTATATTGTTTATTGATTGTGAAGTCTATAGCATATTTTAATTTTCTATTTAACACAGTGAAATGTTAGAAAATTTTATTTGAGAATGCAATAGGAGAAATATAATAAGTAGCTATAGTAGGATTCTACATTTCAGAATTTTCACATGGTATCAGAGCTGTCAGATCCAAAGGAAGCAGGGTCAAAGAAGAGACTGCACAAACCAGAAGCTCCAAAGGGGGCACATCACAGAGAAAAGGAAGCGCAAATAAGTATGGAAGACTTAGATGTTTTGTCCTCTAGGTTAAAATAAGATTGTGCATGCTTGTCAAGTTCAACATCTGCAGGAATTTGGTATATTGATAGTGGGGCTTCAGCTCATATGGTTGGAGTATGAGAATACTTCTTGACCTATAGGGAGGATTAGATGAACTTCCAAATCACTATGGGTAATAGCACGAAATTCACTCCAGTTGGGAGAGGAGCCGTAGTGTTTCAGACAGAAGTCGGAACTAGTGTCAAGGTCACATATGTACTACATGTGCCAGGGCTTGGGATGAATCTAATCACAGTATCCCAATTGCAAGAAAAAGGGTATGACATTCACTTTATCGAGAAGAAAGTGTATGTCAAGAATCCTACTTGGAAGCAAACACGACAGATCGAGGTTAGAAGAAACAGACTATACAGGTTGTAGCTTGAAATTTTGATGGCACTAATCAGTAGTAATCTTGAAGACAAGAAATGGTTGAATGAACTTTGGCATAGAAGAATTGGGAACTTGCACCATGATGCATTGAATATGCTCAGAGAAACAATTCATGGGGCACTTGTTCTTAGCACAGAGCATGATGATGTGTCCTGAGGATTTGTACTCAGGAAGTATGCTAAGGAAGCCTTTCCCAGAAGTGAAAACAGGGCATCAAGCATATTAGGATTGATACACTCAGATATCTGTGGACCAATGTCCACTAACACTCTCAAGGGTAGAAAATACTTTGTCACATTCATTGATGATCACTCCAGGAAAACCTGGATCTACTCCCTGAAGACAAAATATGAAGTATTTGAAAAGTTCAAAGAATTCAAGACTCTTGTTGAAAATATGATGGGGACGAAAATCAAGACATTGAGTTCAGATAATGGTGGAGAATACATAGATGGAGACTTCACAGATTTCTGTGCAAAGGAGGGCATCAGGAGAGAGTGGATTTCACCATACCATCCCGAACATAATGGCGTGGCAGAACGAAAAAACAAGACAATTGTAGGCGCAACGAAGGCCATGTTATTTGACCTTGATTTGCCCAGATATTTATGTGACAAAGCCTGCAATACGACAATGTACATCTAGAACATGACTCCTCATAGAGCCTTGGGGAAAAATACTCTTAAATAAGTTTTCATAGGGAAGAAACCAAAGGTAGGGAATCTTCATATATTTGGTAGCATGGCATACTGTCATGTACCAAGCGAGAAGAGAAGTAAGCTTGATCAAACTACAGAAAGGGGATTTCTTGTAGGATACAGTGAAGTATCCAAGGAATATTAGATCTATATTCCCAGCAGTAGGAAAGTTGTGATAATATGTGATGTTAAGTTCATGGAGGATAGAGCTTTGCTAAATCACGTGATATGTTGACAGAGGATCATACTGAAGAAGTTCCCTTGGTTCAAGAACAATAGGGGCACCAAGAAGAAAAGACAGAAAGACATACTTTAGTACCCAGTACAGGTACTAACATTTTCTTAGAAGAAGATCAGGAGGATCAAGAGGATACTCAGTCTGAGGAACAACCAAATCAGGAGGAGGAGTTTAGAGAGAAGCCTTCCACCAGTGGTCAAATAAGCAGGGAAGCTCAGCAGATACTAAGGGACACATAAATTTTATCGGAACTCCCAAGAATGGGAAGAGACAAGGTAGACCCCCTGACAAGTACCAAGATTTGGTTTCTCAAGTAGAAGAACCCTCTAGCTTTCAGGAAGCTGTTCAGCACCAAGTATGGGTTGATACCATGATAGAGGAGTATGCTTCTATCATGAAAAATGATGTCTGGGAAGTTGTGCCCAGACCTCAAAGCAGATCGGTTGTTGGATCTCAATGGATTTACAAGATCAAATATGCTGTAGATGGTAGCTTAGAGAAATATAGGGCAAGGTTCATGGTAAAAGGGTATGCTCAGAAGGAAGGCATGGACTATGAAGATACCTTTGTACCAGTTTCCAGATATACCTCCATCCGGATTGTCGTATCCTTAGCAGTTTGGATGGGATGGGAGATTCATCAAATGGATGTCAATACATCGTTCTTGAATGGAGAGATTTAGGAAGAGGTATATATAGAACAACCAGAAGGTTTTGAGGCTCATGAAAGGAAGTCTTATGTATGTCGATTGAAGAAGGCCATGTACGGGCTCAAGCAGGCTTCGAGAGCATGGTATGGTCGAATAGATAGCTATTTGAAAAAAATGGGGTTTGTCAAGAGTGACGCAGATCCCAATCGCTACTATTTATTGGTAGAGTATGAGCCATTAGTATTAGTACTATATGTAGGTGATATATTTACCACTGGGTCATCTAGACTCATCAAGGATTGCAAACATAATCTAGAGGTTGAATTCGACATGAAGGATTTTGGGTTGATGCATTACTTCCTAGGATTGGAAGTCTGTCAGAAGAATGGAGATATCTTCATGGGACAAGAGAGGTATGCCTTAAAGATTCTGAAGAGGTTCAAAATGCAGGAGTGCAAGCCCATGGCCACACCCATGATCACAAATTGGAAAAAGATAGATACATTAGAAGACACAGAAGTAGACCCCACCTTATACAGACAACACATCGGATCATTGATGTATTTGGATAACACCAGACCAGGCATTTGCTTTGTTGTCAACACTCTTAGTCAGTTCATGGTGGAACCTAAAAGAGTGCACTGGGCAGAAACAAGACACTTCTTGAGGTATGTACAAGGAACAATCAGATTTGGTATAAGGTATGACCGATGAGAGGATGTTAGACTCAGTGGATTCACAAATGTAGATTGGGCATGAAGCTCAATGGACAGGAAAAGTACCTCTAGGTACTGTTTCAGCATTGGATCAGGGATGGTGTCCTAGTGCAACAGGAAAAAAAAGTTAGTATCATTGAGCACAACCAAAGCAGAGTACATGGCAGCTAGTACAACGACATGTGAAGCCATCTGGCTTCGGAAACTTCTTGTGAGTCTATTCAGGAGTAGGATGAAGCCAACTAATGTTTACTGTGACAATCAGATTTGTATCAAACTCTCTGAAAATCCAGTATTTCATGCTTGGTCCAAACATATTGACATCAGGTGTCATTTTATCAGAGATTATGTTCAGCGTGAGGAAGTATAACTCCAGTACATTCCCACAGGAGAACAAACATCAAATATACTAACTAAAGCTCTGGGGAGGATTAAGTTCACTCAATTCAAGGAACAATTGGGTATGATTGAAGATCCATTTCAATAGTTAATGGATCGTCAATGCAATTGAAGGAGGGAGTTGCAGTACAATAGCAGTTGGCAGTAGCATGCAGAGACAACAACAATATAGTTGCAACATTTGTGTAGTGTTGGTGAGCAGCATCAACAACACAACATCAAGTGTTACATGAGTCAGAGCAGCATAGTGAGTGTTTTGCTAGAGTACTTTCCTTGATAATAGGGAGTGTTGATTTATGGTAGCATCGGTTGTGCTCTAGCCTTGTAACTTTGTATATAGGCTAAGACACATGTATTCCATAAAACACAGAAATGATTTTGGAAAATTCCACTTAGAGATGGTTTAATTAAATTAATTAATCACTTTTTAATGTTTTCCTAAGTCTAAAATTAGGGAAACTGATTAATTAAAGGGTATTAATTAAACTAAGTGTGAATCTTCTAGATAAAGTCATGGATCACCTCCAAGTTAATCTTAGCCCTTGATTATGTTTTAATATTGGCCGTTGAAGAGTCAACATAAGAATATAAGAAGGATGGTGAGGGGCCTATGGAAATCACATCAGACAGAGAAAGAATCAAGAGATCGATTTCTTCAGCTGAAGGAAGGATCAAAGTGATTCTCGATTGTAGAGAGGGGAAGGTGAAATCTCCAGGAGGGAGAATTTTTGAAGGATAAAGAGTGTGGGAAGAGAAGTGAGAAGGGAGCCATAGCAGCAGTGCAGATATAGCCAAGTAGCAGTTACGCTGGGCTAATGCATAGCATCAGAGGGAGTTTCGATTTTAGTTGGGGAGACAACTAAGGGTTCATCCAGTTTTAGAAGGGAATTTCTAGAAGAGGAGAAATCTCTAGTCTCACACAACATTGAGGACCGAGGCATCCATAATGAGCAGCAACAACAGTGACGCAGTGACAACGTGAGTGACGCAATCACTGCGCAAAAATCACATAGAGCCACTCAGTGTGGGTGCAAGTAAGTGTCAGAACTTCGTGGAGAAGTGAGAACTATCTCACTAAGCCTATTATCGTCAGATTTCTTCAGGTTATTGAAGGATATTTACAATCACACTTTTTGTACTCAGAATTTCTGCATAATAAAGAAACCCTCAGATCTACTGCACCGGTTTTCCCGCATTGGGTTTTTCCGGGGACAATTGTCCAAAAATAACGGTGTCTATGTGTGAATGCTTGTGACCTTTCTTTTATATTGTTTATTGATTGTGAAGTCTGTAGCATATTTTATTTTTCTATTTAACACAGTGAAATGTTAAATAATTTTATTTGAGAATGCAATAGATAAAATATAATAAGTAACTACAGTAGGATTCTACATTTCAGAATTTTCACAGACTCTTCACTCATCAGGTATTTATTTGTATCTATCCTGTGTTACATCACTTCCTTTGGCATAATCTGTTGTTATTTCCACTCTTTATATATCCTCTATTGATTCATTATTTCCTTCTGTCACCTGGCCCCCTCGCTCCTCCCCCCCTCCCCTATTTGAGACCCCTCCGAACCTCCCGACTCTATCCATCCCCCCTCCATTGTGGAGTCATCATCTGAATCCAGAGTAGTCACTCCTATTTCCTTAGGTCCTTATCCAGGATGTCGACTTCATTGGATGGTGGATTGGATATCATCCCATCCCCCAGACCCTCGAAATCATCTCGGGGTTGCCACTCATTTATCTCTAAAGCCATCATACAGGTTGGGCAGGATGTGCGGATGAGCGACAACTTAATCTTGATTGGGTTCTTAGAGCACATAAACCCTCCATTTGGTTAATCAATGAAGATCCTATCCTTCAATTTTCATGGTTCGGCAAGCCCAGCAAAATTTTTTTCCCTTAGGAGATTATTGGACAATACCCTGGTAGATGTGATTTTTTTGCAAGAGACTCTTGGCTCTGCGGAGTTGGTTATTCAGGAACTTCTAGCTATTCTGCCTGATTAGATATTCCAACCCATGGATTCTCGAGGCTGATATGGTGGAATAGCATTGGGGCTTAACCCCATAACGATCACACTTCGCAATCTCTGGGGGGGATAGGGATTTATTAGTGCTGATATCATATCAAATGATTTTGGAAGTGTATTTCACCTCATTAACATATACAACCCCTGTACTGATCGTATTAGATTCCGAGAACATCTGCTTAGTCTCTCCCTCCTGGATGCTGAGAACCTCATTATGGGAGGTGATTTGAATTTCTCGCTCGGATAGGTAGAATCATGGGGTCACCATGCCCAGATCGATCCCCTATTTGACCCCATTTGAGCTCTCCTTGAAGATCATCACCTGGTTGATATTCCCACTCCTTGAATTCAACCAACTTGGCACAATCAAAGAGTTGGATTGGCCCGATTAGCTAGGTGACTGGACATGTTCTTTATTCATGAGGCTATTGCAGAACACACCCTGGTATATAGACAATGGGTCAGATCGGGTGAGATTTCTAATCATTCCCCCATTTAAATGGAACTTGATGGTGTATCTCACAAACCCCGTGCCCCCTTTAAATTCAATGTGACATGGCCCAGTGATTCATCATATACTGACCTTATCACTCACTATTAGACTACCCATTCAAATCCTCCTGAACTTGACCCCTCCATAGCATTTGCCTTCAAGATGAAGGAGGTCAAGAAACTCACTACTACATGGGCTAAGAAAAAGTGCAACATGAATGAACAACTATTGACAACCATTGAATATGATTTGGCATCCATTACTAACTCAACGGATCAAGGGTACACATATGAAGAGTCCAAATACCACATCATTCATTTGGAGTCCGAGTGCACCAAGATCCTGAAATATCGTGAAGAGACATGGCGGCTTCGGAATAGGGATATTTGGTTACAAGCAGGTGATGAGAATACAAAGTTCTTCCACCAATTTGCTAATTAAAGAAGGGAAATCAATATGATCTGGAAATTGGAAGATGAGGCTAGGAATTAGGCCCAAACCTTTCAAAAATTGGCTAACATGGGAGTCTCACATTTCAGGAATATCTATAGATCTCCCCAGATTACTACACTCCCGGAGATAATCAAGTTGGCAAGTATGTTTCCCAGATTTGTGGGGCAAGGTGAGGAAGCATCTGTGACTGACCCTATCACAATGTCAGAAATTCAGGAGACCCTCAAATGGTTTCAGAAGGATAAAATCTCGGGGCCCGATGGATGGCCCATAGAATTCTACTTATCATTTTTTGATAATCTGGGTTAAGACATCCTCAAGGTGGTAGAACACTGTAGAAATACAAGCATATTATACGATGCTTTCAACTCCACCTTCATCGCTCTTATTCCCAAATCCACCCCCCCCCCCTCCGCACATTTGCAAATCATTGCCCCATATCTTTATGTAATTGTATATATAAGATCATTTCCAAGATCATATCCAACCGAATCAAACCTATCCTTTCCGCAAATATTTCTCCGGAACAGTTTGCTTTCCTACACAACCATCACATTCATGAAGCCATAGGCATGGCCTAAGAAGTCGTGCACTCCATTTGGTTCAAGCACCTCAAAGGCATCATCCTCAAGATCAACTTGGCAAAGACCTTCGACCACTCTAGCTGGCTATATATCCGCATGCTCCTGACACATATGGGTTTCCCCATGCTATTTATCAACTGGATCATGTGCTTCATCACCAATGTATCCTTCGGTTTACTTATCAATGGGTCAACATCGCCCTTCTTTCACTTCGAGAGAGGGCTTAGAGAGGGGTGCCCACTCTCATCTCTCCTTTTTTTGATCATTATGGAAGCACCGAGTGGGTTGATCTCACATGAGTGTAGGCTTGGCAGAATTATGGGCATTCACATTGCAAAGGGATGCTCACTCACTCACCTACTCTTTATAGCTGATGTACTTATATTTCGCAATGGATCGGTGGGGAACATCACTACCTTCTCTACAATACTATCATCTTTCAGTCTTGCTACTGGCATGGCGTGCAATAATAAAAAATCAACTCTGACCATCATTGGTTGTACACAACAGGAGCAGGTACTAGCCTCTCAAAATTTTGGTTTCACTTATCTAAACATATCAGAAGGTATCAGGTACTTGGGTTTTCATTTAACACTACAAGGAAAAGACCCTCTAGCGGAGGTTATAAAGGAGGGTTTTAGTGTTATAAAATTGGCCAAAATTGTCAAAAAAAAATTTGCTACAACATCCGTTTGTGGTTACGGAGGTTTTGGCGGATATTTTAACGTAAATTCAACACAACCAAAAAAATGGGGGGCAGTTATTACAGATTTTTTTTTCATCGGTGCGCTACTCTGGATTTAACGCACCAGTGCATACATGTAGAAGGTGCCCCAAGGTGGTCGAAGGAGACTGCATCAGACCGTTAAGGTATAAAACCGCACGGGGCGTAGTGTTGGTGATACAATGCATGGGGCCGTTCTAATTGGTCTTGGGATTTGTGTGGTGCCCATAGGTTGTATCAACACACCGGTGCGTAGACTTATAGAAACACACCAGTGCGCAGTGTCACACAAATGCATCGAGATTTATAATTGGTATCGGTGTTCGTGCAGTGCCCATAGGTCGTACAAATGCATCGGTGCGTATAGACACATAAACACCTTGGTGCGCAGTATCACAAATGCACCGAGATTTATAATTGGTATCGGTATTTGTGTGGTGCCCATAGGTCATACAAATGCACCGGTGTGTATAGCCACATAAATGCCCGAGTGTGTAGTATCACACAAATGCACCGAGATTTATAATTTTTATCGGTATTCATGTGGTGCCCATAGGTCGTACTACGACACTGGTGCGTATAGACACATAAACACACCGGTGCGCTGTACCGCACAAAATCCTCGATATTTTTAATTGGTTTTGGTATTTGTGCGGTGCCCATAGGTTGTAGAAATGCACTGGTGCTCTTAAGAATACAAACGCACCGGTGTACAGTAACTGACACACACCGGTTTTCATTTTTTATTTTTTAGAAACATTGATCTCTGACAGTGCAATTATTGTGATTGTTTTAAATTCATTATTCATAAAAAATTGACACATCTTATAACAATATTCATATTAATTAAATTTTTATTAATGCATTTGAATGTGATGTTTAGATTAATTTGTTATATCATATCATAATTATTGTGGTTTTTTAAAATTCATTATTCATCAAAAGTCGACACACATATATCTTATAACAATATTCATATGAATTAAATTTTTATTAGTGCATTTGAGAACGACAATGGAGAACAAAATAGCGACAATGGAGAATGCAATATAATAAATTAAGACATATATATATATATATAAGACATTCTTTGTCATACAAAATGGGACAATTATTGGTATCCCTTTGTCTTTCAATTGGGACACTATGTCCATTACATTAAAGAAAATTTCTGATTTCACAGACATATTTCAAAAAATACAACACCTTGCTTTGATATCAAAACATAGTGATCATCATTCTTCGCTTGAACTGTTGTCACTGCTAGAGCTACTTCCATGACTTGGGTTATTTTTAGGAATGTTTTGTTCACGGTGTTGATTGTTTTCTTCTTCTTCACCTTCCATCTACAAACATAAAAATAAACTGTAATGAGTGTATATACATTGGTGAGAATTATGAAAATTCCAATATTAAATAATATACATCAATATAAATTGAAAAGAAATGATGTACCTTTGCAACAATTGACTCATAAACTATACACATTCTTTAAAAACCATGTAACGTGCCATCTTTCAAGATTTCATCTGTTGGTGCAGTTCCATACTTCGTTTCCTGCAAGTTTTATACCCCATAACAAATCATATATTTAATATAAAATATATATTTTTTTCTATTAATTATACACAAAGCTAAGTAAAACAAGATCGATAGATACTTAAAAATTCCACAATTAAGTTCTGATATGCCAACATATAATCACAACCCATATTTAACCCAATTTCAATCAATTACTCTGATGGTTCTTCTTTGTATGTTAGCACCTGTTTGAAGACATTCAATGATTATTTTTGTAAAACAAATTAAAAAATACAAAAATGAAATCTAGTTAAGTTGTTATAAGGAAGTAACAATTACTCACAAACTTAGATATCAACCCTTTTTTTCCTTGTCGTCCTGTTTTATGTGCTGAATGGGTTCCATTTTCTTTTCTTTTCTGCAAGAAAATTCTTGAAAATTAATATTTAATGCTAAATTGTTTATTTATTGTACCTAATGATCGAAAAATTCAATGATTACATATTACATTTGAATCACGTTGTTTTTGAGATGGCTCCTCCTACGATGCAATTTTGTCCATTTCTTTGACCATCTCGTTGTACACCTTTTTGGACATTCCTACTGACATATTTCTAATATCAACTCGTTCATCTTTTGAGATTTTCATAATATTCCTGAAAATGTAACATGACAATAATCTATTTAATTTTTATATTGATATATGAAAATTAAATATAACAAAAGTGATATTTATAAATCATTCTAGACAAACATTTAAAGGAATATTACTTTTTCATTCCTTCTTTTTTGTTGTTGTATGTTTTTGCTATTAAAAGTCTAACATGTCTCATTAACCAATTATCTGGAAACTCTTCCTGTAGTTTAGATAAAATTTCGTTTTTGGAATCATTGGATTGGTTTTTGTATTGTAAGTGGAAAGAACGTTTATACATTCATTCCACTAGATCCCTCAAACTTTTGTAAAATATTTCCCCCCTTCGTTAACCTCCAGCACCACTCCAGATGAGCTAAGGAGAAATTCATTTTCATTTGCATGTTCTATTTTATTTTTTTTTCTTAGAACAACATTCCTTTTCTGAGTTGTTGGTCTCTTTAGAACATTAAACATATGTGAATTAATAGACTGTTTGACACATGTTATCTGATAATTTTAATTATATTATTAATGAAAATTAAAAAAAAACTCATATTGGATCGATAGTTTTTTTTCATTCCTCTAATTCATCCTTTTGCAATTTTTCCATCAAGCTTTTATGCTCTTCTAGTCCTAGATAAAAAATAATCTTATCGAGCTTCGTTATTTTATGGATTTGCATGATACACAGTAAACAATACATATTAGTTAAACTTACATATAATTCAAAAATAATATTTTTTGTAAAGAATTTACAAAGAACTTGCATTTTTTTCTTTTCTTGATGTGTTATCAGTATTTTAGTTACTTGATTTCTTGTCAGTCATTTCTTTATCAATCTCAAACCTGTACCATATCATTCATTAATATATTTATAAATAAATTGTCAACTTTTCAAGTAAAAAAAAAATCTCAAGAAACCGGTGCGCCATTCATGGCGTATGCATCGACGCCAGTGCGTGGGTGTCTTAGAAACGCACCGCACAAACAATATAATAGGCCATACGGTGCTCTATGTCAACAAGGGGCACTGGTGCGTTACATGTCAACCATCGCACCGATTAACCATGATAAAATAATAAAAATCGTCCAGTGTTAGTTTTTGTAGCATAAATCGGTGCCATATTTTAAATATGGCGCATTGATTAAAAAATTTATTTTTTAATTTTTTATCACATTACTTTCGCGGTGCGCTTGTAAAATACATAGAACTAGTGCGTTAGGTTACTCTGGGCACACCGATGAAAAAAAAAATGTTTTTTTTAAAATTCACGCAAGGGCCGACATGGATTGAGATCCGACTATGCAAATTTTCCTGTCGGTTGTATGTCTTAGGTCTATATTTAGCAATACAAACCCTGTAAATCTAAATTGAAAAGCCCTAATTATGAAATCACTGAAAGAGGGAGAAGAAAGGGCAAAAAGAAAAATAATGTAGGGTTTGTATTTTTTAAAAGTGTTTTTTTTTTTTTTTTGTGAAACAGAATGTTCGCGGTGTGCCATAATGAAATAGCGCACTAGCTGGATATTTTACAAATGCTGCACTGAGAAAAAATATTTTGTTTTTTATTTTTATTTTTTTATCACAGTACTTTCGCAGTGCACTGGGATAATAGAGCGCACTGGTGCGCTCAGGTACACAAGGCACACCGATAATTTTTTTTTTTTTTTTTTTTAAATTTACGCAAAGGCCGACATGGATTAGGATCCGACTATGCAAGTCATCCCATGGGTTGGATGTCTTAGGCTATTATTTAGCAATACAAACCCTATAAATATAAATTGAAAAGCCCTAATTCTGAAATCACAGAAAGAGGGAGAAGAATGGGCATAAACAAAAAGAATGTAGGGTTTGTTTCTAAAATGGTTTTTGTTTTGGTGAAACAGCATGTTCGCGATGCGCCATAATGAAATAGTGCACTGTGCCATATGTTACATATGGTGCACTGATAAAAACATATTTTGTATTTTTTTATTTTTTATCACTGTACTTTCGTGGTGCATTGGTATAACAAAGCGCACCGGTGCACTATGTTACGCAGGGTGCACCGGGGAAATTTTTTTTTTTTTTTTTTTTAAATTCATGCAAGGGTCAACATGGATTGGGATCCGACTATGCAATTTGTCCCATGGATTGGATTTCTTATGACTATACAAACCCTATAAATCTAAATTGAAAAGCCCTAATTTTGAAATTACAGAAAGAGGGAGAAGAAAGGGCAGAAACAAAAAGAATCTAGGGTTTTTGTTTCTAAAAATGGATTTATTTTTATTTTTATTTTGTTTCTGAAAACTGTAGAAAAAGTAAAAAAGACTGCAAAGAGAGTAAAAAAAATAATAAACTTTGATTTTGTTCTTTTAATGCATAAAAAAAACTGCAGAAAAGGTAAAAAAAACAATAAACTTTGATTTTATTCTTTTATTGCATAAAAAAAACTGCAGAAAAAGTAAAAAAAAAATAATAAACTTTACTCACATCGTTTGAAATTCTATGCTACAGGGTTTGAATCACAAGAGTTTTGGAATTCTGATTGTCTGAATACTTCTGTTCAAACGTATTTCCCTGATCCACAGTGTTGTCGTGCTCTGTTTGCTCCAGGTATGTATCTTGCAAATCTCTGGCTGACTTTTTTTGCAAAAATAGTGAAATAATGAAAGTGTTTAGTATTTAAAGAAATGTTTTATGAAATAAGATTTTCGAAAATATTTTACCGCCCATTTTTCAATTTACCGTTTTTTTTTCACTTAAAGAAAACAGAGTTGCGCTTTTTTTATTTGCGGTTATTCATCACCGGTGCGTCCCTTAATCAAACTGCATCGGTGCGTCCCTTAATTGAACCGCATCGGTGTATCTAAGTATAAAATGACACCGGTGCGCATTACCAAAAACGCACCAGTGCGGTGATCTGTACATTACGCACCGAAATTACATTCAGGTGTGTGCACCAAAATTTATTGTTTTTTTGCTCAAATGCAGGGAGAAAATGTCATAATTATATGGAATGGAAAATTCTTCAAAATCCAGCTCGTTCCATAATATTTCTCAAATTCCATCGCAAATTTCTCCCTATCCATCTCGAGGCGTAATATTTACTTCAGATTTTATTTATATTTTCACTATCTAATTGAATTTATGTTTTTTATCCATGTAGTCAATCATGCACAGCTTAATTAAATTTATAATGTATATAAATTTGCAGGTTCATGTAGATTCAACATCGAGTTAAGATGCACAAAATATTCAAACTACTCCAAAACGTCGAAAGTTCTTATCAGGAGATGCATATCGCAAGACACATTTGGTAGATGAAAATGGACAACCATTTCACCCTGCCAATTGTAACAATATTGCATCTTCTAGCCACAATCCCGGGACAATGATGGTAATTATAATTATAATTTTTTGGTATATATATATATATATATATATATATATATATATATATATATATATATTGATTAATATGTAATTATTTCAATGTCAAACCAATTTATAATCATGCAATATTGTCAACATGCTTACTAATTGATATCATATATTTTGTCCTAATCATGTTAAATTTTTTTTTTTAATTATTACGATTCTAGTGATGATGAATGACCTATCTACCATCTTCCGTTGCACCCCATGACAATGTAAAATTCAGAGAACATTGAATTAAGAGAAAAAATCGGAGAGGAACGATACCAATAATGGTTGAATCAACCATCGATTCAATTCCCGCTACATCTAGATTCACCAATCAGGAATGACTACAACAATAGTAGTTCTTTACAAGCTGGCAATGGAGGAAATCAGATAGAGGTTTGTATGGATGATTACTTAAGGGATACGACTACCGTGGAGACAATGTTGTTAAATTCATTCCAAAATGATGATCAGCTAGGGGATGATGCTCATATCGTTGACACCTTTTTCGAAAGCCTTAAATTTTCTTCCACCACCCCTCTCTTTGGACTCCGGCGGTAGTCAAAGTCTACCCGCTGGGGACAACGATGTTACCGTACAACTGAAAGCAAATTTTTGGGTTTGTTGAATGCATGTTTCTCGTAACTTTTTGAGGTAAGTTACCATAAAGTCCTCCCTTATATAATTTTGAGAAATATAATCACACAATGAACATTAAAAATGGTCAATTTTATGAACGTTAATAATTATATCAACATTAATGTATATTTAATATTGTCCATGATCACCAACTACATGTTATTCAAAGATAAGATTCTTCCGAGTGATAATGTCTTTCCCGGTAGCTGCGAAGAGGCAAAGAAATTGTTGAAAATGTTGAGTGTTGAGTACATATCTTATCATGCATGTCCAAATGATTGTATTCTATATAGAGGATAATATGCATACAAAGAGATATGTCCAAAATGTGGGCATGACAGGTACGATAAATCAAAAAAGAAGGGTAAATCACGTGGTCCTCCTTTTAAGATATTGCAGTACATGCCTATAATCCCAAGGATTCAAATGCTCTTTCGTTGCAAAGAATTATCTATGTTGCAAGGATGGCATGCCTCACATAGAAGTGAGTTGGAAGTTATGTGAATCCAAATAGATTCAATAGTCATGAAGCATATATAGGATACATGGCCCGAAAAATTCTAGGATGAAGTACGAAGTCTATGACTTAGCATATCCATGGATAGTGTCAACCCCTACTCCCTCCAGAACAACAACTATTTTTTTTTGCATGTAGTAGTGATCAATAACAATATCCCCACATGGTTGTCCGTGAAGAATGAACATCTTATGTTGGCTCTCATAGTCCCTGGTAGAAGACAAGTGAAGAATATGGATGTCTACTTACAACCAGTGGTAGATGGATTGAAGGAACTATGCAATGGGATAAATTTATATGATGTATCCTGACCCATCGCAGCAGAGAGGAGTTTTACGTTGTATGGAATATGTGCTTACACGACACATGATTATCCAGGATTAGGAGTTTGCTCTGGTAAATTACATGTTTAATTTATTAATTTGTCTATATATGTAACAATATTATTTCACATATTAGTTATTTAATTCGTTGTAATATTTGTTTTGATCTTCATGATATTCTTTAATGTGCCATGCATATTAATTAATGTATACAAATATAATCTCGCAAGTCTTCTAACAAAAGGGTATTTTCGATGTAAATGTTTTGGACCTTCTCTGAAAGCTATATGGTCCAAGGACCTACGAAAGCCATTGTATGATTTACCCACGGTATTCCTACCAGAAGAACACTCTTACAGAAGAGCAACATCCACTTTCAATGTTAAATGAGAGAGAACCCAAAGGCCTCCAATAATGACACCAGCCTAATGGCTTCGAGTATATGAGAGAGAGAAGGAGAAGGATTTCATAGAAATTTTTGATTCAAATTGGGAGCCTATGCTCGATGATCGGGATTTATTCGACACATATGTTGAGAAATTTCCCATTGGGATGAAAAGGAAATATAACTTTTATGAACTCCCATAGTGGGAGCATCTTAATATTTCCCACTTATTAGATCCCATGCATATATTTAAAAATGTTTCGTCTTCTTTATGGAGGCACATATCATCGAAAAAAATTGACACATTGGCTGTTAGGAAATATCTTATTACTTCAAAAACTAAAAGAAACATTAGCCAAGATGATTAGAAAGTACGGGATCAGAGGTAGGCACTGGTCCCTCTAATTCATGGTTTTTCAAATAAGGTGATCTCACATGGATTTAAAAAAAAGGTGATATATGTTTGGCAAAGGAAGTATAATGGATGTGAGGGTTCCAACTTCATATGGGTCTTCACTATTGCATTGCTTCATTGTGGATGACCATTTGCTCAAGAAATCGCATGACCATTTGAATCTTCTAAGAGTACGTATAAGCAATAAAAGCTTGATTTTATTATTTGTTATATTAATAAATTTTATCCCATGCGGGGATCATAAAACATAACTAATTTTGTATATTATTGCACGTGTTTATAACTTTGTAGTGTCATTATCCTTTTTTCGTGCGTGGGTGTGTGAAACATGAATCCCCTCAAGACCTAGGATGGCCATATCTAAATTATCTGTATTTGTACGTTGGATCACGTCAAAGGAGATTCATGTGGCTGGCATTCCACGGTGGCATCAAGAGATAATTGAGATTGTTTGTATGTTTGAGAAGGAACTGCCGACGAGTTTCATGGACTTATAGGTTCTTATTCTAATCCACCTAGTAGATGAGATTGAATTATTTGGGGTGGTTTCTTTTCATTGGATGTTCTTCTTAGAGAGGCACATGAAGAAATTGAAAGGTTTTGTTCGATAAAGGGAAAAACCCGAGGGGTCTATGGCAAAGGGGTCCATATCGTATGAGTCTTTATATTATGCCAGTGAGTACATCAAGTAGATCAACAATAGACTAGGTGCAGTGATTTGGGACGATGAAAGGGATGAAGAAAAAAGAGAAGGGGAGTTGCTCCAAACGAGTGGAAAAAAGCACTTGATAAAGAGTAAGCGACTTGTAATTTTTAAAATTTACAAAAAGTAATTAATATTCATGTTGAATTTCGATATAATGTATATTTTGATCTCTAAGTACTATATAATGTTGGTTTGATTTCATCCACAAATCCAGAAATTGAAGCAATCAATAAGTTTGTTCTTTACAATTCTGAAGCGACACAACCGTGGGTGGCATTGTATGAACAAAAGAGGATGAAATGGGATAGTGACAAGAAAGAATTCAGACGGTTGAATGGTAGAAGTGTGCCTTATCTCGATCATTTAAAAGAAAATATGCCAAAAATATGCCCCAACAGTTGGGTTGTTGACCAAGTCAAAGACAAATATGGTGCTACCGGTCATTACCTGCGTGCTGAAGAGGATGTGATAAATGTAGGGATTGGGTGCAAAAACTCAGTAATAATCTTTTTAATTTATATGTAAATTTGAAACTTATATTAATACATCTACATTTCATATTTTAACTGTTGGGTTATTATAAGACACATGAAACTATGCTTTTTTAAACTTTTTTATAATAGGTGCATTTGTTCTCATCTATGTGGGCATATGGACACCATTTTCGCACAGAAAATGTCGATGCTGTAAAAACATCACACAAAATCGTGGAGTGGAGGTCGAGTTCGATCAATCTAGTTGATCTAGCCATCGTGATCAAAACCTAGTACGAGGGACGTAGGTTACTTTGGAAAGATACCGTAGATCATCAAGGATTTCTCTTCTTTTCCAATGTGTTATTTTTAGGTGCAGGTGGTGGGACACCTTTTCGATCATAATAATGTAAAGGAAGATCGCGATAGTAGGCCGATATGTATCAACTTCAGAAAGATGTGGGATGGAAGCCAAGGATCCCTATGTTTTCCCTAACCACCGCAACCGGTGTTTTTTTACCCCGTATGTGTTGGATAGGATCGTGGTTCGTATCGACACATGACCCTTTGATCAAAACAAATTTTTTGATAACAATAGTGTTATCATTCCATGCGAGCTGGAAGATAATGAGGGTGATCATGAGAACCAAGAGTGATATGGTACATGTGTTATTTCATTAATATTTATACTTTTTAAGATGGGTTTTTCGAAACATTATAATATGTATTTTGAATTAATTGGGAATTTTCATTGTGTTTATGTTAAAATCAATAATTCACTTGATAATTTGCAATTATGTTGATCTAAAAAACAATGACATACTGTATAAATTAGTTCTTTTTTTTGTATCTAGGATCATAATAAAATAATGATAATTCTAAAGTACATGAATTTATTTGCATTGTTTTTATAAACTTTATTATGTTACAATAAATCATATTATTCTAGATTTATTATTTTACAATTATTTAAAATTTACAAATTTAAAAATTTTAATAAATTCATTTCACATTACTACAATTAAAATTTTACAAATATTTTACATACAATTAGAATTAGAATTAGAATTAGAATTTTACATATTCACATACAATTACAATTACAATTTTAGAATTTTACATACAATTACAATTTTACAATTACAATCAATTCACAGTAATACAATTAAAATTTTACAAATATTTTACATACAATTAGAATTAGAATTAGAATTACAATTTTACAATTTCACGTACAATTACAATTACAATTTTAAAATTTTAAATATATACAATTACAATTTTTACAAATTAAAAAAATTACAATTACAATTACAATTTTACAAATTTACATATAAACCATTACAATTACAATTTTAGAATTTTACATACAATTAGAATTACAAATATTACAATTTTACAATATCATGATCATTTAGTATTAAATTAATTAATAAACATCACGTTCATGATAACCATAGTACAAACATCATATTTGACTAAAAAAACACATTCAAAATCGCTAACATCACCGTGATCATGATCATCTAACAAAACACAATTAACATTATATATTAACATCATCACAACACAAACATCAAATATACATCTCATGTCAAATAACTCATGCTATCACATACACTTCCATCTGCAAGCTGCACATTAAATGAACATATCTAACATGACCTAGCAATATACACATCATGATGTTCACCAACATGTAAATTAAGTACAACTGCAGCATGAACATAAAATACATGGACCATATATATATATATATATATATATATATATATATATATATAATGTTAAAAATATACAATTTTAATACAAATGTCATGGATCAGTTGGTGGTAGTACAACATGAATATCATTTTTAGTGGAGGCCTGCTCAGTCAATGGTGCAACCTTGACGGTCGATGGTCCAACCTGCTCATGATCATAAGTACTTATGGATGCTGTAGGCTGCTGACTAGAGGTGGCTGATGGTCCAGCCTCATCTCCATGATGACTGCTATTGGATGCTAGTGGAGGCTCATGCTCATTTGGTGCGGCGCGAGGTGAACGATCATGAGATGATGAGTCGCTGCTCATGGACTGTCCATCACGTGTTGCGGCTTGACTAGCCTAGAAAATATATAGGAAAATATATAATATAATTATAAGAAAATATATAGGAAAATATATAATATAATTATAAGATAATACCTAGGATAATATATAAAATATAAAAAGGGAAAGAATAAAGAAAATATCAAGAAATAGAAAGGGTTAAAGTAAAATAATCAAAGACAAGAAAAGAAAAAGAAGAAAGAAGGGAAATAAAACCCTAAAAACCAGCAAAGACCAAAAGAAAGAGAAGGGGAAAATCATCTAGAGTAATAAATTTTTAATCATGTATTAAAAATGTATTAAATTAATTTTTTAAAATTTTTTTTTAATATATAACTAATTAACTAATTCATTAAAACTGCTAGTTTTTAACGACTAGTTTAATGGCTAGTTTTTAAATGACTAGTTTTTAATGATGCATCCACACTATTTATTCAAGAAGATCCATAAACTTTTTCACCTTATAAACCATAAATTTTTTCACATCTAAATTTTAATAATATAATTAAAAAAACATTTATCTACTATAATCATATTATTTTTTGAAATAATACAATTAAAAGAAAATAATTTTCATGAGATTATAATCTCTCTTTTAACTAAAGCCACATGAACACGTTATATTGAAGATAAAGATAAAAAGCCACATGAACACGTTATTTTTGTCCTCTTATTTTCAGTGAAAGAAATGTTTCGAGGTTAAACTTGGCATGATAAAATGAGTCATCCTTATTCATTTGGAAACTTGGACATTGAAAATAGAACAAGGCATTCATTCTTTGTTTGCATCCACCTCATCGATCTAATTGTTTTAATCTGATGGTGGCCATTTCGTCCGATACATTTATGGACCGATAGACTGGAATATAAGATAACAATTAGATAGACTGGAATATAAGATAACAATTAGATCGGTGAGGTGAATGCAAACAAAGAATGAGTGCCGTGTTGTATTTTCAATATCCAAGTTTCCAAATGAATAAGTATGACTCATTTTATCATCCCAAGTTTAACCTAGAAACATTTCTTTCACTGAAAATAAGAGGACAAAAATAAAAATAAGAGGACAAAAATAACGTGTTCATGTGGCTTTTTATCTTTATCTACGATGGCCATTTCGTTATGAGCCGATAGACTGGGATATAAGGCTCGCCGTCTTTATACAGGGCGATGCCTCAGCACAGTAGGAAGACGTATAAAGACCGGGCCCCGAGGGCTGGGGGTTGCTCTATTGCTAATTGGATTTTTCCTGTTTCAATTCACTGACAACAGGATCAAATGGCTTCTCGCAGAGTGCTTGGCAAGGTCTTTGAAGGGCGACAATTTTTCTGTAAAGCTCAGAATGCCCTTAATGGCAACCGGTCCGCCCGATTTGTGGAGACCCTTAAGTTCCAGGGGTTTGATCCGTGGTTTCTCCAGAGGCGCGCGGTGGTTATACCTGCGCAGTCTCATGCCTGTCGATCGTTGATCTATGGCGGTCATTGGTGGGAGGATTTGAAGAATTTCAATAAAGCCACGAAACAGAGCCTGCGCCTGGATGTCGTCCACCCTCCGGAAGGGAAGATATCACCGGAGCAAGGAACACAGTTTCTTAGGGTCGTGCAGGAGGATTTTTTGCTGAAAAGATTACGGCAGATTCCCCTCGCCAGCATTTCCCGCAAAGAGTTATTGCATATCAGTATGGAGTTCGCGGCTGAGGAGAACGCCAAGGAAATTGTGAAATCCCTTGATGATTCTGGGCAGATTCTCATAGTCGGCGATTCTGTCTATCTCCGGCCCGAGCATGTACCGAATTTGATGTTTTGAAACTCTGAAGATTCTGTTGTTTTAACATTTCTTGTTCTTGCCAGGGTTTAGAATTTCTTGTTTTGTTGGGGTTTCTAATTTTAATCTCCCCCTTTTTGGCAGATAGCAAGGGTTATGGAGAAAATCTGGCCTCTGCTGAACAATTCTTGCAGGGAAGAGCTAAAGGAGATGGAGAAGCAGAAAGCCGAAATTGACGTTGAGGTCAAGAAACTAGTACGCAGAGAGCTATGGTGCGCGCTTGGGTTCATGAGCCTCCAGACGGCGTATTTAATGCGGCTCACTTTCTGGGAACTTTCGTGGGATGTGATGGAACCCATATGCTTCTTCCTGACCTCCATTTATTTCTCGGCAGGCTATGCGTTCTTCCTCAGGACTTCGGCCGATCCCACATTCCACGCCTTCTCCAAAGCTCGCTTCGAGGCCACGCAGAAGCGACTGATGAAGAAGATGAATTTCGACATGGAACGACTTAAAGAGCTGCGATTAATAGCCAGCCCACCTATGAAGCAGTCCCTTTTCTAAGAGATTTAGGCCGTCGGTTATTCAGTTTTCTCTGACCCATACCTTTTATGGTGTAAGATAACAGAGATTCGAATGATAGCCATCTCGATTTTGATGCAGTCTGCATGCGGGGGACATTTTCAAGGGCTATAGGCCGTCCGTCGGTCATTCAGTTTTTCGTTATGGGTTCCTTTATTTTCTTCCCCCACTTTTTTATACTGTCCAGACTCTAAGAGCCAGGTTGTTTGGCAGATGGTTACCAAACATGCTTATAAACAGCAATAAAGGCAAGTCAAATTAAGTTAATATGTTCATATACCACCACCAAATATCGTTGGCTATTTAATTTAATGGCCTATATATAGTTTACATCTACCATTTAATAATGGCTGGCAACTTGCTAACTATGTGGAAATTGGGAACGACATTGGCCACCGGCTAGTGTGAGAATCTTCTTTGGCATCAACATTTAGCCCACTTTAACCCGAATTGAGTTAATATGTTCATATACCACCACCAAATATCGTTGGCTATTTAATTTAATGGCCTATATATAGTTTACATCTACCATTTAATAATCGCTGGCAACTTGCTAACTATGTGGAAATTGGGAACGACATTGGCCACCGGCTAGTGTGAGAATCTTCTTTGGCATCAACATTTAGCCCACTTTAACCCGAATTGAGTGTGAGAATCCTCTTTGGTTTCAGCATCTAATTCAATTTTCCACCGAATGCTTTATTCACTGACCATTTTGCACTTAATTAGTTAGCTGAACATTCTACCCGTGAACGAACTTAGAAATTATTAGTGTTCATAATAGCTATATGACAATAATTATAATAAAAATTAACTAGCAATTGCACCAGAGGTTGCAAAGGAAACCCCGTAAGACAATAGTGTAGGAAAGAGTAGCATTAAATTGTTAATCTTTCATGATGACATTGAAAGTGGGGGAAAATGTTTCCAAAGGATGTAAGTAGATATTTGTATCTTAGTTAAAGAGGGGTTCTTAGGAATTGCATCATTGACATGATAGGAGTATCCATGGTATCAAGCTATCTCTTTTTGGTTATTTAGTGTAGTTGCCAAAGAATGCACTGTAGAGATAGAAAATATCTCTATCCTTAGCAATTATTGACTAGAAGACCTTGATTTGGTCTTTTGGTTAAAGATCAATATGTATTTGCACTGGAAACACTTGTGTTTGAAGTATTTTCTACTTGAATAGTTAGACATTCCCTTGTCAATGAAACCACTCGGTAATTGATAGTGTAATCAATAATGTTTATATCAAGGGATTTTAAATTGGATCGTTACAGAGTACATTATTGAAACATTGGCATTTAGCAGGTGACGTAAAATTGTGAAACACTGTGATTCCATTTAGAAGAGGTCAGCCTGTCACTCTTATCACTTCGCAGGAACCCATGAAAAACAAAAATTGGGAGATGGGTGTTCATTGTTAATGTTGTCGGTGATTTTGCTTACAACGTACAGACGTGAAAGGTGACGAGTGTGCAGGCATGAGATTCTTCAGAGTTATCACAATCAAATCATATTCAGAATCAAAACCATCCCCATAATATATATATATATATATATATATATATATATATATATATATATATATATATATATATATATATACACACACACACAAAGAAGAAGATCAAATTAAAACAATAAAAGCCCTCATCATCACATAAATGCACATGTGGAATCACAGGACTCGATTATCCATACATTTATGTTTATACATTAATATTATGGTCACATTTAACCAGTACCGTTGAGAATTGTTGCATATGCCAATATTACTTGTAATCATCTCACGTCAGTATTTCCTGCTTTGTTCATTTTCATCTCAACGAATCATACTCAACTTGTATCAATCCATCGCCAAACAAGTCAAAAGAATATTATTAGCATGTGATTTATCCTACAAATTTATCGATCTTGTAACCGGAATAGCCATAATTCAGGTTGAAATTTATACTCACTCTCAACTGCTCCAAAGATTTAGGACAACCTGTAAGAAAATGTACGGCGAATAACATCATCTTGGTTGAAATTTCATTACCACTGAAAAGTAAAGAAATGATGAAATCTCTGAAAGGTTTTCTTCTTCATCTGATACTCTTGCCTATAAACCACTTTTCAGTACTCTATTACAATTGGTTTTCCTCTCCTCTATTTCTTTGTATATCTTACATATCAAAGTTCGCCTTGCCTTTGTGTAATGTTAACGCCAAAAGGACTAACCATACAAAATGAATATAAGAATTAGAAGATAATAAGACTTCAAAAAGAATTTCTCTATCTTTCCAAGTACCCATTGTTCGCTATAAAATTATCTGAATATCTGTCATGAAATTCCGTTTCAACTTCTTTGGGGTCATCTTGCTGGCATAAATGCCATAAAGCTTCATGTGCAGGTCTCGGTGTATACCAATCAAACCGTTCCTTCCTACTAAATCTGGAAATGATTTGGGATAGCTGGCCTTCAGTAACGTTCCTTCATTTTGCAAGATGTGTCTATTAAACTTTGGATCATCGGAAATTACAGTTTATTTTCCAAACAGGTTTCTCGTGAAAATATTTCTAAATCTATATTCTCAAACATATATTTGATAATAAGAACCCTAAACATACAAAAAAAAATATCAATTAGTTTTCGTATGCAAATGAGGATACCATACCTTCTGGTAGAGTCCTAACAGAGTCCTCAACGGAGGATGATGGGTGTGAGCTTGATCTTTTCTGTCTGAAAAAGCCAGATCTCGGTGCGCTTGGGCGAAGAGGAAAATGCGCTGCTGAAGAAGAAAATGCCATGTCAAAGGGAGTAGTTACATATGAACTCTTTCGAAATCAGTTAATTAGTTATAATCATCCAACAACAGAAACTCTTCTAATAGTCTAACATATAGAATTGATGGCCCACGAATTGACACGGTAACAATTTGGAAATTTGTTTTCAAATAAGACGTCTTATGGCATAATTAGCAATATTTGATAAAATATATTAAATTAGACTAGCCATGTATAAATTATTAGTGTTGATTATTATTAGCTATATCACAATAATTATAATAAAAATTAATTAGCAATATTTCATAAAATATATTAAATTAGAGTAGCCATGTTAATTAAATAGTTAATAATAAAAATTAATCAACAACTAGTCATGTAAATTATATAGTTAATAAATGTTGATAGACATTAACTTATGATTAATTATCAAAATATTTAGGACAAATCTCACATTGTTAAGATTATGAACTCAAGGAAATGGTTTTGTTTTTGTTTTGTCATCTTTGTTTTTGTGGGAGTATTTTTTAGTTAATTTTAACCAAAATATAGCAAAGATATTTAGAAAATTCAAGTTCAAGTTGTTTAATAGGAAGAATTCTAGTGGCATACTAAAATCCTGAAAAGATATTTAAAAACCCTTGGTTTAAGTTGTTTAATTTGCAAAATTAGAGTACATAGGGATGCATTCAAAAAAGTATTTTAAAAAATATTAATGTTTAACATTGTATCACACATTGAAAAAATCCTTTATTAAATTACTATTGTTTAGATTACACCTTAAAAAATCACAAAAATTAACTAATTATAACTTTATTTAAATTACTATTTTTTTTGGTAAGTAAGCATTTCTACATTATATTAATAGAGCAATAATTACACAATGTACACTCTTGATAGCCATTTTTGCCTCAGAGTGAGGAAACTAGAGTGTGAAGTCAAAAATTCTCATCCAGAGTCTGAGTTTTTCAGACAGTTTATTGACTTAGCCTTGCAACACCATGTTTATTGGCTGTAAATCAAAGATATTAGTAAGCAAAATTATAGCCGGGAGCACCATTTCTCTAGACAAGGTGCCCTTAGGCCAAGTTGAAAAAATAGGGTCGCTCTAATTTCCTATGAGCCAAATCAAAATGATGATTACCAACCCGCTGCTTGCCATGGTCTCCGGAGGTCAGCGCATGCCACACTAGATTCGCAGGAAGCCGTGTTGGTGCCTCCATGAACCTAGGCACTTCCTTGAGCTTGCACATTGCTGGTGTCCCCTGCAACTTATTCTAGGATGTAACAACCAAAAGGGTTGTCACGAGGGGGGAGAGTGATCTGAAAATGGAAGTACTTGAAAATGTGTGCAAGGTATCCATTTCCATTAAATTAAATGTGTGCAAAATTCTCCATGTCTGGTTGATTAAACAAAGTGTTTTTTTGGTAACTATTTATGAGTTTATGTGTGAGGGGAAGTTAATTTAATTTGTTGTTTAACATATTAAATCAGAAATATACAAACGAAGATAACTTCAACATAACATGACAAAAATGTTTGGTGAGCAGTTCACCCCTCCTGGGCTACGTCTGTTGGACCAAGCCTCCCAAAATGAGGTTGTCCTCTTGTATAAAAATGCTCCAAAATGCTAATACAAGTTTAAAAGTGCCTCAATAGGCAATCTGAATGTAAATATAGATTCAGAAGACATGAAAATTCTAAAAATGCCTTTCCATATTCACTAAACAGTGAAAAAATACCATAAATAGTGACTTCTTCAACAAGGCCCTAATGGCTCTTTGAACTCCTCTGAAGCTTTTCGGGCTATAGAAGTCCTAAAACATTTTTGGAACCTCTTCCATTAGGTTCAGAAGGTCGAAAATAGCTGAAAATGATTTTTGGATCACCTCAAACAGTGAGGTACAACTCCAGATAACTCCATTTCCCTAATGGCTCTAGTGGCTCTCCAAGCTTCCTTGAAGCTAAAATGGCTTTAGAACACCTCTACTGCCTCTGGAACCTGTCGCAATGGCTCTGGAATGCTGAAAATAGTCGAAATTGACTTTTGGTTCACCTTAAATGGGTAAGCATAGCCCAAAACAGCTCCAACTCCCTCTTGGCCCTGATGCCTCTCATTGCTTCCCTGAAGAAAAAGGGGCTGAAGATCAACTCCAATGGCTTTGCAACCTGTCTCAATGGATCCATAATCCTCAGAATACCCGAAATTTAAAAAAAAAAAAAAAATTCGTTCCAAAAGGTTTTCCCTATCAGAAGTTATGACCAAAACAATATTTTCCCAATATCCCCTGAACAAACTCCACCAATTGTGGAGAAACTGGAGTTAAGGGCACTAAAAGTGGCCAAAGGCTGAAATTGGCGGACTCCGCCCCAAATCCGGCGGAACTGCTGGCAGTTAGCATTTAATGTGAGAGTTATGGTCACATATATATATATATATTGTGGTTAACGACGGAGGTTGTAACCACCAAAGCTAGCCCCTTGGTCACCGACGTGTGGTCACATGAATGGTCGTATTATTCGGGGGCTGGCCCCCTTTTCCGCTGCCCATATCCAATTTAAACCATAAAACAAACTTTTCCGCCACTATAGTTAAGAACTATAAGCATGGCACAATGGTAAGTTGTGCGCTTGGTGAACAAGAGGTCGGGTGTTCAAATCCCTTGGTCTCCACAAAATTTTACATGACCTGTTCTGGGCCACGTGGCGGCCTCCGGGCCTACCATGTGGTAGCTTTCCATTGGCCCTGTTCTGGGCCACGTGGCGGCCTCCGGGCCTACCATGTGGTAGCTTTCCATTGGCCCGTAAATACAAAAGTCAAACCATTAACCAATACACGATTGCCACTTGTCACAATAGGATTAGCCCAGGTGGAATATTCTAGGGAATATTTTGAGGAATATTCTTTGGAATATTTCGTTTTTAATTTTTCAAAAATTGAAAGTCAAACCTGGTCAAACTCAGTTTTTGAAGTTTACTGAAAACTTCAAACCTGCATAACTTTCACATACAGTGTCGGATTTGAGTGTTGTTCACGGCGTCAGGGTCGTATCGCCGAGGCCTATCTGGTCGTTTAGGTTTCAAGTGATTTTGAACACTTTCAATTTTGAGCTTTTTCCATAGCTCAGATTTGAGCTCCTGATTAGAGAGAGGGGGAGCATTAGTCGCTGAAGAGGAGGGGAAATGCGTGGAGGGGGGAGGGGCCAATGGAGCTCTGTGTGGAGGCAGAGAGGATGACCCGACCAGAGGGGAGCTTTAGAGGACATAGCGGGGGAAGAGGGGGATGAGAGGTTCGGGGTTAGTCAATTTTGACGTCTCTATCCAAGCATTTGAGGGAGGAGGTGGAATGATTGAGGTATGTACAGAGCTCAATACTCCAGCTGGTAGCTTTAGATTTATCCTTCTCCCTCTCCTTAAGTTGGTGAGCGAGGAGATTATAGAAAGCCTAGAGGGACATGTAACCCCTGTGAGTCTCCTCCTCTTCAATGGCAACACCACTCTTTTGAATGTGCTTTGGATTTATCGTGTTCCCTCTCCTTAAGCTATTGGGCGAGGAGATTATGGAGATCCCAGAGAGATGTGCGACCCCTGCGAGTCTTCTCCTCTTCCATGGCGACAAAACTATTTCAAATGTGCTTGGAATGTTGTAGTCAAACAAGGTGGTGATGGAGGCATCGTCCACGGTGGTGGGACCTCCTCGACCTCTTCCCTTGCCTGGGTGACACCCCCTTCCTCTATAACTGCTCATGATTGTAATGCAAGGGTCAAGAGGTCCAAAATAATGATCAAAGGGGGCAACATAGGATGCAAGGAGATATGATCAGGAGAGAAACATCCGGGAGGCTATGCCTCTGAGGATTATAGTGGCGGAGAAGACAAGTTGGATAATACATTCCAAGGCTAGGGAATCAATGTAGAAGTGGTTAATTCTCATGGGTTCACTCTTGAGAATGTCACTCATCATGTGTAAAGCTGAGAGAGCATGTTGAGCATTCAGATTTAGCGTATTTTAAATTATTATTATTATTAATTATAAAAATAATTAATGTATGAATTAAACAAATATGCATTTAAATTTTTTTATAACCAAATTCTTAACCATAGACATTCACCTCCACTTTATCATGGATTTTCACCATAACTTTAATATAGAAATTTTTGATTTTTAAATAAAAATTATTATAAAATCATAAACCAATATCATTATTTATCAATTCTATATTTTTTATTTCTGTATTTAGAAATACAATTTAAATCATAAAACATTATTGTCTTATAAAAATTTCTATCACCAAAATTCCAGTAAAAAAAAAGAAAATACACCAAATTAAACTATATCATATTAATGAACAAAAATACTCTCATAATAAACATTTTATCCATCCCATTCAAATTTGAACTCTACATTATCATTTGGAAAGATAAATCACTCTACTTTTTATTTTCAATTTTAAATTTCACAATATTTTTTTTCTCCTTTGAATCCTTATCTAGTGGTCCCTAACTATCTTTTAAATTGTATGGGAAAACGTCTAAAGTCTTACCATTTCGTTTCGTAGAAGGATTTATCGTGTCAAATATCTTTTCAATCAAGTTTAATTGGTGTTTCTGTTCAAAAATGTTGGGTGTGCGTCTGATTCTTTGTTTTTAATATTTCAATTTTCCTGATTCTTTGTTTTTAATATTCCAAGATCTTTCTAAAACCCTACTCCTAATATTATAAACTGTTATTCCAATTTTTGTGTCTTTAATCTCTATGTGTTTGCCTTCAAGGATTTGTAATCCCTATATTTTTGTAGGTTCTAATGAGTTTTTCAATTCTGAAATTTTATCTATACACTGAGCCTAGTAAACTTAACTTAAGTCTTCATGCTTTCCATGCTAGTATAACACCTCACACAAACATCACATTGAACTTCATAAGATTTCAATCTTTTTTCCAACGCTTTAATGGAGGGTCAAAGAGTATATATGACATTGGTGACATGGATTTGTGATAAAAGGGCAAGGGCATGTGGTAGGTTGAGTTATATTTAGATTAGATAGAATGGAATGATAAATATATCAACAAAGGAGAATCTAGTGTTAGGTTGATATCAATAATATTAATATTTTGTTATTAGCTAAATGACATTAATACGTATGGATATATTGATGGAGGAAATGATTTTTATAAATTACATAGGTGTATAAAGCTAAAGGCTTATCTAAACTTTGCCTTGTTGGATGGTAAGCCCTTTGGTTATGTCCCCGCTCCATATAAAATGTTTTTCTAATACTTTTTAATTGAATTAAACTAATCTAACTAACTAATATTAATGAGTGTAAATTTGTTGTGGCATTTGGTGATTGCCACTAAGCTACATTTTTGGATTACAAATACTATGACAATTGGCAAAGCGTATTTTGACCATGATCACGTATATATATATATATATATATATATATATATATATATATATATACACTTTTGAGATAGAGTTTATTTTTGACTATGATTATGTTAGGATTGCACGCTGAAAACATGCTAAAAAAAATACATAATACTTTAAGATTATTGAGTAAATTCAATAAAAATCTATAAATATTAATGTTTCTATTTTTTAAAACTATAACTGAAGAGTAGAGATTTCATTATCACGGACTATCTTCTCTTTTACTACGTACAAAAAATAAGTCTTTCCAATAAGGAAAGATGAAAAATAAATTATATTTTGCTGAAAAAAAATGGTGATTCGATCCTATGTTTTTCAATATATAAAAGAGTAATTGGTAATGATAAATACTTCAATAATTTTATTTTATTTTAATTAATATATAATAGGGAAAGAAAAATGATGAATTATATATTTAAAAAAGAATGGTGATGTAACTTATATATATGTGATTTAAAAACAAAAATAATTTAAATAAATTATATTAATATCTAATAATTAAATAAAAGAGTGGGGCAATTCTTCTAAAATGGAGTGTGCTTTAAAGATTTCTGTAGCCGCATGATTTATTTAGTGATCTACTTTGACTGCATACAGTTAGGGTAGATATTTTTGGATCTGTTGCAGACACTCCTCTTCCCACTCCATTACACCACGATCATCGTGCCATAACCACGCCTTGTCTGGACATTGTCGCGATCTCCCTGTTACCTCTGCTGCCTTCTACCCTAATCGCTACCATGGATGAAGACCTCGTGTATTACTCGCCAGATCCTTTGGAGGGAGTGTCGATCTAAACCTCACCCTCGCCACACTTTCCTCCAGCTACAATTTCGCTAGCGTAGAATCCCCTGTCACCCCTGACAAGTGGACCTACGGTTTCTACTTGGCCACACCTCCCATTTGTGGATTCTCCGAGCCTAGAATACCCCCTACCCTCGGATTCTCCACCTTCTGCACTTTTTGAGCACATTCTGCCCTTCTCCGTGACCTCTCCGGCTCCTCAACACCCCTGTCTCCAGTATCCATTTAGTTCATCTCCACTTGTCTTCAAACGCTTGCATCCTCCCCCATGGGTGAGGGTACCTCCAACCTTGCTCCCCCGGTCACACTTCCCACAGGATTTGCAGACATCCC
This sequence comes from Pinus albicaulis, assembly GCA_034641835.2. Taxonomy (NCBI): domain Eukaryota; kingdom Viridiplantae; phylum Streptophyta; class Pinopsida; order Pinales; family Pinaceae; genus Pinus; species Pinus albicaulis. The sequence continues at coordinate 908,877,104 of CM076571.1, read as the reverse complement.
CGCTGCAGGTTTCTATTCCCACGATCAGCCATAGCCGGCCTCGTGCCCACCCTCGTCGGGGTATTTTTCCAGCACAGGTTCTGTGACTTCGCCATTGAATGAAGTTGGGCCATCTGAGGATCTGGGCACTGAGACTAAACCTGACCCTCCCTTGCAAGGTGCTCACTCGTGGGGCCCCAGGTGGAATAGGTGTGTTAAAGCCTGTAATAAGGGGCTTGATATATCATCTGGAGACAACTTCAAGATGAGTGAGGTACTGGACACCACGGATTGTGTATTGGTTAGCCATGAGAGGGGTCGCAAATACAATTTGGCGGGGATCCGTTTTAGGACTATGGAGATCTGGGGGCAATTTATTGAGCCTCTGCCCTCTGCCATCATTCTTCCTCACGACTGGTTTGCTCTTAGCTTCCAGCGCCTGGAGCACCTTCAATGGGTACTCTCTCGATTTTGTCATATTGAACAGGCCTCGGTGCTCTTGAAGCGATGGAGTCTGTTATTCGATCTAGAACGGGAACACTTGGGATTTGGCCCCATCTGGGTTCGTCTACCTAGACTTCCACTACATTTCTGGTCAGAGGGTACTTTTGTGCACATTGGGAATGCACTTGGCACCTTCCTGAATTATGATAAATCATTCATCGCGACTAGGATCATGACTATGGCATGCATATTGGTTCACTTGGACACCAGGGAGGGCCTGGAAGAATCCATCATCCTCAGATGGAAGAAATTTACCAAGACAAAACCATTGGACTATGAGGGTGTACCTTTTCGATGCCGCATATGTCATGTAGTGGGACTCCTATTCAAGGGTTGCCCACTTCTTCAGAAGCGGGATGTACCTATTATACCTTCTGATCCTACCTTTGAGGCGATTCTCTCCACATCACCTTCTTCTGAAAAGCCACCTTCTGGTGGACAGGCTCAGAGGACGAAAGAGTCGAATACTGGTTGTGCCTTTGGCACTCCAAGGCCACCATCTTTGCACATTACCCGATCCAAGGCATCCTTGACTCTGTTCATTTATGGTAGCATCGGATGTGCTCTAGCCTTGTAACTTTGTATATAGGCTAAGACACATGTATTCCTTAAAACCCAGAAATGGTTTTGGAAAATTCCACTTAGAGATGGTTTAATTAAATTAATTAATCGCTTTTTAATGTTTTCCTAAGTCTAAACTTAGGGAAATTGATTAATTAAAGGGTATTAATTAAACTAAGTGTAAATCTTCTAGATAAATTCATGGATCGCCTCCAAGTTAATCTTAGCCCTTGATTATGTTTTAATCTTAGCCATTGAAGAGTCAATAGAATAATATAAGGAGGAGGGTGAGGGGCCTATGGAAATCACATCAGATGGAGAAAGAATCAAGAGATCGATTTCTTCAGTCGAAGGAAGAATCAAAGTGATTCTCAATTGCAGAGAGGGGAAGCTGAAATCTCCAGGAGGGAGAATTTCTAAAGGATAAAGAGTGTGGGAATAGAAGTGAGAAGGGAGCCATAGAAATAATGTAGAGATAGCCAAGCAACAGTTACGTTGGGCCAACACAGAGGAACATAAGGAGTTTCGATTTCAGTTGGGGAGATAGTTGAGGGTTCATCCAGTTTCAGGAGGGCATTTCTAGAAGAGGAGAAATCTCTAGTCTCACACAACAGTGAGCATCGAGGCAACCATAACGAGAAACAACATCAGTGATGCAGTGACAATGTTAGTGATGCAGTCACTGTGCAGAAATCACACAAAGCCACTTAGTGTGGGTGCAGGTCAGTGTCAGAACTTCGTGGAGAAGTGAGAACTGTCTCACTAAGCCTATTCTCATCATATTTATTCAGGTGATTGATTGATATTTACAATCACACATTTTGTACTCAAAATTTCTACATAATAAAGAAACCCTGAGATCTGCTACACCGGTTTTCCCGCATTAGGTTTTTCCAGGGACAATTGTCCAAAAAATATAGTGTTTATGTGTGAATGCTTGTGCCATTTATTTTATATTGTTTATTGATTGTGAAGTCTATAACATATTTTATTTTTCTATTTAACACAGTGAAATGTTAAATAATTGTATTTGAGAATGCAATAGGAGAAATATAATAAGTAGCTATAGTAGGATTCTACATTTCAGAATTTTCACATGGTATCAGAGCTGTCAGATCTAAAGGAAGCAGGGTCAAAGAAGAGACTGCACAAACTAGAAGCTCCAAAGGGGACACATCACAAAGAAAATAAAGCACAGATAATTATGGTAGACTTAGATGTTTTGTCCTCTAGGTTAAAATAAGATTGTGCATGTTTGTAAAGTTCAACAACTGCAGGAATTTGGTATATTGATAGTGGGGCTTCAGCTCATATGGTTGGAGTATGAGAATACTTCTTGAGCTATAGGGAGGATCAGATGAACTTCCAAATCACTATGGGTAATAGCACGAAATGCACTACAGTTGGGAGAGGAGCCGTAGTGTTTCAGACGGAAGCTGGAACCAATGTCAAGGTCATAGATGTACTACATGTGCCAGGGCTTGGGATGAATCTAATCGTAGTATCCCAATTTCAATACAAAGGTTATGACATTCACTTTATAGAGAAGAAAGTGTATGTCAAGAATCCTAGTTGGAAGCAAACACGACAGATCGAGGTTAGAAGAAACAGACTATACAAGTTGTAGCTTGAAAATCCGATGGCACTAATCAGTAGTAATCTTGAAGACAAGAAAGGGTTGAATGAACTTTGGCATAGAAGAATTGGGAACTTGCACCACGATGCATTGAAGATGCTCAGAGAAACAATTGATGGGGCACTTGTTCTTAGCACGAAGCATGATGATGTGTCCTGAGGATGTGTACTCGGGAAGTATGCTAAGGAAGCCTTTCCCAGAAGTGAAAACAGGGCATCAAGCATATTAGGATTGATACACTCATATATCTGTGGACAAATGCCCACTAACACTCTCAAGGGTAGCAAATAATTTGTCACATTCATTGATGATCACTCCAGGGAAACCTGGATCTACTTCCTGAAGACAAAAGATGAAGTATTTGAAAAGTTCAAAGAATTCAAGACTCTTGTTGAAAATATGACGGGGAAGAAAATCAAGACATTGCGTTCAGATAGTGGTGGAGAATAAATAGATGGAGACTTCACATATTTCTGTGCAAAGGAGGGCATCAAGAGAGAGTGGACTGCACCATACAATCCCAAACAGAATGGTGTGGCAGAACGAAAAAACAAAAAAATTGTAGGCGCAATGAAGGCCATGTCATTTGACCTTGATTTGCCCATATATTTATGGGACAAAGCCTGCAATACGACAATGTACATCCAGAACATGAATCCTCATAGAGCCTTGGGGAAAAAGACTCTTAGATAAGTTTTCGCAGGGAAGAAACCAAAGGTAGGGAATCTTCATATATTTGGTAGCATGGCATACTGTCATGTACCAAGTGAGAAGAGAAGTAAGCTTGATCAAACTGCAGAAAGGGGATTTCTTGTAGGATACAGTGAAGTATCCAAGGAATATTAGATCTATATTCCCAGCAGTAGGAAAGTTGTGATAAGATGTGATGTTAAGTTCATGGAGGATAGAGCTTTGCAGAAATCACGTGATATGCCGATAGAGGATCATACTGAAGAAATTCCCTTGGTCCAAGAACAACAAGGGCACCAAGAAGAAAAGACAGAAAGACAGACTTTAGTACCCAGTACAGGTACTAAAATTTTATTAGAAGAAGATCAGGAGGATCAAGAGGATACTCAGTCTGAGGAACAACCAAATCAAGAGGAAGAGTTTAGAGAGAAGCCTTTCACCAGTGGTCAAATAAGCAGGGAAGCTCAGTAGATATTGATGGATGCATAAAATTTTATTGGAACTCCCAAGAATGGGAAGAGGCAGGGTAGACCCCCTGACAAGTACCAGGATTTGGTTGCTCAAGAAGAAGAACCCTCTAGCTTTCAGGAAGTTGTTCAACACCAAGTATGGGTTGATGCCATGATAGAGGAGTATGCTTCTATCATGACAAATGATGTCTGGGAAGTTGTGCCCAGACCTTAGAGCAGATCAATTGTTGGATATTGATGGATCTACAAGATCAAATATGCTATAGATGGTAGCGTAGAGAAATATAGGGCAAGGTTCATGGAAAAAGGGTATGCTCAGAAGGAAGGCATTGACTATGAAGATACCTTTGTACCAGTTTCCAGATATACCTCCATCTGGATTGTCGTATCCTTAGAAGTTTAGATGGGATGGGAGATTCATCAAATGGATGTCAAGACATCGTTCTTAAATGGAGAGATTTAGGAAGAGGTATATATAGAACAACCAAAAGGTTTTGAGGCTCATGAAAGGAAGTCTCATGTATGCCGATTGAAGAAGGCCATGTACGGGCTCAAGCAGGCTCTGAGAGCATGGTATGGTCGAATAGATAGCTATTTGCAAAAAATGGGGTTTGTCAAGAGTGACGCAGATCCCAATCTCTACTATTTATTGGTAGAGCATGAGCCACTAGTATTAGTACTATATGTAGATGATATATTTCCCACTGGGTCATCTAGTCTCATCAAGGATTGCAAACATAATCTAGAGGTTGAATTTGACATGAAGGATTTTGGGTTGATGCATTACTTCCTAGGATTCGAAGTCTGTCAGAAGAATGGAGATATCTTCATGGGACAGGAGAGGTATGCCTTGGAGATTTTGAAGAGGTTCAAAATGCAGGAGTGCAAGCCCATGGCCACACCCATGATCATATATTGGAAAAATATAGATACATTAGAAGACGCAAAAGTAGACCCCACCTTATACAGACAACACATCCGATCATTGATGTATTTGGATAACAAGTGAGACCAAGCATTTTATTTTTTGTCAAGACTCTTAGTCAGTTCATGGTGGAACCCAAAAGAGTGCACTGGGCAACAACAAGACACTTCTTGAGGTATGTACGAGGAACAATCAGATTTGGTATAAGGTATGGCCAATGAGAGGATGTCAGACTCAGTGGATTCAAAAATACAGATTGGGCATGAAGCTCAATGGACAGGAAAAGTACCTCTAGGTATTGTTTCAACATTGGATCAGGGATGGTGTCCTGGTGCAATAGGAAACGAAAGTTAGTAGCATTGAGCACAACCGAATCAGAGTACATGGCAGCTAGTACAACGACATGTGAAGCCATATGGCTTCAGAAACTTCTTGTGAGTCTATTCAGGAGTAGGATGGAGCCAACTAACGTTTACTGTGACAATCAGGTTGTATCAAACTCTTTGAAAATCCAATATTTCATGCTCGGTCCAAACATATTGACATCAGGTATCATTTTATTAGAGTATGTTCAGCGTGAGGAAGTATAACTCCAGTGCATTCCCACAGGAGAATAAACATCAGATATACTGACTAAAGCTCTGGGGAGGATTGAGTTCACTCAATTCAGGGAACTGGTGGGTATGATTGAAAATCCATTTCAGTAGTTAATGGATCGTTAATGCAGTTGAAGGAGGGAGTTGCATTACAGTAGCAGTTGGCAGCAGCATGCAGAGACAACAACAATATAGTTGCAACATTTGTGTAGTGTTGGTGAGCAGCATCAAAAACACAACATCAAGTGTTACATGAGTCAGAGCAGCACAATGAGTGTTTTGCTAGAGCACTTTCCTTGATAATAGGGAGTGTTGATTTATGGTAGCATCGATTGTGCTCTAGCCTTGTAAATTTGTATATAGGCTAAGACACATGTATTCCATAAAACCCAGAAATGGTTTTGGAAAATTCCACTTAGAGATGGTTTAATTAAATTAATTAATCACTTTTTAATGTTTTCCTAAGTCTACACTTAGGGAAACTGATTAATTAAAGGGTATTAATTAAACTAAGTGTGAATCTTCTAGATAAAGTCATGGATCACCTCCAAGTTAATCTTAGCCCTTGATTATGTTTTAATCTTGGCCGTTGAAGAGTCAACAGAAGAATATAAGAAGGAGGGTGAGGGGCCTATGGAAATCACATCAGACGGAGAAAGAATCAAGAGATCGATTTCTTCGGCTGAAGGAAGGATCAAAGTGATTCTCGATTGTAGAGAGGGGAAGGTGAAATCTCCAGGAGGGAGAATTTATGAAGGATAAAGAGTTCGGGAAGAGAATTGAGAAGGGAGCCATAGCAGCAGTGCAGATATAGCCAAGCAGCAGTTACGCTGGGCTAGTGCAGAGCATCACAGGGAGTTTCGATTTTAGTTGGGGAGACAACTAAGGGTTCATCCAGTTTTAGGAGGGAATTTCTGGAAGAGGATAAATATCTATTCTCACACAATAGTGAGGACCGAGGCATCCATAACGAGTAGCAACAACAGTGACGCAGTGACAACATGAGTGACGCAATCACTACGCAAAAATCACATAGAGCCACTCAATGTGGATGCAAGTCAGTGCCAGAACTTCGTGGAGAAGTGAGAACTGTCTCACTAAGCCTATTATTATTAGAATTCTTCAGGTTATTGAAGGATATTTACAATCACACTTTTTGTACTCATAATTTCTGCATAATAAAGAAACCCTCAGATCTGCTGCACCGGTTTTCCCGCATTGGGTTTTTCCGGGGACAATTGTCCAAAAATAACAGTGTCTATATGTGAATGCTTGTGCCCTTTCTTTTATATTGTTTATTGATTGTGAAGTCTGTAGCATATTTTATTTTTCTATTTAACACAGTGAAATGTTAAATAATTGTATATGAGAATGCAATAGATAAAATATAATAAGTAACTGCAATAGGATTCTACATTTCAGAATTTTCACAGACTCTTCACTCATCGGGTATTTCTTTGTATCTAGCATTTGTTACATCACTTCCTTTGGAATCATCTGTTTTTATTTCCACTCTTCATATATCATCTGTTGATTCATTATTACCTTCCGTCACCTGCCCCCTCACTCCTCCCCCCTCCCCTATCTAAGACCCCTCCGACCCTCCCGACTCTATCCATCCCCCCTCCATTGCGGAGTCATCATATGAATCCAGGAGTAGTCACTCCTATTTCCTCAGGTCCTTATCCAGGATATCAACTTCATTGGCCTGTGGATTGGATATCATCCCATCCCCCAGACCCTCGAAATCATCTCGGGGTAGCCACTCATTAATCTCTAAAGCCATCATACAGGCTAGGCAGGATGTGCAGATGAGCGACAACTTAATATTGATTGGGTTCTTAGAGCACATGAACCCTCCATTTGGTTAATCAATGAAGATCCTATCCTTCAATTTTCGTGGTTCGGCAAGCCCAGCAAAAAAACTTTCCCTTAGGAGATTATTGGACAATACCCCGATAGATGTGATTTTTTGCAAGAGACTCTTGGCTCTGTGGAGTTGGTTATTTAGGAACTTCAAGCTATTATGCCTGATTGGATATTCCAACCCATGGATTCTCGAGGCTGATATGGTGGCATAGTGTTGGGGCTCAACCCCATAACTATCACACTTCGCAATCTCTAGGGGGGAGAGGGATTTATTAGTGTTGATATCATATCGATCGATTTTGGAAGTGTATTTCACCTCATTAACACATACAACCCCTGTAATGATCGTATTATATTTCGAGAACATCTGCTCAGTCTCTCCCTCCTGGATGCTGAGAACCTCATTCTGGGAGGTGATTTGAATTTCTCGCTCGGACAGGTAGAATCATGGGGTCACCATGCCCAGATCGATCCCCTATTTGACCCCATTCGATCTCTCCTTGAAGATCATCGCCTGGTTGATATTCCCACTCCTCGACTTCAACCAACTTGGTACAATCGAAGAGTTGGATTGGCCTGATTAGCTAGGTGACTGGACATGTTCTTTATTCATGAGGCTATTATGGAACACACCCCGGTATATAGACAATGGGTCGAATCGGGTGGGATTTCTGATCATTCCCCCATTTATTTGGAACTTGCTGGTGTATCTCACAAACCCCGTGCCCCCTTTAAATTCAATGCGACATGGCCCAATAATTCATCATATACTAACCTTATCACTCACTACTGGACTACCCATCTGGATCCTCCTGAACTTGACCCCTCCACAGCATTTTCCTTCAAGATGAAGGAGGTCAAGCAACTCACTACTGCATGGGCTAAGGAAAAGTGCAACATGAATGAACAACTATTGACAACCATTGAATATGAGCTAGCATCCATTACTAACTCAACGGATCAAGGGTACACATATGAAGAGTCCAAATCCCACATCATTCTTTTGGAGTTTGAGCGCACCAAGATCCTGAAATATCGTGAAGAGACATGGCGACTTCGGAGTAGGGATATTTGGTTACAAGCAGGTGATGAGAATACAAAGTTCTTCCACCAATTTTCTAATGAAAGAAGGGCGATCAATACGATCTGGAAATTGGAAGATGAGGCTAGGAATCAGGCCCAAACCTTTCAAAAATTGGCGAACATGGGAGTCTCACATTTAAGGAATATCTATAGAGCTCCCCAGATCACTACACTCCCGGAGATAATCAAACTGGCAGGTATGTTTCCCAGATTTGTTGGGAAATATGAGGAAGCATCTGTGACTGACCCTGTCACAATGTCAGAACTTTAGAACACCCTCAAATGGTTTCAGAAGGATAAAATCCTGGGGCCTGATGGATGGCCCATAGAATTCTACTTATCATTTTTTGATAATATAGGTCAAGAAATCCTCAAGGTGGTAGAAAACTGTAGACATACAAGCATATTATACGATGCTTTCAACTCCACCTTCATTGCTCTTATTCCAAAATCCAACCCCCCCCGCCCTGCACATTTGAAAATCATCGTCCCATATCTTTATGTAATTGTATATATAAGATCATTTCCAAGATCATTTCCAACCGAATCAAGCCTATCCTTTCCGAAAATATTTCTCCGGAACATTTTTATTTCCTACACAACCATCACATTCATGAAGCCATAGGCACGGCCCAAGAAGCTGTGCACTCCATTTGGTTCAAGCACCTCAAAGGCATCATCCTCAAGATCAACTTGGAAAAGACCTTCGACCACTCCAGCTGGCTATATATCCGCATGCTCCTGACACATCTGGGTTTCCCCATGCTATTTATCAACTGGATCATGTGCTTCATCACCAATGTATCCTTCAGTATACTTATCAATGGGTCAGCATCGCCCTTATTTCACTTCGAGAGAGGGCTTAGAGAGGGGTGCCCACTCTCATCTCTCCTTTTTCTGATCATTATGGAAGCACCGAGTGGGTTGATCTCACATGAGCGTAGGCCTGACAGAATTATGGGCATTCACATTGCAAAGGGATGCTCACTCACTCACCTACTCTTTATAGCTGATGTACTTATATTTCTCAATGGATCGGTGGGGAACATCACTACCTTCTCTACAATACTATCATCTTTCAGTCTTGCTACTGGCATGGCGTGTAATAATAAAAAATCAACTCTGACCATCGTTGGATGTACACAACAGGAGGAGGTACTAGCCTCTCAAAATTTTGGTTTCACTTATCTAAATATATCAGAAGGTATCAAGTACTTGGGTTTTCATTTAACACTACAAGGAAAAAACCCTCTAGAAGAGGTTATTAAGGAGGTTTTTAGTGTTATAAAATTGGCCAAAATTGTCAAAAAAACATTTGCTACAACATCCGTTTGTGGTTACGGAGGTTTTGACGGAGATTTTAACGGAAATTCAACACAACTAAAAAAATGGGCGGTAGGAGGTTATTACAGATGTTTTTTTCATCGGTGCGCTACTCTGGATTTAACGCACCGGTGCGTACATGTAGAAGGCGCCCCGGGGTGGTCAAAGGAGAATGCATCAGACCGTTAAGGTATAAAACCGCACGGGGCATAGTGTTGGTGATCAAACGCATGGGGCCGTTCTAATTGGTCTTGGGATTTGTGTGGTGCCCATAGGTCGTATCAACACACCGATGTGTAGACTTATAAAAACACAGCGGTGCACAGTGTCACACAAATGCACCGAGATTTATAATTGGTATCGGAATTTGTGCAGTTCCCATAGGTCATACAAATGCATTGGTGCGTATAGACACATAAACACCCTGGTGCGCAGTATCACACAAATGCACTGAGATTTATAATTGGTATCGGTATTCGTGTGGTGCCCATAGGTCATACAAATGCACCGGTGCATATAGCCACATAAATTCCATAGTGTGTAGTATCACACAAATGCACCGATATTTATAATTGGTATCGGTATTCGTGCAATGCCTATAGGTCGTACTACAACACTGGTGCGTATAGACACATAAACGCACCGGTGCGCCGTACCGCACAAACTCCTCGATACTTTTAATTGGGTTTGGTATTTTTGCAGTGCCCATAGGTCGTAGAAACGCACCGGTGCTTTTAAGAATACAAACGCACCAGTGTACAGTAGCTGACACACACCGGTTTTCATTTTGTATTTTTTAGAAACATCGATCTCTGACAATGCAATTATTGTGATTGTTTTAAATTCATTATTCATCAAAAGTTGATAGATCTTATAACAATATTCATATTAATTAAATTCTTATCAATGCATTTGAATGTGATGTTTGGATTAATTTGTTATATCATATCATAATTATTGTGGTTTTTAAAAATTCATTATTCATCAAAAGTTGACACATATATATCTTATAACAATATTCATATGAATGAAATTTTTATTAGTGCATTTGAGAACGACAATGGAGAACAAAATAGAATAAATTAAAACATATATATATATATATATAAATATATATATATATATATATATATATATATATATATATATATATATATATAAGACATTCTTTGTCATACAAAATGGGACGAGTTATTGGTATCCCGTTATCTTTCAATTGGGACACTATGTCCATTACATTAAAGAAAATGTCCGATTTCACAGACATATTTCAAAAAAATACAACACCTTGCTTTGATATCAAAACATAGTGATCATCATTCTTCGCTTGAGCTAGCCATCCTTTGCTAGAGCTACTTCCATGAATTGGGTTATTTTCAAGAATGTTTTGTTCACAGTGTTGATTGTTTTCTTCTTCTTCACCTTTCATCTACAAACATAAAAATAAACTGTAATGAGTGTATATACATTGGTGAGAATTATGAAAATTGCAATAATAAATAATACACATCAATGTAAATTGAAAAGAAATGATGTACCATTGCAACAATTGACTCATAAACTATACACATTCTTTCAAAACCATGTAACATGCCATCTTTCAAGATTTCATCTGTTGGCGCAGTTCCATACTTTGTTTCCTGCAAGTTTTATACCCCATAACAAATCATATATTTAATATAAAAAATATATATATTTTTAATTAATTATAGACAGAGCTAAGTAAAACAAGATCGATAGATACTTAAAAATTCCACAATTAAGTTTTGATATGCCAACATATACTCACAACCTATATTTTACCCAATTTCAATCAATTACTCTAATGGTTCTTCTTTGTATGTTAGCACTTGTTTGAAGACATTCAATGATGATTTTTGTAAAACAAATTAAAAAATACAAAATTGAAATCTAGTTAAGTTGTTATAAGGAAGTACCAATTACTCACAAACCTAGATATCAACCCTTTTTTTCCTTGTTGTCCTGTTTTATGTGCTGAATGGGTTCCATTTTCTTTTCTTTTCTGCAAGAAAATACTTGAAAATTAATATTTAATGCTAAATTGTTTATTTATTGTACCTAATGATCGAAAAAATTCAATGATTACATATTACATTTGAAGCACGTTGTTGTTGAGATGACTCCTCCTACGATGCAATTTTGTCCATTTCTTTGACCATCTCCTTGTACACCTTTTTGGAAATTCCTACTGACATATTTCTAATATCAGCTCATTCATCTTTTGAGATTTTCATAATCTTCCTGAAAATGTAACATGACAATAAACTATTTAATTTTTATATTGATATATGAAAATTAAATATAACAAAAGTGATATTTATAAATAATTCTAGACAAACATTTAAAGGAATATTACTTTTTCATTCCTTCTTTTTTGTTGTTGTACGTTTTTGCTATTAAAAGTCTAACATGTCTCATTGACCAATTCTCTGGAAACTCTTCCTATAGTTTAGATAAAATTTGGTTCTTGGAATCATTGGATTGGTTTTTGCATTGTAAATGGAAAGAATGTTTATACATTCATTCCACTAGATCCCTCAAACTTTTGTCAAATATTTTTCCCTTTCGTTAACCTCCAAACGACCACTCCAGATGAGCTAAGGAGAAATTCATTTTCATTTGCATGTTCTATTTTTCTTTTCTTTTCTTAGAACAACATTCCTTTTCTGAGTTGTTGGTCCCTTTAGAACATTAAAAAGATGTGAATTAATAGACTGTTTGACACATGTTATCTAATAATTTTAATTATATTATTAATGAAAATTAAAAAAGAAACTCATATTGGATCGATAGTATTTTTTTCATTCCCTTGATTCATCCTTTTGCAATTTTTCCATCAAGCTTTTACACTCTTCTGGTCCTAGATAAAAAATAATCTTATCGAGCTTCGTTATTTTATGGCTCTGCATGATACACAGTAAGCAATACATATTAGTTAAACTTACATATAGTTCAAAAATAATATTTTTTGTAAAGAATTTACAAAGAACTTGCCTTTTTTGCTTTTCTTGATGTGTTATGAGTATTTCTGTTATTTGATCTTTTGTCAGTCATTTATTTATCAATCTCAAACTGCACCATATCATTCATTAATATATTTGTAAATAAATTGTCAATTTTTCAAGTACAAAAAATCTCAAGAAATCGGTGCACCATTCATGGTGTATGCATCGACGTTGGTGCGTGGGTGTCTTAGAAACACACATCACAAACAATATAATAGGCCATACGGTGCTCTATGTCAACAAGGAGCACCGTTGCATTACATGTCAACCATCGCACCAATTAACCATGATAAAATAATAAAAATCGTCTAGTGTTAGTTTTTGTAGCATAAACCGATGCCATATTTTACATATGGCGCACTGATTAAAAAAATTATTTTTTAATTTTTTTCATATTACTTTGTTGTGCGCTTATACAATACATAGCACCAGTGCGTTAGGTTACGCTGTGCGCACCGATGAAAAAAAAATATGTTTTTTTTAAATTCACGCAAGGGCCGACATGGATTGAGATCCGACTATGAAAATTGTCCCGTCGGTTGTATGCATTAGGTCTATATTTAGTAATACAAACCCTGTAAATCTAATTGAAAAGCCCTAATTCTGAAATCATTGAAAGAGGGAGAAGAAAGGGCAGAAAGAAAAAGAATGTAGGGTTTGTATTTTTTGATAGTGTTTTTTATTTATTTTTGTGAAACAAAATGTTCGCGGTGTGCCATAATGAAATAGCGCATTGGCTGGATATTTTACAAATGGCGCACTGAGAAAAAATATTTTGTTTTTTTTTAAATTTTTTATCACAGTACTTTTGCGGTGCGCTGGGATAATAGAGCACACCGATGCGCTCAGGTACACAGGGTGCACCGATTATTTTTTTTTTTTTTTTTTTTTTTTTAAATTTACGCAAGGGCTGACATGGATTACGATCCGACTATGCAAGTCATCCCGTGGGTTGGATGTCTTAGGCTTATATTTAGCAATACAAACCCTATAAATATAAATTGAAAAGCCCTAATTCTGAAATCACAGAAAGAGGGAGAAGAAAGGGCATAAACAAAAAGAATGTAGGGTTTGTTTCTAAAATGGTTTTTGTTTTGGCGAAACAACACGTTTGCGGTGTGCCATAATGAAATAGTATACCGGTGCCATATGTTACATATGACGCACTGATAAAAACATTTTTTTTTATTTTTTTTATTTTTTTATCACTCGTACTTTTGTGGTGCATCGGTATAACAAAGCGCATCGGTGTGCTATGCTACGCAAGGCGCACCGGGGAGAAAAATCTATTTTCTTTTTAAATTCATGCAAGGGCCGACATGGATTGGGATCCAACTATGCAAGTTGTCCCATGGGTTGGATGTCTTATGACTATACAAACCCTATATATCTAAATTGAAAAGCCCTAATTCTGAAATTACAGAAAGAGGGAGAACAAAGGGCAGAAACAAAAAGAATCTAGGGTTTTTGTTTCTAAAAATGGATTTTCTATTTTTATTTTGTTTCTGAAAACTGTAGAAAAAGTAAAAAAACTGCAAAAAAAGTAAAAAAAACAATAAACTTTGATTTTGTTCTTTTACTGCATTAAAAAAAACTGCAGAAAAGGTAAAAAAGCAATAAACTTTGATTTTATTCTTTTACTACATAAGAAAAACTGCAGAAAAAGTAGAAAAAACAAAAAAATTTACTCACCATTTGAAATTCTATGCTACAGGAAACACAAGAGGTTTGGAATTCTGATTGTTTGAATACTTCTGTTCGAAGGTATTTTCCTGCTCCACAGTGCTGTCATGCTCTGTTTGCTCCAGTTATGTATCTTGCAAATCTCTGGCTGAAATTTTTTGCAAAAATAGTGAAATAATGAAAGTTTTTAGTATTTAAAGAAATGTTTTATGAAATAAGATTTTCAAAAATATTTCACTGCCCATTTTTCAATTTACTGTTTTTTTTTTCACTTAAAGAAAATAGAGTTGCATTTTTTTTATTTGCAGTTATTCATCACCGGTGCGTCCCTTAATCAAACCGCACCAGTGCGTCTAAGTATAAAACGACACTGGTGCGCATTACCAAAAACGCACCGGTGCGGTGATCTGTACATTACGCACCGAAATTACATTTAGGTGTGTGCACCAAAATTTATTGTTTTTTTGCTCAAATGCAGGGAGAAAATATCATAATTATATGGAATGGACAATTCTTCAAAATCCAGCTTGTTCCATAATATTTCTCAAAGTCCATCGCAAAGTTCTCCCTATCCATCTTGAGGCGTAATATTTACTTCATATTTTATTTATATTTTCACTATCTAATTGAATTATGTTTTTTATCCATGCAGTCAATCATGCACAGCTTAATTAAATTTATAATCTATACAAATTTGCAGGTTCATGTAGATTCAACATCGAGTTAAGATGCACAAAATATTCAAACTACTCCAAAACGTCGAAAGTTCTTATCAGGAGCTGCATACCGCAAGACGCATTTGGTAGATGAAAATGAACAACCACTTCACCCTGCCAATTGTAACAATATTGCATCTTCTAGCCACAATCCCGGGACAATGATGGTAATTATAATTATAATTGTTTGGTATATATATTGATTAATATGTAATTATTTCAATGTCAAATCAATTTATAATCATTCAATATTGTCAACGTGGTTATTAATTGACATTATATATTTTGTACTAATCATGTTCATTTTTTTTTTTTAAATTATTAGGATTCTAGTGATGGTGAACGACCTATCTACCATCTTCCATTGCACCCCACGACAATGTCAAATCGAGAGAGACTGAATTAAGAGAAAAAATCGGAGAGTTACGATACGAAGAATGGTTGAATCAACCACCGATTCAATTCCTGCTACGTCCAGATTCACCAATTAGGAATGAATACAACAATAGGAGTTCTTCATAAGCTGGAAATGGAGGCAATCAAATAGAGGTTGGTATGAATTATTAATTAAGGGATACGACTACCATGGAGACAATGTTGTTAGATGCATTCCAAAACAATGATCAACTAGGGGATGATGCTCATATCGCTAACACCTTTTTCAAAAGCCTTAAATTTGCTCCACCACCCCTCTCTTTGGACCTGGCAGTCAGTCAAAGTCTACCCAATTGGGGACAACGATGTTACTGTACAACTTGAAAGCAAAGTTTGGCTTGTCGAATGCATGTTTCTTGGAAATTTTGAGGTAAGTTATCATAAAGTACTCCCTTATATAAATTTGAAATATAATCAATACACTGCAATGAACATTACAAATTGTAAATTTTATGAACGTTAATAATTATATCGACATTAATGTACATTTATTAATATATTTTTCCATGATCACCAACTACAGGTTATTCAAAGATAAGGTTCTTCTGAGTGATAATGTCTTACCCGATAGCTGCAAAGAGGCAAATAAATTGTTGAAAATGTTGGGTGTTGAGTACATATCATATCATGCATGTCCAAATGATTGTATTCTATATAGAGGAGAATATGCATACAAAGAGATGTGTCCAAAATGTGGGCATGACAGGTATGATAAATAAAAAAAGAAGGGTAAATCACGTACTAGTCCTCCTTTTAAGATATTGAGGCACATGCCTATAATCCTAAGGATTCAAAGGCTCTTTAATTGCAAAGAATTATCTATGTTGCAGGGATGGAATGCCTCACACAGAAGTGAGTTGGGAGTTATGCGAATCCCAACTGATTCAATAGCCATGAAGCATATAGAGGACACATGGCCCTAAAAATTGAAGGATGAAGTACGAAATCTACGATTCAGCATAGCCATGGACGATGTCAACCCATATTCCCTCCATAACACCAACTATTATGTTTGGCCTATAGTAGTGATCAATAAAAATATCCCCCCTGGTTGTTTGTGAAGAATGAACATCTTATGTTGGCTCTCATAGTCCCTGGTAGAAGACAAGTGAAGAATATGGATGTCTACTTACAACCATTGGTAGATGAATTGAAGGAATTATGGGATGGGATAAATGTATACGATGTATCAAGACCCATCGCAACAGATAGGAGTTTTGCATTGTATGGCATATGTGCTTACACGACACATGATTATCCAGGCTTAGGAGTTTTCTCTGGTAAATTACATGTTTAATTTATTGATTTGTTTATATACGTAACAATATTCTTTCACATATTAGTTATTTAATTCATTGTAATATTTTTTCTGATCTTTATGATATTCTTTAACATGCCATGCATATTAATTAATGTATACAAATATAATCTCGCAGGTCTTGTAACAAAAGGGTATTTTGGATGTAAATGTTGTGGACCTTCTCTAAAAGCTATATGGTCCAAGGACCTACGAAAGACAGTGTATGATTTCTCCAGGGTATTCCTACCAGAATAACACCCTTACAGAAGAGCAGCATTCAATTTCAATGGTAAATGAGAGAGAACCTAAAGGCCTCCAATAATGACACAACCTGAATGGCTTAGAGCATATGAGAGAGAGAAGGAGGAGGAGTTCATAGAAATGTTCGATTCAAATGGGGAGCCTATGTTCGATGATCCAAATTACTTCGACACCTATGTAGAGAAATTTCCCATTGGGATGAAAAGGAAATCGATCTTTTATGACCTACCATATTGGGAGCATCTTAGGATTACCCACTTATTAGATCCCATGCATATATTTAAAAATGTTTCGTCTTCTTTATGGAGGCACATATCATCGAAACAAAGTGACACATTGGCTGTTAGGAAAGATCTTATTACTTCAAAAACTAAAAAATAAACATTGGCCAAGACGATTAGAAAGTACGGGATCAGGGGAAGGCGTTGGTCCCTCTAATTCATGGTTTTTCAAAGAAGGTAATGTCCCATGGATTTAAAAAAAAAATGATATTTCTTTGGAAAAAGAAGTTATAATGGGTGTAAGGGTGCCAACTTCATACGGGTCTTTACTATGACGCTGCTTCACTGTGGATGACCATTTGTCGGGGTTGAAATTGCATGACCATTTGAATCTTCTAAGAGTATGTATAATGTCAAAAGAATGATTTTATTATTTGTTATATTAATAAATTTTATCCTATGCGGGGATCATAAAACATAACTAAATTTGTATATTATGTCATGTGTTTATAACTTTGCAGTTTCATTATCCTTTGTTCGTGCGTGGGTGTGTGAAACATGAATTCCCTCAAGACCTAGCACGTGCCATATCTAAATTATCTGCATTTGTACGTTGGATCAAAGGAGATTCATGTGGCTAGCATTCCATGGTGGCGTCAAGAGATAGTTGAGATTGTTTGTATGTTTGAGAAGGAACTGCCGACGAGTTTCATGGACTTATAGGTTCATCTTCTAATCCACTTAGTAGATGATGTTGAATTAGTTGGGGTGATTTCTTGTCGTTGGATGTTATTCTTAGAGAGGTACATGAAGAAATTGAAAGGTTTTGTTCGACAAAGGGCAAAACCCAAGGGGTCTATGGCAGAGGGGTACATATCGTATGAGTCTTTATATTATGCCAGTGAGTACATCAAGCAGATCGACAACATACCAGGTGCGGTGATTTGGGACGATGAAAGGGATGAAGACAAAAGAGAAGGGGAGTTGCTCCAAACGAGTGGAAAAAAGCACTTGATAAAGAGGAGGCGACTTATAATTTTTAAAATTTGCAAAATGTAATTAATTTTCATGTTGAAATTTGATATAATGTATATTTTGATCTCTAAGTACTATATAATGTTGGTTTGATTTCATCAGCGAATGCATAAATTGAAGCAATCAATAAATTTATTCTTTACAATTCTAAAGTGACACAACCGTGGGTCGCATTGTACGAACAAAAGAGGATGAAATGGGATAGTGACAAGAAAGAATTCAGATGGTTGAATGGTAGAAGTTTGCCTTATCCCGATCATTTAAAAGAAAATATGCCAAAAATATGCCCCAATAGTTGGGTTGCTGACCAAGTCAGAGAGAAATCCGGTGCTACCGGTTGTTACCCGTGTGCTGAAGAGGATGCGCTAAACGTAGGGATTAGGTGCAGCAACTCGGTAATAATATTTTTAATTTATATGTAAATTTGAAACTTATATTAAGACATCTGTATTTCATATTTTAACTGTTGGGTTATTATAAGACACATGAAACTATGCTTTTTTAAATTTTTTTATAATAGGTGCATTTGTTCCCATCTATGTGGGCATATGGACACCATTTTCGCTTAGAAAATGTCGATGCTGGAAAAATCACACAAAACTATGGAGTGGAAGTCGAGTTTGATCAAACTAGTTGATCTAGCCACTGTGATCAAACCTAGTACGAGGGATGTTAGGTTACGTCGGAAAGATACAAGAGATCATTGAAGTGGATTTCTCTTCTTTCCAATGTGTTATTTTTAGGTGCAAGTGGTGGGACACCTTTGATCGGAATAATGTAAAGGAAGATCTCGATAGTAGGCTGATATGTATCAACTCTAGAAAGATGTGGCATGAAGCTAAGGATCCCTATGTTTTCCCTAAACACTGCAACCAAGAGTTTTTTTACGCAGATGTGTTGGATAGGGATTGGTGGTTTGTATTGACACATGACCCTTGATCAAAACATATTTTTGAGAACAATAGTGTTATCATGCCATGTGAGCTAGAAGATAATGAGGGTGATCATGAGAACCGAGAGTGATATGGTACATGTGTTATTTCATTAATATTTATACTTTTTAAGATGGGTTTTTTGAAACATTATAATATGTAGTTTGAACTAATTGGTAATTTTCATTGTGTTAATGTCAATTTTTTGCAGTTACCTTACATTTTGCCCCGGTAGCTAATTGAACTAACCAGGAGTTCTTAAATTTTTGTTCTTTTAATTTGCATAATTCCACTATTTTAGGACTTACATAACTTAAACTTGCTCCAGGATCTATTAAAATTGAAACAGGTTTAGTTAGTATAGTACCTTCCAATTCAATCATTATGGGCTGAAAATCAACCTGTCGGTCCTCCAAGGCTGCATTTATACAAGGTATATTTCGCGCCACGTCCCCCACTGTAGACGCCTCTTGCAAATTAGCTATAGCTTCATTTTTATTCCGTTGGGGACAGTTTTTGTAATAATGAGCCTCCCCACAGCCCCAGAATTGTAGGAGAGGTTTTGAAACCTATCCCTGATCTGGCTTACTGGATGCTTCTGTGGGTTTCTCCTCCGCTGGCCACTTAATTCTTTGATGGTTTTTACCAAACTTCTTGTTGATAGAATTCCGTGTTGAGCCTTTAATGTTGCTGCTTTTACTTCTTTTGAAAGTGGAACTATGTTTCTGATTTTTCCTTGGCTGCCAGCTTTTTCCTCCATTTCCCTTGGTCTTGACATGCTGATAGCACATTCGTGCTTTACGGATAGCCTCATCCATGGTCTGCGGGTTAACAAACTCTATCCACTCCCTCATATGGGCAGGTAAACTGATTAAGAACCTCTGCACCTTGGCTTTTTCCTCCCGGAGATAAGGAACATAACGTAACAGGGAAGTAAATTTTGTAACATAATCGTCCATGGTCATTTGTCCCAATCAAAGATCATGGAACTCCTTAGCTTTGTCATCATAGAATATTTCTGTTAAGTATTTTTCCTTAAAGTATTGCTGAAACAGTTCCCATGTGATATCTCGTTCATCAATGTTGCGTACATTTTTCACCTCCTCCCACTAGAGAGTGGATTTATCTCGCAACCAGTATATAGCCAATCTGGCCTTCAGATTGCTGCTATATTCATATACCTGAAAGTAATTGTTTATATTGATTAACCAGGCTTCAGCCACCTCTTCCGCCTCACCATAAAATGTTGGTGGCTTAATTTTACGAAATTCCCCTTGCAGTTCAACTTTCTGTCTCTTATCATCTTGCTGGTCGGAAAAATTGCCCGACTCCGCCTCATTATAATTTTGGTTTTTACTCTTTTGGGCGGGGATCTTTTCAGTTCTGCCAGTAGTGTCATTTCTGGTTTGTTGTTCTTCTTGTTCTGTTGATAACTCTTTTTCCGCACTAGGATGTTCCATTTCCTGATTTTGTTTATCGGACAAACTTTTTAGAATCTTTTCTTGATCTTGTAACAACCTCTCACTGTCCCTCTGGACTCTTATCATTTCTTCTTGTAGTTGCTGTACTTTATTTAGCAAAAATGTGGTTTGATGCTGCTGTTCCTCAAGCAATCAACTCATCTTTTGATGCTGTTCCACGGTTAATTGAATTCACATTTCTGGATTCATAACTGTTGGGGCTTGAGTTTCGTCTGGTTGTGACTGAGATGCTGTAACTTCCCTCATTTCACTCACTTCTTCTCAGTGCACTAAACACATACACAGCTTCACTGTTAGTAAACCCTTAGGATCCCAGTGTAGCATCCGACTCTGATACCACTTGTCACATTTATCACAACAATAATTACCAACATAATTTTTTTTTTCCTTTAACCTAATTTTACCATAATAACTCCACAAAATCCCATCTAAAGGATACAATTAAACCGACCTTGTAATCGACATGTCACTGGCTGTACAAAAGCGAATATGCTTAGTTTACATTCTATGCAGGAACAATACTTTGAAAGGCTATATGATTGTACCGATTACACATAGGGGTTTAGTTGCTTCTGTAATTCGGCAATGGTAAGTATGTTAGTGTTTCGATACATGTGTTTCACCGACAGGCATACAATTGATCCTATACGGCATTGAATCGTACTTAGCTAAGGCGGTGTCATCTTTTGAAAAGAGATCTGCATTAGAATAATATACTGTTTGACTCTTTAATGGCGAGATTTCGTTTTGATTAGTTTTTACCTTTGGATTTGAGAGAAGCTCCACTTGGCTTCTTCTCCGCTTCTCCATAACCCATTATTAAATACAATTTATTCCCGGCTGTATCGACTACACTATCCTGGCACAACCGTCGTTGTTTGCCTCGGATTCTTCAATCCTTCCGAGGGAAAATTGCTTTGGCGCTCACTGCCTTCCATTCTGGGAGCTAAGCGAATATTGAACTGCTACTACTGCTAGTTAGACTGAGAACCAAAAGGATGCGATTCTCTTTGGGTTTTCGACGCCCTTTCGATCTCGGCTCTGTTTAGTTGTAGACTCCGCCAAGTTTTCCTTTAAAACAAGTTTCAACTACTTTGGCAGAGTCCATTCTTTGCCACAGGTTTAGCTTCCTTGTTTAGTTTATTTTTATAGTAAGACTAAATGCCCCCTCTGTATGATTTGTCAGGATTCTGGGAGCGTGATTTCTTCCCCACATGTCTCAAGACCGGCTCCAAACTGGAAAGGAAATCGTTCTTGGTTCTATGCAGAGGGTAAGTCTCCTCCTACAGGCTATCCTTGCTCGTTTTAATTTTATATGCAGTTATAAACCCTTATTCTCATTTAAAAGCGGTTTAACCCTCTCCGGTTCATGGCTTGCAGGGATGGCCGCGACAGAGTATATTGTTAACAGGTATAAGTTCTAGCTGAGAATTAGAATGGGTATTAACTAGATGTTTTCTGTTTCCTTTCTGCTTACCCTTTAGCTCTGTACAACTTGTAACTAGTTGCTTCTTTGCTCGTAGGTATGAACAGTCTGCTCTCGATTCGCACCCTCTGGACGACTACTCTGCAAAAGCCACGGCTAATAATTCATCCAATTTTAACAGGTACTTACTGATACCTAAGGGAGGAAAAATAAAACCCTCACCCGAATTCTTTGTCGAGGCTACAGGGCCTTCGACTGTTGGTTATATAATGGTGTTCAGGCTTTTGTACACTCGAGCTAAGGGTTTTCAGTTCCTAGGCACTCAGGAACTTTGAGGGACATATGTTTATGTATTTACTATTGTTTTTTGTTTGAAGGGTTTACCCGTTTGTGGGTTTAAAACCAACTTTGATTTCTCTCCTACCGCATGCTAGTCGCAAAGATGCCGCTGTTACTTTGGCCTGTAGTTACAGTTTAACAGTTGAGAGATACCTTTATGTGGTTATTATGATGATTGTACTGCTATATGGTTGATTGCATCGTAACCCCGTAAACCTACGAAGGTGTTAAAACTTCAAGTTTATAAATCCTCTTTATATGCATATCTCGTCAACTTCTTGTTGCTAGCAATGTTAATAATGCATTACTCAGGAAATACAGTTACTAGTTTCTCTTTTCTTTAAAATCTACCATTCGGTTTAGTACTGTCAGATTTTATTTTCTACATATTTATAGCTATTTTCCCATCATTGGTTATTATGATACTTGAGAAGGATTGATAAACATTTACTCCGCCAAATCTGTGTTATAGGGGTTGTTTACACCTATTCGATTTATTCAATTATGGATTCCTACAATCTCATTGTTGCATATATGTTCATAAAAGGCCGCTCGTAATTCTCGGTCTTACTACTCTGCTGTTCTGCTAGAACCCTCTTCTGTACTTTCTATGTGGTTCTTATTATTATCTAACACAGGTTACAGAAGAAAAAGAAAAGAAACACTGTCATAGAGATATATAGTTATTCTTTCAGATTCTCTGTTCAAATTTAACTCAGAAGAAGGTAATCACCATATTTCTGAAAGCACCTTTTGTTTATGCATAACAAACCTTAAATGCATTTGTAAAAAAAATTAAAGCAGGAATCCAACCATCTTCTAAACTATGTTCAACCATTCACAAATTCGGTAACAAAATACTTTAAATCCACAGTAGTACTTATCTGTATTGACAGAAATCCAAGCTGTTGTCCACCCAACCTTCAAGGGAGGCTATTGCGTCCTCCACTTGCCCCCTAGCTCCAGAATCTGGACGGTGCCACGGGTTAACAGTGGAATATTCCTGTTGTGAACTCTGGATGGCCAATCCAGTCACCGACAGACAATCTGGTTTTCTCAAGGGTTTCAAAAGCTATTTTCAACTGGTCCTCCACCAGCTCTAGAAAATACTTCACCCCCTTCCAGAATTCACAGAACCCCCACCCCTCTCCTGGGATTCAACTTTATCCCCAGAGGAGTGGGTAACTGTTTCTCCAACTATTCCCAACCACCTCCTATTCTTAGAAACTTTTACCAACAACTTAAAAGATTTTATTTCCATTAACTAGTTCTCCTGTTTTAATGATTTCATCAAAATAATTTGTTTTTGTCTACAATAAAGTTTCAAGTCTTTTTACCAGAAAGTAAAATAACAAATGTCTTTAACTAGTACATACTAGTTAACTCTAATAAGGTTGTCACACAAGTGCTCAAACCAGCCAAAGATGTAAACCGATCATATGCATCATTTTTCAAATATATGCCAAACAACTTCCTCTGCACAATTAGGCGTCTCTTAGCAAACGTGTTGCACATAATTTTGAACAACTTTACATGATCCAATGCTAAAACAACTTCTACACACTATGGTCTTATATCAATAAAATTTAATTTAAGTAATGAAGATTATATTATCATTTTTTATTTAAATTTAAATTCATAAATATTATGTTATTATTTTAATAATTATATTGTATACACTATTTTAAAGTTTACAAACTATAATTTATTTTAAAATATCATTTTCAAAATAAAAAATATATAAAATAAATTAAAAAAAAGATATTAATGCTATAATAATTGGCTTCATCATCGTTTAACCAAGGTCTCAGAAACAAGTAAAATTATACTTAAAAAAGATAAAATAAAATTTATATTTACAAATTAAAAAATAATAATAATAATAAAAAATTCAAAATTAGCTTTCAATTTTCATCTTAATTTTACATCAACTTTATATATAGAAATAAAATAATTGAATAAAAAAAAATATATAATTTTATCCAAATTACTTTTTACTTTTTAGTATAAATGAGAGATGTAATTCCTTTATTACTTATATGAAGTTGACATTTGATATCTAAAATTAATATTGATATTATAACTATGTAATTCATTTTATGTTCAATTGACATGTGATATTTATAAAAAACTCTATTGATTAAAAAAAGAATAATAATTAATGTCAATCATACATAAAATATTTTAATGCTCATATTAAATAAGATAATTTGATATTAATCACAAGTAAATATTTGAAACTCATATTAAGTAACATACTTTTATATTAATTCTTATTTCATTGTTGACTACTTTC
Source organism: Pinus albicaulis (assembly GCA_034641835.2). Classification (NCBI taxonomy): domain Eukaryota; kingdom Viridiplantae; phylum Streptophyta; class Pinopsida; order Pinales; family Pinaceae; genus Pinus; species Pinus albicaulis. The sequence continues at coordinate 908,852,317 of CM076571.1, read as the reverse complement.
GAACTGATTTTACATTGAGGGAGATTTGGTAATTATTAAATCTTATTCTATTGATGGTTTCCTTCTAAATGAGTGTACATTGAATGGTGACTTGGTAATTTATTCAATGCTTAATATCAAGTTTACATGTTATGTATTTTCAAAAATATATTAATAACAAAAAATTCAATGTAAATAGAGAAAATATGTAAAATAAATGAAAATAAAAGAATTTAGATTGTTAAAATATTTTATTAGCGTGTTGTTTAAAATAAACGAGATGTGTTATTCCTTTTCTTAAAAAAAATAATTAATATATATATATATATATATATATGATAAAAAATATAGTTAAAATATTTTATTAATCTATTTCTTTACATGAAATCCATGTGTAATTCCTTTCATGTTTGGTGTAGAGTTGACACATGACATACATATTAATAACTAATATAAATTCATGTTAAATTGAGATGGATGAAATCTTTGGATATGCAAATCTTTCTATAAGTTTTTCACTTTATAAAAGATTTACATTTCAAGAAATTAATACTTCTCAATACCATAAGATTAAGATTAACATTGAGCTATATTGAGTTTTAATCATAATTTATTTTTGATATTTTAAAGATACATTTATTATTATTATAAACTATTATAATGATAAGATTTGATTGTAAAATATATATTTATATTAATTATATTTTATTTGAGCAATATATTTTATGTTGTTTTTAATTTTAAACTTAATTTCTATAAATAATATATTAATTTTTTAATAAATATATGATTGATAATTTTGAATTTTAAGAAAATTACATTATTAAAATTTTAATAATTATATTATTAAAAATTGGTTTTATTTATTTATTTATTTTATTATTAAATTAAATTTAAATAATAATAAAACATTTTTTTAAAATTTAATAATTTATTTAATGATTGAAGTTGAATGTCATGATAAGTAACCAACTCATTGTTATTATAATTTATTTTGGAGCTAGCCATAATTATTTAGATCTCAAATTTGAAAACTAAGCATGGAAGGACTTGGCTAGTTCAGTCACCTAGGGGTTAAGAGAATGATAACCAAGTTTGTAAAAAAAGCTAGATTAACATGAAAGCTAGGGGTTAAGAGAATGATAACCAAGTTTGTAAAAAAATGTCAGATTAACATGAATGGTAGGTGTAGAAGGGAAAATATGAACATCATACCTATAATATCCTTATTTTTCTGCTTTTATTTAGACAGTTGAGATTAACATGAATGGTAGGTGTAGAAGGGAAAATATGAACATCATACCTGTAAAATCCTTATTTTTCTGCTTTTATTTAGACAGTTGAGAATCCTAAATGTTAAGTGGACCTAAAGGAAAACTATATGTGGACATATTATTTTTGTATTAAATAAATGTGAAATTTAATTATTGTGCAAAGACTAGAGTAAATTTGACACCAGGATTTCAAATCCATGAGGATGGAATAAAATCCTAAGGCTTTCTCAAAATTCTCCAAAAAGCCTTGGAGAAAAAAATAAAATAAAATAAAAATATTAGATGAGAGATAGAATCTAATAGATACCTCAGTAAAGTGGAAAGTTACTGAGAATAGGTGAAATAAAACTAGAAAGAGGAAAAAGCTAGTTTTAAAGAACTTTTGTGGGAAAAAAAAAAGTAAAGCCTAGGCTAAGGGAAAACAACATCCCAAATTAACTCGACGTAGTTATGGAAACATGATGAGGGAAAACAAGATTAAATAAGTTATTCCCAGTTAGAAAAGGGGTTGTCTAGACTGTGGAGGAATTGGTCTTTGCTTGGGGGAGCTGTGGATTAAGCTCAAGGTTGGGTAACAAATAGTCTATACCGTATTTGGTATGCAGAGTCTGTTAAATTTTGTCTTATGATTTATGTTATAATTATGATATTCTGATATAGTTAGATGTGGTTAAATTATGAGTTTTAGCTGAAATATTCATATATGTAATTATAAATCCTTTTTATATTCTACAATGTTCTTAGAAAGAAATCATCATATGTATTTAACAAAAGTTTAACTATAGTAGGTATAGTTAATTTTTCTGTATAGTTACATAGACTAGAATAAATAACTCGACCAACACACAAAATCTCTAAACCCAGAGAGAAGGGTCTAAATCTGTTGTTAGGTCCCTGTCAAAATTTTTTATTTCAGATACAAAGTACATAATTTATATTAACTAAAATTATAACTCTACTTAAAGTAAAATATTGAGAGATATTAATAACAGTTAGTTTATTTAGGTAGAATGATATTGGAATTATATATGTATAGAGATTAATTACAATTAAATCCTACAAATATAAATCAGTACAATAAACATACTCCATATTTAAATTATATAATTCCTATTTTATGAACATTCATACATATAGAGGCATATGTGTTGAGAATAAAATATATAAAAGTTATATAACAGTTCTGAATATATGAAAGCCCTCTCCCATAGGTGAATATAAAATCATAGTATTGTTTCAATTAAAAATATCAGTTACAATAGTCATTTACATCTTGATTGAAAGTCACCCCTTTACTAAAATTAACTACATAATGTAGAGTTGATATTGGTAAATATCATTAGACATAGATGGCTGAAATTTGTATACTGGGATGACCAACCTGGAGCAAGTCGAAATTTGTCATCAGATCTACTAAATGAAAATATGAAGTAATTGTTGTGGAAGTTCGGGAGATATAAATTACCTGTACAAAAATACATATATTTGTGTTAGAAAAATATCAAGAATAATAAAAGAACTTGAGAAAGATACACAATTCCTATAATAAATGATAGTTCAATTTATACCTATTTAAGGAACCCGAAGGGGTTGGGATTCCTCCTGTACATGATAGGATAAAAATATTCAGTTCTAAAAATTTAAAAGAAAGCAAAGAAATGTGAACGCTGAATTTTATTAAAATACAAAATTGGTTCACTAATTAAATTATAGCATTGAATATTAATTACCTTTTATGCGGGGTGAAACCGGTACAGGGTGTTTGAGTAGAATTTCAGAATTCATGTAAATCTGAATAAAAGGATGTTTTTTTTAGGATCAGACTATACAAAGAAAATTATGCCGAGAATTAATAAAAATTAAATTCAAAGCAAAACAATATCTTTTTATACGAAATTATGATATGAGTATTTCAAATAAAAAGGATTCTGTAAATTTTATAACAGTGGAAAAATATAAAATCAGAGCATTTGATAATCATAGTAGAATTGAGAAAATTTATAAAATCAATTTCGAAGAAGAACGAAATTTCATACCTCTGTAGTAGTCTTGAATAAATAGAATTTTGTTGAATTGGAGTGTTTAAATAATTTTTCAAAAGAACTCAAAGAAACCTCTGTAAATTAATGTAGGACTAAATGAAGTTCAAATTGGATAAAATCGATGGAAAATAGAGAATAAAGAGTTAAGTTAAATAACTATATTCACATTCAATGTAATCCAAAAAGAGATCGAAATACCCTATGAACACTCTCCGTTATTGCAACGAGAATTCAAACAAAAAATGAGTGAATAAACATAGGTAACTTATGAGTTCAATAACTGGGAAGGTAAGTTTCATATCGAGAATTCACACTACTGTAATAATGAAAAATACCAACGAGATCCTTTGAAGTGGAAATGTATTACAAATTGACAAACAAGAGTCAGTTAATTACCAAATAATCAAAGTGGGAAATTAACCATAACCAGTTCATATATACAATCAACGAAAATGAGAAGCGTTGCAAATTAAATACGTAACGATAATAAATTGAAGGGTTTCAAACCGAAAACCACTGTAACCTTGCAATAATAATTTCACAGTTAGATTCAAAACAAATCACAACCATAACATAAGGAATTCTCGGAAAAAGGGTTCCAGTGATTTGGGGGAAGAATCTATTTTAAATTCCCACACAAAATGATACATATCATAAAAACCTTCGTTATTCCCAGAAGAAACCCAAATCAAATTTGGGGAAAAGTCTAAGAGTATAATCATAGAGAAGAATGAAATACTCCATAGAGAGAGTGAAATCATTAAACATGTATAAACGAGTGGAAAATGCCGAAACCAGAGGTAAGACATTGATGAGAATAATAATGCATTAAATAGAGAGTTCTTATGTATAGAACTAAAACTTTATCTCACTTCAAAACGTAGAAACACAATGATAAATATAGTATTAAAGATAAGAGAGCTTACCTCTGAATATTCATAATAAAGTACCTCTCTGGGCCATTGTACCAAGTTTCGGTTAAGGGTTGGCAAAGGCCTAAACCTACAACAACAAGAAAACACGTAAGTATACTAATTGAAATTAGAGAAACACAATATAGTGTAAATCAATTTCAAGAGAAAAAAAATCCTAAAATGGTTATTGGAATCAGAGGGATAACAAATACATATCACAACTACGAAAATAAAATGCAGTAAGGAACTAGAACTTACTGAGTCAACTACTTGGCATAGTTATAAGGGAAAAGATGAAAGTTATTCGACTATGAATCATTCTCTCCACCGAGAACCTGAACAACAATGAAGACCAGAGGAGAACAAGCCTCTGCTAACGTTTGAACAAATGAAAAATGACAGAAACATAACCAAAACCCTAGCCATAGTCTAGTTTTCATGGAGGGAATACAGATAAATCTGAATAGTCAGAAATTCAATACATCTACCCTACAGTTGTCCCCGAAGTAACGAAGCCCATGTGATGATCAATGCCAAGAGGTACAAAGAGTCAACGAGCGATAAATACAAAATGGTAAGAAGTAATGAAGTGATAGCTGGTATGGCTTCAGAGTTAAATGAGTTGACACTGGAGTTTAATGTGTAAAAATATCATCCAAGAAAACAAACCATACTTTATGTCCATTGTCCAAAATTTCATATACGATTAATGATTGTAGTATGGTTATGTCAGTTAGCATATGATTACATTTATGTATAAAATACCAAATAGGTAAGTGGGAGTAAGTATAAGGGAAAAAGTGGGTTAATGTAATTGCACCAAATCGTATACATTGTGAATATGAGTATCAATTCGATTTTAATATGCAAGGCAGGTGTTTGCATAGAATGGTGTTAAAATTTATGGTGACAGGGATACACATGTCATGTAATATATATGTATTCAAATCCATTAAAATTAGGAATTATTAAAGAATTATGATATGAAATATATGTTTAAATGTATTGTATGGTTAATATATATATATAATGATGGGGAATAATATTATCATTGTATGCATTCATTGATATTAAATTAAATGTCTATATTACCAGTTAAGGATGATTCCTTGGTGAAGCCAATGTAACAAATGTCCTTAGAAACATTTAGGAGCTGCTGTAAAGAAAATTACACCAAACAAGAATAAGGGTAGAGTTAAAGTTTGCTAGTGACAATCTATAAGACTGAACTAATGCAACAAAAGTAAAGTAAGTATGGGACTTTAAAGTAGTATGAGCTGATATAAATAGAAACAATTTTTTTGTGTAAGGAGAGTTGTTAAAAATGGTATTAGAGCCCATGTTGAAAACACTGGGCCTATGTGTCTCAACATAGAAAACATAATTATGCTGCTATGAAGATTAAGTAATTTTTTTTCATAATTTTGTGTACTAATTAAATTTTGTGTATAATGATTGACGTGTAAGAACAATACAGTTGTTGTTATGAATTACTAAGGAGAGTTTTACGTGGATCTGGGGGGTGCGGGAGACCCACCAGATCAAAATTCTCAATTGCTGGACATGATAATAAATATGCAACATGAAATGGTTCAGCTAAGTACTAGCAATGAACGATTGTTGCAAGCCAATCATGAGAAAGAAAGGTTGATTGGGGAATTAACCTCACAATCTAGTCATGAAAGTGAAGACCATGGAAAAAAGAGAAAAGAAGTTGAAACCACTCAGAAGGGTTTGAGGGTGGGGAAGCATCTGGACAAAATTCCAGAAAGAAAAAAGATTTGAAGGAGAATTCCACAAAATCAAACCTCCAAATTTTAATGGTGAAAAGGAAGAGGATGCAGAAGCTTGGATCCTGAACATGGTCAAATAATTCCAGGTATATGAATATGAAAGTAATCTGAAAGCCAGATTAGCAATATACCAATTGCAGGGTAAAGCCACAATTTGGTGGGAAGAAACAAAAATGGTACATGTGCTGGATGAAAGAACTATTACTTGGGAAGACTTTCAAGCCAAGTTCAAGTCTAGATACCTTTGTGAGAGGTATTATGATGATAAAGTGAAGGAATTTCATGAGCTGAGATTAGGAAAAATCACAATTGATGAGTTTGTTACAAAATTTACGAACTTGCCTCACTATGTGCCTTATATAAGAGAAGAAAAGGACAAAGTACAACCATTTCTGAACTGCCTACCTACGATCTGTAAAGAAAGAATCTATTTTGATAATCCAAAACAATGGATGAAGATATTCGAAAAGAAATATTATGCTATCATCAGTTTAAAATCAGAAATGATCAGCTGAAAAACTGGCAAAATAAAGAGAAAGGGAAGGGTGACTCAAGCATAAAAAGAGCAAAACCAACATATCTGAAAAAATTTGGGAACAAACACCAAAGAAATAAATTTAACAAGAGTGGAGACAACCAATAAGCACAATGACATACTGGTTCTAAACAAATGGAGACAAAAAACAAAAGAGAAAGTATTGTAAAAATGAAAGAACCCTTAAAGTGTTGGGGTTGTGGAGAACCTCACATGTTACGTTACTGCCCGCACAATACAAGAATAATCGAGAACATTCAAGCAGTACGAGAGGAAAATACAGTAAATGACATTGCTTGCAACATTCCTAGGATTAGTGCTGCATTAGGAGATCGACAGGATGAACACCAATCAACCATGATAGAGATTGAAAGTATGATTGCTAAACAATTTGTTTCTATTTTAATAGATCCAGGAGAAAATTTAAGTTATGTCAGTCCACAGATAGTGGAAAAGTGTAAGCTCAAATAAGAAAAATTCCAGCAAGAAGGGTTAGTGCAATTAACTACAGGAACAAAAATAAAAGTGGCTCATAAACTTCCAAAAACTATTGTAAATTTAAATGGATATGAAACTGAACTTCATTTAAATATTTTTCCTCTAGGATCTTATGATCTGTTAGTAGGAATGGACTGGTTGGAGAAACATAAATCAATAGTAAATTTCTTAGACAAAACAGTACATTGTATAGATGATGAAGGAAAAGCGGTGATAGTAAAATGAAAACCGAAACCAATATTTGTCAGACAAATTTCTGCATTACAATTAAAAAGGACAATAAGAAAAGGCTGTCAAGTGTATGTTTTACAAGTGGAAGAGTTGCGACAACAAACAGAAAAAGAGGTTGTATAAAACTCACCAGTGATCCGAGAGTTTAAGGATGTATTTCTAGAAGAAATGCTCCATCTACCCCCTAAAAGAGACATTTATTTTTCAATTGAACTAGTACGAGGAGCTACACCTATTTCTAGATAATCCTTTATAATAAGTACTCCTGAACTACTAGAACTGAAACTTCAATTGCAAGAATTGTTAGACAGAGGGTACATCAGACCAAGTGTGTCTCCTTGGGGAGCACCCGTGTTGATTGTTAAAAATAAAGGTGGCACATTCAAGTGTGTATAGACTACAAACAACTGAATAAGTTAATTATTAAGAACATATATCCTCTTCCAAGAATAGATGATGGAGCTACTATCTTCTCTAAAATTGATTTGAGAACATGATATCACCAACTCATAATCAAAGATGAAGATGTCAATAAAACAACAATTAGAACTAGATATGGACACTATGAATTTGTAGTCCTACCCTTTGGACTTACAAATTCCCTTGCTACGTTTATATGTTTAATGGATAATGTTCTGCATAAATATCTAGACAAGTTTGTATTAATGTTCATTGATGAAATTTTAGTATACTCCAAATATGAAGAAGAACACCAAGAACATCTCAGAATAGTATTAAAAACACTTAGAGAACATCAGTTATATGAAAAACTCAACAAATGTGAATTTTACAAAGATAAAATTAGGTATTCGGGTCATGTGATTTCAAAGGAGGGATTAGCAGTAGATCCAGAAAATGTACAAGAAATCATGAATTGGCATGTACACATGGATGTACCAGCAATACGGTCATTTATGGGTATGGCTGGATACTACCGTAGGTTTGTTGAGGGATTTTCAACATTAGCCTATCCTATTACTTCATTGCAGAAAAAAAGGAGTAAAGTTTGAGTGGATAACAAAGTGTCAAAGTAGTTTTGAGCAACTAAGACTAAAATTAACTACTGCCCCCATATTGAAAATTGTTGATCCAAACAAAGAATTTGTAGTGCATACAGATGCTTATGTAGAAGGGCTAGGAGGAGTATTACTGCAAGATAATTCAGTAATAGAATATGAGCCAAGAAAACTGAAGAAGCATGAGCAGAATTATGCGGTGTATGATTTAGAACTAGTTGTTGTTATACATGCATTAAATATGTGGAGACATTATTTGTTGGGGAAAAAAGTTCATATTAATGACATATCACATAAGTTTGAAATACTTCTTTACTCAACTAGATCTAAATGTCTGACAAGCTAGATGGTTAAATTTCCTTAGTGAGTTTGATATGGAAATCAAACACATTAAAGGGAAGGAAAACAAAATTGTTGATGACTTAAGTAGGAATGCTCATTAAATTTTGACGTATGAAGGAAGTAGCATGAAATTAGATGTAGAAGAACAAATTCATGAAGTTTTGATGCAAGATCAACAATATGTAAAATTGCAAGAGAAATTGTAGCACACTGAAGTTGTGGGGTATACCAAAAACCAGAAAGGGCTGATTTATTACAAACAAAGATTGTATATTCTTAATGTGACATCTATAAAACATGAAATTTTAGATGAATACCATAAGAGACCTTATGCAGGTCATCCTGGTTATCAAAAACTCATTTCAGCATTAAGGAAGAACATGTTTTGGCGAGGTATGAAAAATGATATAGTTGATTATTTAGCAAGGTATTTAGAATGTCAGTAGGTAAAGGTAGAACATCAGCATCCTGCAGGACTATTGAATCCTCTCCCCATTCCAAAATAGAAGTGGGAAGTAGTTTCAATAGATTTCATTACCAGATTTCCACGAACTAAGTATCAACATGACTCTATAATGGTGGTAGTAGACACTTTAACTAAAGAAACATACTTTTTACCAGTGAAATCTAATTTTGGCACAACACGAGTAGCCAACGTGTTTATGAAAGAAATTGTGAAATTACATGGAATTTTAAAAATGATTATATTTGACAGAGATGCAAAATTTACTTCATCCTTTTGGAAAACTCTGTTTGGAGGAATGGGTACCAAGTTGAATTTTAGTACCGCTTACCATCCTCAAATAGATGGATAGACTGAAAGAACCAATAAGATTTTAGAATACATGTTGCGCATATGTGTGATGGACATACCCACAAAGTGGGAAGATTTTCTGCATCTAGCAGAATTTTCTTATAATAATAGTTATCAAGATTATATTAAGATGCATCCTTTTGAAGGTTTGTATGTAAGAAAATGCCACACCCAGCTCAGTTGGATTCAACCAGAGGATAATTTTATTCTTGGACCAGATGCGCTATAGGAAATTGAACGAACTATGAAGAAGATTCAGCAAAATATTAAAACAGCTCAAGATCGTCAAAAAACTTAAATAGATAAGAAAAGAATTCACAGAGATTAAAAGTGGGAGATCATGTTTATTTGAGGATTAAGCCTCACAAAAGTACATTATATGCTGGTAGTTGTGCTAAATAAGCACCACGCTACTATGGACCATTTGAATTTTTAAAGAGAGTGGGGCCAGTAGCTTATAGATTAGCCCTACCTAGTCATATTAAGGTTCCCAATGTTTTTAATGTTGCCTTATTGAAAAAGTAAATGCATGAACCTACTCATGTAATTTATTCGACTGTGATACATGTGTAAACAAAATGGGAATTCCTTCTAGAGCCCTTTTGTATACTGGAGCGGGAAGAAATCGAGCTCCAGAATAGAGCAATAACTAGGGTGAAAGTGCAGTGGAGGCACTTTACATCTGAGGAATCTACTTGGGAGCGAGAAGATGAGATGAAAATGAAATATCCATCATTGTTTGAAAAATAAAAAAAATTACTTGCAACACTAAGGACAATTTTTTGTTTTAGAGGGGGAATATGTAATATCCCTATTTTTTTGCTTTTAATTAGACAGTTGAGAATCCTAAATGTTAAGTGGACCTAAAGGAAAAATATATGTGGAAATATTATTTTTCAATTGAATAAATGTGAAATTTAATTATTGTGCAAAGACTAGAGTAAATTGGAGACCAAGATTTCAAATCCACGAGGATGGAATAAAATCCTAAGACTTTCCTAAAATTCTCCAAAAATCCTTGGAGAAAAGAATAAAATAAACTAAAAATATTAGATGGGAAATAAGAATCTAACATATACCTCAGTAAAGTGTAAAGTTACTGAGAAGAGGTGAAATAAAACTAGAAGGAGGAAAAAGCTAGTTTTAAAGAACTTTTGCGGAAAAAACAAAAGTAAGGCCTAGGCTAAGGGAAAACATCATCCCAAATTAAATTGATGCAGTTATGGAAACATGTTGAGGGAAAGAAAGCTTAAATAAACTATTCCCAGTTAGACAAGGGGTTGTCTAGACTGTGGAGGAATTGGTCTTTCCTCGGGAGGAGTTGTGCATTAAGCTCAAGGTTGGGTGGCAAATAGTCTTTACCAGATTTGGTATACACAGTCTGTTTAATTTTGTCTTATGTTTTTTTTTATAATTATGATATTCTGATATAGTCAGATGTCGTTAAATTATGAGTTTTAGCTAAAAGATTCATATATGTAATTATAAATCCTTTTGATATTCTATTTTTTTATTAGAAAGAAATCGTCATATGTATTTAAAAAAGGTTTAACTATAATAGGTATAGTTAATTTTCTGTATAGTTACATAGACTTGAATAAATAGCTCGACCAACACAGAATCTCTAAACCCAGAGAGAAGGGTCTAAATCTGTTGTTAGGTCTATGTTAAAAACTTCTATTTCAGATATAGAGTACATAATTTAGATTAACTATAATTATAAATATACTTAAAGGAAAATATCGAGAGCTATGAATAACACTTAATTTATATAGGTAGACTGATATTGGAATTATATATGTATACAATTGAGAGATTAATTACAATTAAATCCTGCAAATATAAATCTGTACAATAAACATACTTCAGATTTAAATTATATAATTCCTATTTTATGAATATTCATACATATAGAGGCATATGTGTTGAGAAGAAAATATATAACAGTTCTGAATATATGAAAGCCCTCTCCCAGAGGTGAATATAAAAACATAGTATTATTTCAATTAAAAATATCAGTTACAACAGTCATTTACATCTTGACTGAAAGTCATCCCTTTACTAAAATTAATTACAAAATGTAGAGTTGGTATTGGTAAATATCTTTAGACATATATGGCTGAAATCTGTATACTGGGATGACCGACCTGGACGAAGAAGAAACTTGTCGGCAGATCTACTGAATGAAAATATGAAGTATCTGTTGTGGAGGTTCGAGAGATATAAATTACCTGTAAAGAAATACATATATCTATGTTAGATAAATATCAAGCATAATAAAAGAACTTGAGAAATATGCACAATTCCTATAATAAATGATAGTTCAATTTATAACTATTTAAGGAACGAGAAGGGGTTGGGATCCCTCCTATACATGATAGGATAAAAATATTTAGTTCAGAAAATTTAAAAGAAAGCAAAGAAATGTGAACCCTGAATTTTATTAAAATACAGAATTGGTTCACTAATTAAATTTTAGCATTGAATATTAATTACCTGTGATGCGGGGTGAAACTAGGTACAGGTTATCTGAGTAGAATTCCAGAATTCATGTAAATCTGAAAAAAAAGGGGGTTTTTCCAAGATCAGACGATACAAATAAAATTATGTTGAGAATGAATCAGAATTAAATTCAAAGAAAAACAATATATTTGTATACAAAATTAGGATCTAGATATTTCAAATGAAAAGGATTATGTAAATTTTATAATAGTGGAAAAATATAAAATCAGAGCATTTGATAATCATAGTGGAATTGAGAAAATTTGTAAAATTAATTCCCAAGCAGAACGAAATTTCATACCTCTGTAGTAGTCATGAATAAATAGAATTTTGTATAATTTTGCAGAAATGCTAGAGGCCAGTATAATTTAACCTAGTCAAAGTTCTTTCTCTGCTCCAGTAGTATTGGTGCACAAGAAATATGGGCCATGGCATATGTGTCCAGATTACAGGGAGCTCAACAAGTTCACTATTAAAGATAAATTTCTCATTCCTATCATTGATGAATTGTTGGATGAATTACATGGATAAATTTACTTTACCAAAATGGATATTCATTCGGGATATCATCAAATTAGAATGAAGATTGAAGACATTCCAAAAATAACATTCAAAACTCATGAAGGTCATTATGAATTTTTGGTCATGCCTTTTGGCCTTACTGATGTGCCTTCCACATTTCAACGTTTGATGAATTCCATTTTCAAACCCTTCCTTAGAAAATTTGTGTTAATATTTTTTGATGATATACTAATCTACAACAAGACTTGGAAGGATCATGTTCAACATGTTAACACAATTTTAAAACTATTGGAGTAGAAACAATTACATGAAAAAACCCCCACATGTTTTTTTGGAGTACATGAGGTGGAATATTTGGGTCATATTGTATCTCATGAGGGTTTTAAGGTAGACCCCAACAAAATTAAAGCCATTAAGGAATGGAAAATCCCCACAACCCTAAAGCATCTTTGAGGATTTCTTGGGTTGACTAGGTATTATCGCAAGTTTGTTAAGAAATATGGGAAAATAACAACACCTCTAACAACATTACTGAAGAAAGATGAATTTTCTTGGACTCTAGAAGAAACTAAGGCCTTTGAACATCTTAAAGAGGAAATGTGTCAAGCATTGGTCTTAGCTATGCCATAATTCACAAAAACCTTTATTGTGGAATGTGATGCCTTGGGAAATGGAACTGGTGTTGTTTTAATGCAAGAAGGAAGAACCATTGCTTTTGAAAGTCATCCAATCAAGGGAAAGTATTTACACAAACCTATTTATGAGAAGGAAATGTTGGTAATACTAAATGCACTAAGAAATGGAAACCTTACCTAATGGGAAGACATTTCAAGGTAAAAAAAATCACGATAGTCTTAAATAATTTTTGGAACAAATATTATCTTCAAAAGAGTAGAAAAAATGGGTCTCAAAGATGTTGGTTTATGACTTTGAAATGATCTACAAAACAGTGAAGAAAAAAGTGTTGCAGATGCACTCTCAAGAAATGATGAGGATGTGGAAGCATTTCTTTGTGAACATTCTATTATCCAACCTGATTGGATAACTAAAGCAAGGGATGAATGGAAGAACTACAAAGAGGTGTGGACACTCATTTAAAAGGTAACACAAGATCCCAGTACATATAATACCTTTATCAGGAAAAATGATTCATTACAGTTAAAAGATCGCTTATATATTTGTAGGAATTCCCCACTCAAACAAAATATTCTTTTGGAATTGCATACCTCCCCCTTAGGAGAGCACTCAAGATTTTAAAAAACTTACCACAGGGTCAAGAAGGATTTTTTTTTGGGATGGCCTTAAATCTAATATTTAGAAGTTTTTGGTAGAATGATTGGTTTTATAACAAATAAAAGTTGAAATAATTAATACCCCATGTTTGTTACAACCTCTATCCATTCCAAATCAGCATTGGGAGGAGGTTTCAATGTATTTTATCACATGTTTACCCAAGTCTAAAGGAAAGAATGTCATCATGGTGGCAGTTGATATATTTAAAAAGTATGCACACTTTTGTGCATTATCTCATCCTTTTAAAGGAAATACAATTGCTACTACATTTATGGGAACAATTCAAAAGCTACATGGAAACCCAAAGATTATTGTAAGTGACAGAGATCCCATTTTCACTGGAAATTTTTGGACGAAATTATTTTCTTGCCTTGGTACTCAATTAGCTCATAGCTCATCTTATCATCCTAAATATGATGAGAAAACTAAGATAGTGAACAAATGTTTGGAATTATGTCTTCGTTTCTTTGTATTTCATAAACAAACACAATGGGTCAAGCAGTTACCTCTGGCTAAATGGTGGTATAACACTTCCTTCCATATTACAACAAAAATGACCTCATTTATGGCACTTTATGGATATCATCCACCATCCATCACATCATCTTTAAGAGAAAATTCTAAGGTTAAAGCAAAGGAAGATCACATTAAGCATCAACAAGTTCTACAACTCTTAAAGGATAACCTCAGTCTGGCGTAAAATCGAATGAAACAATAAGCAAACCATCATCATAGTGAAAGAAGTTTTGATGTAGGCGACTGGTTATTTTTACGCCTACAACCATACAAACAAATGTCCCTCAAAAAAGTTAAGAAGGATAATACATTATCACCCAAGTACTATGGTCCTTACAAGGTGTTGCAAAACATTTGTACTATGGCATGAAAATTAGAGCTGCCTGCATCTTCTTGAGTACACCTAGTTTTTGATGTTTCATGCTTAAAGAAGGTTATCAGTGACAATTTCCCAATTTTAACGATATTTCTAGAACTTGATGAAGAAGGAAAAATAATATTTGATCCTAAAGCAATCACAAAAACAAGAACCCAAAAACTATGAAATCAATTAATTTCACGTTATCTCATTAAGTGGAAGAACTTACCCGTTGAAGATTCCACATGGGAGGATGAAAATTTTATACGGAAGCATCCGGAACCACTCAAGCGTTGAGGACAATAATTTTTTGAAGGAGAGGGCCATGTTAGGTACTCATAATACTAGTGTATCCCCCTTATTGTTAATGTTAGTGTAACCCCCTATTATTATAGTTGTGCCCATGTAGCTCCCATATTGTTATTGTTGTGCCCCATAGAAGCCCACTATTTTTATTGTTATGCCCTTACATTATTATTTTTATGTAGTCTCTAGTTATATTGTGATCCCTTGGACTCATATATATACCAAGGAGGTCTTATCATTTGTATCATCCAAGAATTGTTCATTTATGTGATGTAAAGGAGGTCCCCCCTTCGAGGAGGCTAATTTTCAAGTCGTCGATCTATCTTTTCTTCTATTTTGTGATCTAGTTGCATAACAATATGTTACTTAAATATTTACCCGTATCCACACACACACATGCCACACCCACCGCACCCACACACACATATTACACAAACAGACACATATAAATAATTTCAAATAAAATTGCAGAAAATAAAAGTAGTGATTTTATTGGTTGAGACTCCAAGACAAGTATTGAAACATGTGACATTTGCAATACTAAGACTTCAATATAAACATATAATTCCCATTAGTGAGCTCGTCTCTATCTTCATTCACACCATGAAATGCTACATTGTACATACTTAAGCCTAAAGCATGAATATTAAAGCCTGAATCTTAAAGTTGAGACTCACACTACATGTCCACATCCATGGGCCATTGATATTCTATATAAAATACTAAGTGACTTTTCTTGTTTATCTGGGTGAAATAACAAAATTTCATTTGAGTTTTAGAGTTATATGTAGCTTATTTAGTCTTGGCAATTTTAATAAAATGAGTCTATTTATTAGTTTGATTAAAAAACAAATCTATTTAGTGGTTGGATATGAACATCTCAAATGGTTACCAAGGCTATGATGTTTTTCATACAAACACAACTGGGTTTGGGCCTTTTATGTGTTAGCCTATATGTGGGAGAGCTTTATTCTTTTTCATTGTGAGAAGATTAAAAATTTCTTCAAAACACATGCATTACATATTATTATTATTTGGAAAGTTAGGATCCTCCCAAATTTATATTTAAAAGTCACTTCAAACTTTCTTTATTATTTATAAGGTCCTTAAGTCCAACTCATCACATTGAAAGCTAAGAACGATTCTTGAATTTATTTTAGTTAATCAAGCCAAAATTAAAAAAAATTACTAAAACAAAACACAAAACTTATATTAACATAAATTTGTTTTTATATTCACAACCAAAAATTAACAAAAATACATAATATTTAAATAATGGGTAAAAATTAAAATCAATGTCATGTGATTTATGATATGATATGCAATTTAAAAAAAATCTATAAAAAAATTACTTAATAGATTGGAGTTCTCGTGAAAAGTATATCCCATAATTTCAACAAATTTCCACATTTTTATATAATAAGTCTTTGTTCTCAATTGATAAATGATTTTTTTCCATTTAGTAAAAAAGATATGTTAATTTTTTTTATGTCAACCACATCAATCAATTAACTTTCCTATTTAATAATAATTTGAAAAGTGTATACGTTTTCACATGATAAGTCATTAACAAATTTATAGTTGCCTTTTTCTATTTTAAGAAAAGTTTATATTTTAAATGTTTTCCTTTTATATAAAATACATAAACTCATTAACTTTATGAAACAATGTCTATTGAGGCTCGAAATAATGGTTCAATCACATGATAAGTCATTAGCAAATTTATAGTTGGATTTTTTATTTTAAGAAAAGTTTATATTTTAAATGTTTTCTTTTTATATAAAAGACATCAACTCATAAACTATCTGAAACACTGTATTTTGAGGCTCAAAATAATTGTTTAAAAAACGATTCTATGAAAGATCATTGGTCTTGATTATAGTCCAAGGTGTTGGATCAAGTTGGCTGCTCAGGGTATGGGACCTATTGCAATGTAGTTGTCCAATATTCCTAGTTTCTTCCCAAATTTGTAGGTTTTTTCGTTGCTTGAAAAGTGTTCAAAGAAATGCCTGAGCGAGCTAGGTGCGTAGCACTGGAGATGTTTGGGATATATTTTTCAAAATTTTTCACCATGATGAAGAGGGTAGGTATGAATTTGTCCCTCACTCCTTGTAGAAAAAACTAGTAAAGCATGGATCTTCAACTTCAGAACCACCCCTTTTTACAATATTTATAAAACCTCTCTCACAAGGGACTATATGTATCACGATGTCAGCAACTGACTCGGTAGCCAAATTTGCTACCAAACTTCAGGAACATACAGGAATTCTAGCTACGCTTTTGAGGCTTTTGTACAAAGGCATGATTCTACAAGAGGAATTCCCTCTAAGTGACTATGACATTCAAAATGAGGCTTAAATCTCCCTCGTTGCAGAGTTGAAAGGGGGAGCCAGGATAGAGGGGGCTTGTTTTTCCACTAAGTCCACGTCTTTTAAGGAATCCCTAAAGCATGGTCCCAACTCTTCGAATGTTAAGGATATTTTAGGCCCAGACTTTGTGAGTGAGCACTCTATGGAGACTCCTAGCGTGGAAGTGACAGACACTGGCATTAATTTGAGGGAAACAAAGTATCTAAATCAGACAATCATATGTTGTTTCAATGGTATTTGGCCCTCATCATGTGCCCTCAGGGACTGGATTGGATCTATCAAAACTGGACCCAAAACCTGGAATTGATATTTTACTCAAAAGGTTTTTTTGTGGTGATCTTCAAATGCCTTAAGGATAAACATAAAATCCTTGAGAAAGGTCCATGGTTTTGGGGATGAGATGGTCTCGTGAAGCCATGGTTTTCCAGCTTCAACCCTCTCACTATGCTGCCAATGACTACTCTAGTTTGGGTAAGATTGCCCAAATTTTCCATTCACTTTACCTATCCAAATCTCTTAACAAAATTGGGCAATTTAATTGGAAAATTTATTAAGTAAATGGTGAAAGACTTTCAAAAAACATTTTCACCTATGTCTGCATATGTGTTGAGGTAGATCTCAATAAAGGCATGTTAGATAAAATATAGCTCAAGTGGATGGGTATTGTGTATTCCCAACCCCTAGACTACAAAAATACAACTTTTCAATTGTAGGTTTTAACCCTGACAAAAATTAACTGTAAACGAATCTTAAAGACAGGAAATAAACAATAGCGAGAGCATAAAACATAAAACACATAAACACAGATATTTTCCACTGGATCCCAAATCGGGATGACCAGCTTGATTTTTCATTATATTCATTTTAGTGTTACAACACATATATATACATGCCAAAGCATACATAAACCCCAATCCATTAACCTTGGATTAGAACATAACCATAGTTACCTTGACCGATATAAAAAATACCAGGGGCCGAAAACCATCATGCCCGAAAACCATGTGCAAACCCATGCACAAAACCATGGGCGGGTCCGCCCACCGGAAAATAAGGACCAATTTTTTTTATTTTTTTTTTATTTTTTTTCCGGGGCACTGCCTCAGACCCTGATAAGGGGGGCTACTGCCCCCTTGTGACCCCCCCCCCGACGTTGCG
This sequence comes from Pinus albicaulis, assembly GCA_034641835.2. NCBI lineage: Eukaryota > Viridiplantae > Streptophyta > Pinopsida > Pinales > Pinaceae > Pinus > Pinus albicaulis. Next base: position 908,833,855 of record CM076571.1, on the reverse strand, counting down.
CCCAGTGCAACGTACAGGGGGGCCTATTGGCCCCCCTGTTACCACCCTGCGCGTGATTAATCATGGAAAGAATATAACACAAACCCAACATTCTCCCACTTTTTGTCTTCTTTCCGCAGGGGGCCACAGGAGAGCTGAGTCATTAGCCCAGCTTTGCAACCCCCATTGTTTCTCTACACCAAAATAAATTCTAAGTGCTCACAGACTTTGTCAATGCATCTGCATCATTCTTCAAAGTGTCCACCTTTACCAGCAACACCCTTTTAGCTTAAACCATATATCTCAAAAATTGATATTGAACACCAATGTGCTTTGTCTTTGAATGATAAGCAGGGTTCTTAGCCAAGAAAATTGCACTTTGGCTATCACAGTCTATCCTTATAGCTTGCTACACCAACCCCATACTTGAACACAATCTCTGCAACCAAAATGCTTCCTTGCTTGCATGAGTGGCTGCCATGTATTATGCCTCTGTAGTTGAAAGAGCCACTATAGACTGTCTTTTACTCATCCAACTGACTGCACCTCAAAATAGGCTAAACACATACCCACTTGTAAATCTCCTTTGGTCTAGATCTCCAGCCCAGTCTGCATAAAAAAAACCATGAATTTCCAACACTCTTTCCAATCTTGGTCTTCCCTGGTAGCACAACCCATAATCACTAGTGCCACCCAATTATCTGAAAACCCGCTTCACTGCTGTCCAATGCTCCTTCCTTGGGTTTGACATAAACCTGCTCAATACTCCCACTGCATGCGCAATGTCTGGTCTAGTACAGACCATTGCATACATCAGGCTACCCACTGCACTTGCATGGGGAACACGAGATATATCCTCCTCTTCTTCTTGTGTCTTGGGACACTGTTCAACAGACATCTTTGTACCTACAGGAATCAAAAAATTCACTGGTTTACTATCCTGCATATTGAACCTCTGCAATATAGTCTCGACATACTTCCTTTGGTTTAACCAGAGCTTCCTCTTTGCCCGATCTCTCTTAATTTCCATGCCAAAAATATAGTTTGCAACACCAAGATCCTTCATGTTGAATTTGGAGAACAGTTGGGTCTTCAAATCTTGGATAATTTCTTTGTCATTTCCAATAAACAACATATCATCCACATACAAGACCAAATAAATAACACGGTCACCAATTAATTTAAAATAAACACAGTTATCCTCCTTGCTTCTGGTGAAGCCAAGTCCCCGTATATAGGTATCAAATTTCTAATACCACATCCTTGGTGACTGTTTTAACCCATACAGAGTCTTGTTTAACCTACATACCAGCTCTTTCTTCCCCTTCACCATAAAGCCTTCAGGTTGTTTCATGTAGATCTATTCTTCCAGATCCCCGTGAAGAAATGTTGTCTTCACATCCATCTATTCTACCTCAAAATCAAATGCAGCAACAACAAAAAAAAGTAATCTAATAGAAGTAACTTTGGCAACAGGAGAAAAAAAATCACCAAAATCAATTCCCGGCACCTGGGAATAACCTTTTGCTACCAACCGAGCTTTGTATTTCTCCACCTTGCCTTCTACATTCATCTTCTTCTTAAACACTCATTTTCTCCCGATGGGCTTCCTTCCAGCTGGAAACTCTACCAGATCCCATGCCTCATTTTTATGCAAGGATACCATTTCATCAACCATGGCCTCCTTCCAGAGTTTTCCATCCTCTGAATCTACTGCCTCCCTGACGGTTCTGGGATCATCATCAGTTATAGTTAAAGAAAAATTTGAACAAAAAGCAGATGGACTATACCTTTCTGGTTGTCTTCTTTCCTGAACTGATCTTTTCACAGCTGGAGTTTTTGGCTCTTTCTCTTCTGAGTCTTCTTCTGTTGTAGAGTCTGATTCATTCTCCTTTAGCTCAAACTCTATCTTCTCAGGTTCCTTTGGTAGGAATCCATGTTTAACAATATCGTTCACCTCTCTAAACACCACATCTCGGCTGTACACAACCTTCCTTGTTTCCGGGTTCCAAAGCTTGTAACCCTTTAAACCATCCTTATACCCAATAAAGATGCACCTTTCAGATTTTATTATCCAACTTGTTCCTTTTCTCCTTTGGAACATGTGCATATGCATCACATCCAAATACCCTCAGATGTGAAAGAGAGGGTTTCTTACCAGTCCATACCTCATGTGGAGTCTTATCCTCCAATGCTGATGAAGGTGATCTGTTAACCAAGTAACATGCAGTCTCCACTGCCTCTGCCTAGAATTCTTGTCCTAACCCGATACCACTGAGCATGCTTCTTGCCTTTTCCATCAGCATTCTGTTCATTCTTTCTGCAACTCCGTTTTTTTTAGGGGTGTATGGAGTAGTCTTCTGCCGTGCTATACCACACTTCTTACAGAACTCTTCAAATTCCTTCTTGTAGAACTACCCACCATTATCTGTCCTCAGCACCTTTATCTTCTTCTCTGTCTGGTTTTCCACCAGAGCCTTAAATTCTTTAAATCTGTCAAAGACTTCAGATCTCTTCCTTAAGAAATATATCCATGTATTCCTTGAGAAGTCATCTATGAATGGAACATAGTACACAAACTTACCTAGTGATGGAACTGACATAGGTCCAAACACATCACTATGCACAAGCTCTAATATCTTGTTCGCCCTCTTAGCACCAGAAGGAAAACTCACATGATTCTGCTTCCCATATACACAATTTTCACAGAAATCGAAATCTAGAGAGCTATTAGACATACCTTCTACCATACCATTTCCATGTAGTATCCGAAGGCCCTTCTTTCCAATATGTCCAAGCCTTTGATGTTGTTGGTCTCCCGTGTTTTGACAGTTTGGAAAATCAAAAGACAAGGCAACATCAGAACCAATCTTTAGAGTTCCAGGATCTAGTCCTCCTGTTCTCAGAGAGGGATCTCTCAAATATTTTTTTGCAAAGGTTTATCTTGTTTTTTATTATTATGGATTTTAGACTAGTTATTAAGCGCAGATGTTTGTTTGGTTGGGTTGAGTTGATACAACAGAATATGAAAGGTCTAGGAAAGGTAGACAGAAAGAGGAAATATCTGGTTCATTGGGCAATGGAGTCAAAATCAGGTCATGACAAACTCTTCAAGGGATATGGGTTATCAAAGGGAAAATCTAACTTGGCCGCAGGATCCTTTGTTCTAGAATGAGATGGACATTAATGATTTGGAAAGAGAAGTTTAATTCTCAACAGAGGGAACTTGAAAACATAACTTAACAATAGAGAGATATTTGATAGACAGGGCTAGCCATAAATTCTACAAACATTCTTTAAGTAAATAATGACTTCAAGACAACTTTTAAAATGAAATCTAAGATTCGGGGAACACCCTATTTCCTCAAAGATCTTATTCTAAAGGACTTTAGAAAACATAAAAGATTCACTGATAATTGCATTCATAGAAGATGGAACACCTAAATAACATCTATGCTTACAACTATAAAGACCTTCAAAAAAACTGTTCAAACAGTGGCAAAGGGCAAGATCAAAACCGACCTCTTTGATTAACTTAAGACAATGGTACTTCAAAGGGAGACTTCAATAACAACTTTCAAGTGATAGCAGACAAGCAGGGAGAACCATAAATCATGCTGAAACCAACTATTTGAGCTAGTAAGGAAATAAACGAGCATGAAGACTAAAGAGAAGGTTTAAAGCCTCTAAAATACTTCAGCAGAAGAAAATATAAAACAGTGAAGGGTGAACAGGTCTAAGGTGCTTCCAGGAGTCATTTCTTAGCCTAAAACTTTCAGCCTACTGTAGTAAAAAATTATGAAACATAATGAAAACAGGAGAAAACATTAAACAGTTAGAGTACTTCACCAACAACCAAGCTCATGAATCCAATGATAGAGCCTTCTCAGGAACAAGCATGCAACAACATCATCAAGATATCCGAGACTTCAATTTTTTTTCAACTTCAACAGACTTGTATATTTATTTCAAAGAGTTTCAATGTTACAACTTGTGATCAAACAACAACCAACCTTCACTCATCTTCTGCTATGGTATATATAGAAAGATGAGGAGGTGAGATCTGAAAAAGATCTCAATTACAATTAATACAGGATTTAAATGGCCCATTGGCCCTTGGGAGGCTCAATGAAGAAACCGTAGAGGTGTTCACCGTATTAATTGATTTACATTTATGATTTAAGCTGGGTAGGAGTATTTGTTGACCTTTGTGGCACAGGTAGTCTGAAGTAACTCTGCAGATATTCTTTGCATTGAAGTTCCTGGCAGAAGTGACTTCTTTGGCTGTGTCGAGGAAAAAATCTGATCCTGATCAATAAATTCAGCTCCTGATTGAATCCTTTGAGGCACAGGTGGTGGTTTAGTTGCTGGGAGGAATAAATTTGCCTCCATTTGGGGTGGTGGAGGGTTTTTCGGAACAAAACACTTTTAGGTTTTCCTTTAAACTTGTGTTTCGAGTCGGGGATTAGGCTTGTGATAACTGTCTTAGCCGTAATCCCTACTCATCTGATCATTAACTCTCTGCCCTGGTCCATCTCTGGCTTTCTGCAATCTAATACCCTTTCTCTGTGATTTATTCACACTTTCCAAGTTTTACAGGGGCGCACAACAACAAAGTTTCATGAAGCTTTTTTGATAACATAGCTTTGCACCCTGTGGTCGATTTCCTTCGACTAACCAAAAGAACAGGGGTCGTCACCCTCGTCTTTCGGATTTTATTCAAACATGGCGAAAGAACCTTAAACCTGCAAAATACAAACAAAATTATGAAATCCTATGTTTATATGGGAAAATCTGCATCGGAGGGCGTGCGGGAGAACGGGGCAATCAGAACCATTGATCGCGCTGTGATCAATGGTCGGGAGCGATTTGGAAAGTCAACGGCGGGGATATGTTGACTAGGCAACGGAATCAGGCAAATTGAATGTGGACCATCGATCTGCAGAGATCGACGGTGGGGATTGATTTTCCGCTGTGCCGGGGCCTGGTTAAATCGTATGCAACTTGGTTAAAGGTCGGATGACTTCAGCGAAGGACAACAGTTGGATGTGCGGGTTCCGATCGGATGGCTAAGATGGATTCCGTTGGGCGGCCTTCGTCCGACGGATAACGCGGGGGTATTGGATTTATGCGACGGTTTTTGAATGGTACAGAGGACGCGTGGCAGCCAGCGTATGGAATCGTTGGCCGTCGGGTTAAAACCACCATTCGCACGAAGGCGGTGCGGAAAAACCAAGCGGATTTGAGAAGTGGTATCTGGCTGGGGGGTCCACATGATAAGTCACACGCAACACCGTCCGATCTGTGGAGCAGATCGACGGTCGAGATCATTCCATATTTTGCACGGGCGGAAAACTTTGAAATTTGGTTAAAACCCGATTTTCCTGATTTACGAAGGTTTTTGAGTTTTGGCGGAGAAAATTATTTTGGAAGGATAAGTGCCCGAGAGGCTTAGCAGTCGGTTCGAGTGCTCGGGCGCATGGAAGACAGGGGTTAAAAACTTAAGCCCGAGGGGGCTCAAGCCCAATACATAAAAACTATGTATTTTTCATGATTTTTTAAAGGTTTTTGGAAGAGAATTGAGGGCTTTGATAAGGCTAAGAAGGGGTCTTAGACCTTATGAAATGGATTTTATGAAATGGAAAGGGAAGAAAACATGAAATTATAGGATTTTTCATGGAAGATGGAGGGGTAGAAAAAAGGTTAGTTTGGGAAGGAAGAAAAAGGGAAAAAATGGGGTTTTGCAGCAGTGCTTTGGCTTTGGAAATCAGCAGGATTTCTGAGTCTTGAAGGGAAACAGTAGGGATACTATCAAGAGTCTTCAAGCATTATCAATTCTAGTAATGAAATTGTTGCTTGAAGGCTACATCAACATCATTTAGCCACCATCTGATATAATAGAGTTTTATGGGTGGTTAACAGTGGCTCCACTTGGGGATGGTGCCTTTTTTGAAGGCATCAAGAACTACAGATTTGTATTCTCTGGGAGGCTGATCAGCTGCCTCATCCATTGGGCTGATTTTCGTCTACTTGAATAATCTTCCTTTTGCTCTGGGAACAAGTCATTAGTCTTTGAAAAACAATGGAACTCTCATCAATCAAAACCTCCTACCTACCCAATCCTACTGATCTAACATTTTTTCTTCATCAGAGTGCACTTGGATTGGCAAGCTCTCTTACAACATTTTATTCTTTTTGAAGGCATAAAAACTAATCTAACTCTACTCCTTATTTCTTCATGGATCCAGATTAAACAGTTGGATCCATATGATTCTCTACCTAATCTACTGTCTGTTGGGATTAAGCGGTCCAATAGAATTTCATTCTCTAAATTATATAACATAAATTCAAAAACAGTCAAGTCAAGATTAAGCTATTTAACTTGCTGTGATCTATGGCATAAAAACAAGCTGCACATAGATTATTATTTGCAGGAAATTAAAATAAAAAAGGAGGCTTAAGATCTGAAAGTTTCTCATTATGGCCTTCTCTTTTCTTCATAGCTCTGTTTTTGCTTTTGTTTGAGCTGTCTCTTCCTTGATAACTGATTCAGATTTTGGGTAAATTAGAACCGATTTTTCTCTTTTATGACTTAGAAAATAAAACAGTTTGAGTCATCTCTCTTTGGAGACTTTGGTTCAGATTTTGAATTTGTTTGAACCTTTAATTTCTATCCTAATCTATCTACTGATAAGCCAAGATTAAACAGTTTGGCAAACCAAATTCACTACCCTATCAGCAGAAAATTTAAAACTGATTAGTCAAGATTAGGCTGTTTGACTAACTAGAAGTGTGGTTATCAGGAGTGGCATTTAAGCTTGCACACTTTCAGATTTGTTTCTCTTTTTTGGCATGGGGCTCTGCCTTTTCTTGTTTTCACAATCTGCCCTCTTTTCTTTTCTTTGTTTTTGTGTTTTTTATTTTTCATAAATTTGAATGCAATGGTTAGACTATGATATTTACAATGGTAAAAACAAAAATGCTTTAAAACTTAAGATTCTTGGCAGAAGTAATGCTTGAGCATCCTGCCATTGACAGGACCTCCATACAGGTCTTCTCCATTCATTTCTTTCAAGAAAAATGTATTATGACCCCTCTCAGCATGAATAATATATGGCCCTTTCCACAAGTTCTCAAACTTGCCATGTTTCCCCTTCTCTTCTCTCCTTGAATCCCATTTAAGAACAAAACTTCCAACCTGGAAGTTGTTTTCCTTAGTCCTTTTATCAAATTGCTTCTTCATATTTTATTGGACTAACTGTGTTCTTTCATAAACTTCTTCTCTGGTCTTCTGCAAATGGATTGTTTGGTTGATCCTCCTTTGCATATCATTTTCTTCAACCTGTACTTATTGAAGGAGCTTCATGACTAGAACTCCTAATGAGGTAGGAAAAATTGCATCCATGCCATAAACTAACTGATAGGGGGACATATTTATTGATTTCTTTGTAGTTAATCTATCAGCCCATAATGCATGAACCAGCTTACTGTGCCATGATTTTTTATTTTCTTCCAAAATCTTTTTAATGATATTAATGAGGCTCTTGTTGGAGGATTCAGCTAATCCATTCCCTTGGGGATAGTAAGCAGTGGAATGGCCCAAGGTTATATGGTATTTGTGACAGAAATCAACCATATTTTTAGATTTAAAAGCAGCAGCATTGTCTGTTATGATTTTTCTGGGACAACCAAATCTGGATAGGATATGGGTTTCAAGAAACTTGATAATGACAGATTCATTAGCATTCCTGGTAGGTATAGCCTCTATCCATTTGGTGAAGAATTCAGTGGCTGTGAGGATCCACTTATGTTGAGCTGAGGAGGATGGATGAATTTCTCCAATGAAGTCCAGCCCCCATTGTTGAAACGGTGCCTCAACTCTGATAGGATGTAGGGGCAAGGGAATGATCTTTCTCTTGCCATCAAAGATTTGAGACTTATGGCAAGACATGACCAGCTTCTGAGTGTCTGGGAAAAGGGTAGGCCAATAGTAACCTGATCTGATAATTTTTTTTGCTGTGGCCTTCCAGTAGAGGTGTCCTCCACATTCACCATCATGCAACTCATGCATGATTTTTCTTGCATCATCTTCAAGTAAACATTTAAGCAAAATTCCAACAGCATTTTTCCAATATAATACTCCATCTAATATGGAAAAGCTCAAAGCTTTCTGTTTCAAGAACCTAGCTTTAGTTTTAGTCAAAGAAGGAGGGGTATTTAAATAAAAAAGCACATAAACAATGTCAGCATACCAAGGAGAATTCAGAAATGTTTCGTCAATGAAAGGAGCATCAGATTTTTCCACTTCTTCCAACACATCTACCATATTCATGTCTAATGCTTGGAAGTTAGACTCAGCCATGAGTTTTGCTAATCCTTTCCCTTTTACTAGTTTGATGGGCCTAATTTCCAAGTCATATTCAAGAATAGTTGCAATCCATTTTCCCCTTTTACCATCAGGGTCCTGACTTAGAATATCCTTGACAACAGTATGTGGAACAAAAGCAATTATGTGAGAGTGTAAGATGTAGACCCTAAAGTCTTTTAAAGCTTTCACTAATGCTAAGGCTTGCTTCTCCATGATGTTATAATTGAGAGGATCGTCTCTTAAGGCCCTACTAAAGAAGGATATTGGTTGTTCTTGTCCTAAATCATTCTTCTGAAGCAAAACTGCGGCTATTGTATGTTCAGATGCAAAAGAAAAAATGTAAAAGTCTTTGGTAAAATCAGGACTAATCAGGACTGGTGTTTGGATAAGAGCTTGTTTGACCAGTTCGAATGATTTTTTAGCGGGTAAAGTCCATTTTACGCCCATGTTTTTCTTAAGCATGTTTGTAATGTTTTTTAATAGCTCAGCAAGGTTGGGAATAAACCTTCTCAAAAAGTTAATCTTTCCAATGAAAGATTGCAATTCTTTGAGGCTTCTAGGATGGCTGATTTGAAATATGCCATTTATCCTTGTAGGGTCTATTTTGATTCCCTCTTCTGAAATTATATGACCAAGAAGTTTTCCTTCGTGGAGCCCAAACAGGGTCTTCTTGGGATTCAGTGATAAGCCAAATTTCCTACACTTCTCAAAAACCTTTCTTAGGTGAATCAAATGCTCTTCATCAGTTTTTGAAAAAACAGTTATGTCATCAAGGTAAATAATTATAAAATAGCCAATATCTTCAGAGAAGGCTATGTCCATGGCCCTTTGGAATGTGGCCCCTGCATTCATTAATCCGAAAGGAATTTTGACATACATAAAGGTGCCCCAAGGTGTGGTAAAAGCAGTTTTGATTTGATCACTTGGGAACACTAACACCTGATTGTAACCCGAGAACCCATCTAATAGGGATATTCTTCTTGATCCAACTACCCTTTGAAGTATATGGTCCATCTTGGGTAAGGGGTAGTTGTCCTTTAAAGAGGCTCTGTTTAAATTTCTAAAGTCAATACAGAGCCTGATTTCTCCAGTTTTCTTTCTAACAGAAACTAAGTTTGACACCCATTCCGAAAATCTAATGGGTACTATGATCCCAACATTATACATTTTCTCAATTTCTGACTTAACCAAAGGTAGTAAAAGAGGATTTATTCTCCTTAGTTTTTGCTTAAAATGTTTTTGATTTTCCTTCAAGGGGATTTTATGCTAGATGATGCTGGTATCATATGATTTCAAGTCTTTGTATTCCCAAGCAAACACGTCTTTAAATTATTTGAAAAGCTCTATGTACTGCAATTTTATGTGGGCTGGGAGGGTGCTGGATAGCTTGATCATCTTGGGTTCCGCTAGACTTCCTATGTTATGTTCTTCTACATTTTCCTCCACAGACTCCATTCTTGGTTCTTTGGCTACATCGTTGAGATCAAACAGGTGTTCTAAAGGTGTGAGACCTCTTGGGATTTTATCATTTTTGCATTGTAAGACTTCCAAGTCTTCTTGGTCTTCATTTTTCATTATCTCTGCTTCGAAAGGGTTCACACAACGATTTATATCAGCAGGATATGTCATTTCAGCCTTTGGGATTTGTTCAATATACAAACAATTTTCTTCATGGCTAATTTCTGGTGTTGGTATGCTGAAATCATTTTCTGATTTCAAGAAATCATCTATGTGTTTGTCAGATTCAAACACCTGCCAGTGATCTTCGTTATCAAGCATAGCAGGTCTATGTTTCACCTTTATACTGAGTTGTTCATTTATCTCAGGTACTTGGCAATTGCTGGCAGCGAAGGCAAGTTCATTTGCTATATGATTGAGTGCTCTGGGGATACAAATGAGTTCATATTTTTTGAAAGTTTTTAGTAGGTCGAGGGCAGTGTTTCGATATTCCCTAAGCCTTGGATTCTTGGTTGAGTATTCTCCTTTGATTTGTTTGATGATAAGTTCAGAATCCCCTAAAATAGATATCCTTTGGGCTTCTAATTCTTTAAGCAATTGTAAACCTAGGAGAAGTGCTTCATACTCGGAAATATTATTAGTGCATGGGAAATCTAACTTGTATGAAAAACTCTGATTTGTGTTTTGAATCCAGACACCTGCCCCGGCACTAGTTTTATTACAGGATCCATCGAAATTTATTGTCCAAAGTATATTTGACTCATTTTCATTTTCTTGTTGCTGTTGATTTTCAATGTTTTGAAGCCGATTTGAAGTAAGCTTGGATTGTTCTGGTGAATTGATTGGGTCCATGTTTTCTTTACCTTGTTGAGTAATTTCATCTTTGTTACATAAGATAAAGGAATCTAAACTTGATTGAATAGAATAGATTGGAGTGTTGTTTGGTTTTTCCATATTGCTCACCATGTACTTCATGTGGGATTCTCTGTATAGTCTTCTATTTTGGTTAAAAACATGGATGGTAGCATAAGACATGTCCATTTGAAGGCTTCCCTGAAGTTTGGCTCCCCATGATCTTGATAAGAGCATGCCATACTTAGGGGGAATATCAGCTACAACTATATCCATAACTAGATTCTTGGCAGGGATCTGAGCCAGATTAACACATAAATCTTTGATTAAACCCAAACATTTGACTCGGCTTGAGTCGAAAGAATAAAAATCTTTGTATGGTTTAGTAATTTCTAAGCCTAAGCTTTCCATTACTACCTTGGGCATGAGATTGTGTGAAGCTCCAGAATCTAACATGGCATTGTGTAGAATTTTATCGTGTATGTTCAAACTGACATCGAAGGGAGGGACTGGTCCTTCTTGATATTTTCCTTCAACCTCTGGGCCAAACAACAGCTCAGGTTTGTCATCTTTCAAGTTTAAGGTGTCAGTATCACTTCCTAAGTTTAAAGCTTTCAAAACTTGGTTTTTGTACACTTATTGGGTTACTAGTTCAGCTAGGGGGATGGTAATTTTTATCTTAGCAATCTCTCGCTCAAGGCTGAAAGGAATAATTGACTTGTTAATATTTATATCTGTTTTTTCAATTGAATTATTTTCAGCAACTTTGATTTTCTTAACCTTGCTTGAACTAGTGATAGGAATAGTTTTACTAGGACCACTAGCTGAAGTGCTAGGGGTGCTTTGTTCAACATTTGGCTGGATTCCCTTGTCTTTATTTAAATCTGGTTTTTTGACCGAAATGTTGGTTTTTTCTGCTGTCCTCTTGGGCTGGTTTTCAGCGTTTTTCTTGACAGCAATGCTAGTATTCTTATCTTTTAAATTTTCCACACTTCCCTTGCTCCTAAGATCATACTGTTTGTGTACCTCCATGATTTCATTTCCAAAACCCAATCTATAGTCATCAGAATCTTCATAGGTGTTTGTATTCTGATCATTAGAGAAGAAACATTGTTCTTCCTCAGTGAGGAAAACATCATCCCCACTGTCTGATCCAATCAAGTTTACATGTGATTCTTCCAACCTTTCCAACTCCCTGTCTTCCTCATATTGATCTACATAGTTCTATTGAAAGGGAGGTTTAATTTGTTGGTCACTCTCTTTTTGCTTATCTTAATTGTTATCTCTTCTATAATTCTGATTTCTATTTCTGTTTTGATTGTTTTGAAGTGCAGTCTGGTTTTTATTTGCTTGTGCTTTCTTAATTATGTTCATCTCTTTCATCATTTCTTCCAACATTCTCTCCATTTTTGAGCTTGAAGTAGAGGGAGGGTATTCCTCTCTGAAAGATACTCTCTTTTCAGTTTTCATTCTTGTTCTCTTTTCTATTAAGTTGACTTCCACAGAAAGAGCACCCCTTTGCATATCTTCAAGAGTTGCAAAATCTCTTTCTCTCAGTGAATAAGTCATGTCAGAGTCAAATCCTTCAGGAAACTTGTTTAAGGCTGAGCCTTGTAGAGGTTTTAGTTATGGGGAAAGTGCATTATATACAATGTTAAATCTAGTACAATATGCTTGTACACTTTCCCCAGGATTCCTACGGAGATTGTTGTAATCAGCAAGGACTTGGAGAGGATTCTTCTTTACTTCCCATTTGTTTAGGAATGTTTGATGGAAGGCTCAGAGATCGTTAATACTACGGGGGGCTAAACCTTTAAACCATTTTCTTACTTCTCCCCCTAAGCTCTGAGAAAATAATCTAAGTTTGACAGAATCATCATCAATTTCATTTCGGTCAAAATAGTCATTCATCTTATCCACATGTTGTGATGCAGTTGTAGCATTATTAGCATCATATAATGGAATTTTGGACGGATAGTCCTGTGGAAGATTGACTAGTGGTATAGTAAGGGCTAAGGGAGCATACCATGCTACCATGATATGTGGTGGGGGTGGATTAACAAGTGGTGGATTGACAAGAGGAGGATTGGGCTGAAGTGAAGTGGTTTGAACGGCAGATGAAGGATGAAGGGATGTGGATGGAACATCAATAGATGGTTGAGCTGATCTTGGATGAGAGACACCTAAATTGAGAAGGAAATGTAAATCAGGAGGTGTTGATTCTCTACCAGGATGTTCACTTGTCTCCGGGGATGAAAGTGAAGACTCAGAATCTAGCTGAATTATATCATCAAATGACCTAGTTCTAAACGGGTTTACTAAGTCAACTTGTGATTGTTGTAGAGCTGAAATATTTTCAGGGACTGAATTAGCCCAGGCGGGTGATCTGAAAACAGTTGATAATTTAATCTTAGGAGACTTCCTAAGTATACTTTCAGGGTTATCAACTATCTCAGGTGGATCAGGGTCAGGATGGGCTCTAGTGTAGATATTTCTAGAAGCCACTATGGTGTGTTTTTAGACCCAAAATAACAAGAAAAGTTCAACCAAGTATGAAAATCTTTGAGAGGTTAACTGATCTGTTTACACAAATTTTGATCCTACAGTCCTCTAGCTGGATTTGGAAAATGTTATAATGGTAAGGGTTCTTCCTAGTGGAGTCTTAAGGTCTGCTCAGGATTGTGGAGTCGCCAGGTGGAAAATTTAGAGTGCTTTTAAAAAGGTACACTGTCCACCTTAGTGCTTGTGAAACATCCTTGTTCAAGGATATCCCGAAACACAACAAACTCTAACCAGAGATTGACTGGGAGGGCATTCACCAGATATATCACCTCTAAAAGAGGATGAGATCCGGAGGCTACCTGGCCCTTTCCAAACTCTGTCTAAGAGTACAAGGTAAAACACATCAAAGGTAAGTGATATGTGGGAATGAGTGTTTCACTACAAAGTGGAAGTTTTTAGCTCGTGAGGAGGTAAAAGGTTCTATGGTCCACTACCATGTTTATTATGAAGCCAAACTTGAAATATTTTGGGTTTTTCTGAGTTTATTTTGGTTTTATAGGTTAAGAGAGTGTTCTAAGTCTGATTTTGCACTTAGCTAAGGTGTTCAAACAAACAGAGTTGCTCTTATGGCTTGGTAACTGGTTCCTTCAAGGTCTGATAAGGATTAAAAGGAATCCTAAGGGTTACTTAGTTTGTCACTGATTCAATCAAGTCCTATCATGATTGCCATTATGTTAGGCAGTGCTTGAAGAAAGTTACTTATGTTATACTAGACCTAAAAGTTTTAAGAAAGGTTTTGAAACCTCTAATTCTCAGCAGGTCCCACCGTGATCGCCATTATGTTGGTGGCGATGAGGTGGCTAATAATCACTGGATATTCTTGAAAATAAGGGATTTCTGAAGTGCTTAAAGGGTATTTAGATTGTTACTGACTCAGAAGTCCCACCGTGATCGCCATTATGTTGGTGTCCCGTGTTTTGATAGTTTGGCAAATCAAAAGACAAGGCAACATCAGAACCAATCTTTAGAGTTCCAGGATCTAGTCCTCCTGTTCTCAAAGAGGGATCTCTCAAATATTTGTTTGCAAAGGTTTATCTTGTTTGCTTTGATTATGGATTTTAGACTAGTTATTAAGTGCAGATGTTTGTTTGGTTGGGTTGAGTTGATACAACAGAATATGAAAGGTCTAGGAAAGATAGACAGAAAGAGGAAATATATAGTTCATTGGGCAATGGAGTCAAAATAAGGTCATGACAAACTCTTCAAGGGATATGGGATATCAAAGGGAAAATCTAACTTGGCCGCAGGATCCTTTGTTCTGGAATGAGATGGACATTAATGATTTGGAAAGAGAATTTTAATTATCAATAGAGGGAACTTGAAAACATAACTTAACAATAGAGATGTATTTGATAGACAGGGCTCGCCATAAATTCTACAAACATTCTTTAAGTAAATAATGACTTCAAGACAACTTTTAAAATGAAATCTAAGATTCGGGGAACACCTTATTTCCTCGAAGATCTTATTCTAAAGGACTTTGGAAAACATAAAATATTCACTGATAATTGCATCCATAGAAGAGGGAACACCTAAATAACATCTATGCTTACAACTATAAAGACCTCCAAAACAACTGTTCAAGCAGTGGAAAAGGGCAAGATCAAAACCAACCTGTTTGATTAACTTAAGACAATGGTAGTTCAAAAGGAGACTTCAATAACAGCTTTCAAGTGATAGCATACAAGCAGGGAGAACCATAAATCATGCTAAAACCAACTATTTGAGCTATTAAGGAAATAAACGAGCATGAAGACTAAAGAGAAGGTTTAAAGCCTCTAAAATACTTCAGCAGAAGAAAACATAAAACAGTGAAGGGTGAACAGGTCTAAGGTGCTTCCAGGAGTCATTTATTAGCCTAAAACTTTCAGCCTACTGTAGTAAAAAATTATGAAACATAATGAAAACATGAGAAAACATTAAACAGTTAGAGTACTTCACCAACAACCAAGCTCATGAATCCAATTATAGAACCTTCTCAGGAACATGCATGCAACAACATCATCAAGATATCCGAGACTTCAATTTGTTTTCAACTTCAACAGACTTGTATATTTATTTCAGAGAGTTTCAATGTTACAACTTGTGATCAAACAACAACCAACCTTCACTCATCTTCTGTTGTGGTATATATAGAAAGATGAGGAGGTGAGATCTGAAAAAGATCTCAATTACAATTAATACAGGATTTAAATGGCCCATTGGCCCTTGGGAGGCTCAATGAAGAAACCGTAGAGGTGTTCACTGTATTAATTGATTTACATTTATGATTTAAGTTGGGTAGGAGTATTTGTTGACCTTTGTGGCACAGGTAGTCTGAAGTAACTCTGCAGATATTCTTTGCATTGAAGTTCCTGGCAGCAGTGACTTCTTTGGCTGTGTTGAGGCAAAAATCTGATCCTGATCAATAAATTCAGCTCCTGATTGAATCCTTTGAGGCACAGGTGGTGCTTTAGTTGCTGGGAGGAATAAATTTGCCTCCATTTGGGGTGGTGGAGGGTTTTCCGGAACAAAACACTTTTAGGTTTTCCTTTAAACTTGTGTTTCGAGTCGGGGATTAGGCTTGTGATAACTGTCTTAGCCGTAATCCCTACTCATCTGATCATTAACTCTTTGCCCTGGTCCATCTCTGGCTTTCTACAATCTAATACCCTTTCTCTGCGATTTCTTCACACTTTCCAAGTTTTACAGGGGCGCACAGCAACAAAGTTTCATGAAGCTTTGTTGATAACATAGCTTTTCACCCTGTGGTCGATTTCCTTCGACTAACTAAAAGAACAGGGGTTGTCAGCCTCGTCTTTCAGATTTTATTCAAACATGGCGAAAGAACCTTAAACCTGAAAAATACAAACAAAATTATGAAATCTTGCGTTTATATGGGCAAATCTGCATCGGAGGGCGTGCGGGAGAACGGTGCAATCGGAACCGTTGATCGCGCTGTGATCAATGGTCAGGAGCGATTTGGAAAGTCAGCGGCGGGGATATGTTGATTGGGCAACGGAATCAGGAAAATTGAATGTGGACCATCGATCTGCAGAGATCAACGGTGGGGATTGATTTTCCGCTGCGCCGGGGCTTGGTTAAATCGCATGCAACTTGGTTAAAGGTCGGATGACTTCAGCGAAGGACAGCAGTTGGATGCGTGGGCTTCGATCAGACGGCTAAGATGGATTCCGCTGGGTGGCCTTCGTCCGATGGATAACGCGTGGGGGATTGGCTTTATGCGGTGGTTTTTGAATGGTACAGAGGACGCGTGGCAGCCAACGTATGGAATCACTGGCCGTCGGGTTAAAACCACCCTTCGCACGAAGGCAGTGCGGAAAAACCAAGCGGATTTGAGAAGTGGTATCTGGCTGGGGGGTCCACATGATAAGTCGCGTGCCGCACCGTCCGATTTGTGGAGCAGATCGACGGTCGAGATCATTCCATATTTTGCACGGGCGGAAAACTTTTAAATTTGGTTAAAACCCGATTTTCCTGATTTACGAAGGTTTTTGGGTTTTGGCGGAGAAAATTATTTTGGAAGGATAAGCGCCTGAGAGGCTTAGCAGTCGGTTTGGGTGCATGGAAAACAGGGGTTAAAAACTTGAGCCCGAGGGGGCTCAAGCCCAATACATAAAAACTATGTATTTTTCATGATTTTTTAAAGGTTTTTGGAAGGGAATTGAGGACTTTGATAAGGCTAAGAAGGGGTCTTAGACCTTATGAAATGGATTTTATGAAATGGAAAGGGAAGAAAACATGAAATTATAGGATTTTTCATGGAAGATGGAGGGGTAGAAAAAAGGTTAGTTTGGGAAGGAAGAAAAAGGGAAAAAATGGGGTTTTGCAGCAGTGCTTTGGCTTTGGAAATCAGCAGGATTAAAGAGTCTTGAAGGGAAACAGTAGGGATACTATCAAGAGTCTTCAAGCATTATCAATTTTAGTAATGAAATTGTTGCTTGAAGGCTACATCAACATCATTTAGCCACCATCTGATATAACAGAGTTTTATGGGTGGCTAACAGATGCCATAGCATGGTCTTTTCTCCAGAGTCCGCTAGGCTTTCTGCTCCACTTTAGGGAACCACGTAACTGTTGCACCCAACAATAACAGTGTTGCCCTGAAGCTTGTACATAGTTCCAATCCGAGCTCCCTGCATTAATACCAGTGCTCCCTGAACCATCTTACAGGTATCTTTCTCGAACAATGTTTTTACACCTGCATCATCCATCTTGCTTACATAAATCAGATTTCTAGCCAATGTAGGAATGTGCAGAACACCAGGAAGTGTTCTAATCCTTCCACCTTGTAGCTTTAGCTTGAATTTTCCACATCCAACGATTATGGCCTTCCTATCATCCCCTAGGAAGACATCACCGCCATCATATTTCTCATATTCGCAGAACCACTCCTTATGGGGAGTGAAGTGAAAAGATGCACCCGAGTCAATCAACCATGACTCATGATCTACATGTGTATTTGAAGAAGAAGCCCAATACACATCCCCACCTTCATCCGAGGTGGTTTTTGCCTCTACAGAAGGAGCATCATCAAATCCCTTTCCTTTCTCAGGAGCTTTAGATCTGCAGTCCTTTTTGTAGTGCCCTTCCTTTCCGCATTTCCAACACACCTTTACAAAATTTCCAGGAGATTTAGATCTCCCACTTGAAACCTTATTCTTGTTTCTATTCTGGGACCTTCCTCGTACAGATAAGGGATCTCCATTTTGACCCTCCATATTTCTCTGTCTCATTTCCTCCGACAACAAGGCTGAGACAATGTCATCAAAATTCAAAGTAGTTGTATTGCTACCTATTGCAATAACCAGATTGTCCCACGAATCCGGTAGAGAACACAACAAACTGATGCACTTAGCTTCATCTGAGATATTAATATCAACATATGACAACTGACTTACCATTGTATTGAAGGCGTTCAGATGCTTTGTCACCGAGTCTCCATCCTTCATCCTTAGGTTATACATCTTTTTCCACAGGAACAATTTATTCACCATAGACTTAGATTGGTACAAAGTCCCTAGCTTGTCCCACAAGGTCTTCGCCGTAGCTTCCCTAGATACATTCAACAATATTGAATCTGAGACACACAATCATATTATGCTCTTTGAATTCCGATCTAGCTTCTTCCAGTCTTCATCTGACATTGTCGTTGGTTTAGTACCTGGATGTACTGCGATCCACTAATCTTTATCCACCAGCAAATCCTCCATCTTGAGGTTCCGCAACTCAAAACTCTGACCATCAAATTTCTCGATCTCTATCTTCCCGCCACTCGCCATCTTCTTTCACCGCAAGAATCGATCTCGCAGATCTCCCACTGAACAGGGTCTACCTCAGGCCCGAGAAAAAAACCCCTCAGCAGCAAAGGCATCCCCTTGAAGCCGAAACTGCTCTGATACCAAATGTAGGTTTTAACCCTATACATAAATTAACTGCAAACGAATCTTAAAAACGTGAAATAAACAATAGCGAGAGCATAAAACATAAAACACAAAAACACAGATATTTTACCCTAGATCCCAAATTGGGACGACCAGCTTGATTTTTCATTATATTATTTTTAGTGTTACAACACATATATATACATGTTGAAGCATACATAAACCCCAATCCGTTAACCCTGGATTAGAACATAACTGTAGTTCCCTTGATCGGATCTAAAAAATACCAGGGGCCGAAAACCATCATGCCCCAAAACCATGTGCAAACCCATGCACAAAACCATGGGCGGGTCTGCCCACTGGAAAATAAGGACCATTTCTTTTTTTCTGGGGCGCTGCCCTAGACCTCGACAAGGGGGCTACCGCCCCCCTGTGACCCCCCCAACGTTAGCCCAGCACAACGTACAAGGGGGGCTATCGTCCCCCCTGTTACCCCATCGTGCATGATTAATCGTTGAAAGAATATAACACAAACCCAACATCAATGTAGGAATTCCCAACAAGCTAGACAACTTCAGAATGTATGTACTACATCCTTTCTAAAAGGGGTTTCCTCCTCGCAGTTATCTGAGAACTCTAGTTGTGGTTGGAGGGATCCTAAAGACAGAAAGGGATCCAAAAATTCAACTAGACAGGGAAGAGAAAACCCACAACATCCAAAGTTAGGTTCAGATAAATCAACCCCCCCAACTTCCATTGGGGTTCCAAGGGCACCATCTCATTCCCTAGCGGGGGTGAACCATCCGAGGAAGGAGGAAGAAAGAGCTTCCACCATTATTGTGGCTACCACAAGCAGGCACAAATGAATCCATGAATAAGACAATTTTGATAATGACAAGGAAATAAAAAATATGTTTGACCTTATGGCACTAGAAGTATTTAACGGTAATGAGGTCATTAAACCAGTTGATGTTGGGCTTGATAATTCAGCGTGTTGGACTGATGTTTGAAGGTCAAAGGGGAAAAAATAAAAACCAAGGTTCGGTCTTGAGACTTAATTCCTAGCATGTAGGATCTGTAGTTGGGTATATGGTGATTTCCACTGTGGTTAAATGATGTATCTCTATTTTAGTTTGATGTAAGGATTTCTCAGGATATTGAGGTTGGGTAAAAGGGTATGTATTGGGTTTTATGGAGATTTGTATGAAAATATGTAGATATAAGACTTTTATGATCCATAAAGTAGATAAATGTCCTAAGCACATCATTAGGATTTGGTTGACGTTTCGAACCAACTAATGTGATTCATCCTTAGGACAAGGTGAAAAAGCCCATGGATCTTCTTGAATAAATAGCATGGATGCATCATTGCCTAGAATTAGTAGCTAAAAATTACTCGTTTATGGATTAGTTAATTAGTTATATATTTAAAGTTTAAAAATTTATTATTAAATGAAAGTATACAAATTTTAATACAATTGATTAAAATTTTATTATTTTAAAAAGTTACTAATAAATATTATTTTTATTATTCAATTAATATAATACATAGAAAAACATATAATATAATTGTAAGAGAATACATACTAAAATATATAATATAATTATAAGATAATACCTAGGAGAATATATAAAATATAAAAAGGGGAAGACTAAATAAAACATCAAGAAATAAAATGGGTTAAAGGAAATTAACCAAAGACAAGGGAAGAAAAAGGAAGGAAGAATGGAAATAAAACCCTAAAAACAAGCAAAGACCAAAAGAAAGAGACATGGGAAAATCATCTAGAGTAATAGATTTTCAATCATGTATTAAAAATGTATTAAATTAATTTTTAAATTTTTTTTTAATATATAACTAATTAACTAATTCATTCAACGGCTACTTTTCAGCGACTAACTTGGGCGAATGATGCATCCACACTATTTATTCAAAAAGATCCATGGGCTTTTTGCTAGTTTTTAGCCACTAATTCCGGGGAATGATGCATCCACACTATTTATTCATGAAGATCCATGGGCTTTTTGCTAGTTTTCAGCCACTAATTCATGGGAATGATGCATCCACACTATTTATTCAAGAAGATCTATGGGATTTTTTCTAGTTTTCAGCCACTAACTCCTGGGAATGATGCACCCACACTATTTATTCAAGAAGATCCATGGGCTTTTTGCTAGTTTTCAGCCACTACACTAATTTCGGGAAATGTTGCATCCACACTATTTATTCAAGAAGATCCATGGGATTTTTCACCTTATCCTGAGGATGAACCATGGGATTTTTCACCTTATAGTGAGGATAAACCACATTATTGTTCAAAACAAAATACTAATGATATGAATGATGCATCCACACTATTTATTCAAAAAGATCCATGGGCTTTTTCACCTTATCCTGAGGATGAACCATGGGTTTTTTCACCTTATCTTTAAATAAACCACATTATTGGTTCAAAAAAAAATAATAATAATATAATTAATTCGAAAGATATTTATCTACTAAAAAATCATATAATCATATATATTTTTTGATAAAATACAATTAAAAAAAAAATCTCTTTTCACATTCTTAAATAAGTGATATTATAACCTCTTTTTCATATTCTTAAATAAGTGAGATTGAAGATAAAGGGAAAAAAGCCACATGAACACGTTATATTGAAGATAAAGATAAAAAGCCACATGAACACGTTATTTTTGCCCCCTTATTTTCAGTGAAAGAAATTTTTTGAGGTTAGATATTGAAAATAGAACAAGGCACTTGTTCTTTGTTTACATCCACATCACCGATCTAATCGTTATTTGAAAAGTGGAAGTGGAAAACAGAGGCTGTTTAGTTCCTTAAGTTTAGGATGTGGCATACCGACATTGTTCACTCCTGAAATTTAGGATACGAGTAAGAGCACCAACACAAACCATTAAATACTACGATGGCATTTGGGAACTTTGCTTCACCACATGGTACGTAGATGTCCGACGGTGAATTTACCAGGATGGATATTATTGCTGCAAAGAGATGCCTTCCGAGATGTCTTCCCACTATGATGAGGCATCGCCCTATATAAAGATCGGGCTCAGAGGGCTGGGGGTTGCTCTATTGCTAATTGGATTTTAAATGGCTTCTCACAGAGTGCTCAGCAAGGTCTTTGAAGGGTGACAATTTTTCTATAAAGCTTAGAATGCCCTTAATTGAAACCGATCTGCCCGATTTGTGGAGACCCTTGAGTTCCAGGGGTTTGATCCGTGGTTTCTCCAGAGGCTCGCGGTGGTTACACTTGCGCAGTCTCGTGCCTGTCGATCGTTGATCAATGGCAGTCATTGGTGGGAGGATTTGAGGAATTTGAATAAATCTGCGAAACAGAGCCTTCACCTGGATGTCTTCCACCCTCCGGAAGGGAAGATATCACCGGAGCAAGAAACAAGGCTTCTTAGGGTCGTGTAGGAGGATTTTTTGCTGAAAATATTATGGCAGATTCCTCTCACCAGCATTTCCCACAAAGAGTTATTTCATATTAGTATGGAGTTCGTGGCTGAGGAGAACGCCAAGGAAATTGTGAAATCCCTTGATGATTCTGGGCAGATTCTCATAGTCGGCGATTCTATCTATCTTCGACCTGAGCATGTACTGAATTTGATGTTTTGAAACTTTGAAGATTTTGTTGTTTTAACATTTCTTGTTCTTGCCAGGGTTTCTAATTTCTTGTTTTGTTAGGGTTTCTAATTTCAATCTTCCCCCCATTTTTTTTGGCAGATAGAAAGGGTTATGGATAAAATCTTGCCTCTGCTGAACAATTCTAGCAAGGAAGAGGTAAAGGAGATGGAGAAGCAGAAGGTGGAAATCGACGTTGAAGTTAAGAAACTAGTACGCAGAGAGCTATGGTGCGTGCTTGGGTTCATGAGCCTCCAGACGGCGTATTTAATGCAGCTCACTTTCTGGGAACTGTCGTGGGATGTGATGGAACCCATATGCTTCTTCCTGACCTCCATTTATTTCTCGGTAGGCTATGCGCTCTTCCTCAGGACTTCGACTGATCCCACATTCCACGCCTTCTCCAAAGCTCGCTTCGAGGCCACGCAGAAGCGACTGATGAAAAAGATGAATTTCGACATGGAACGACTTAAAGAGCTGCGATTAATAGCCAACCCACCTATGAAGAAGATTGTATTCTAGGAAAGCATAGCGAACAACCATTTCATGATTCACATTCCAGAGCACATAGAAAACTTGAGCTTATTCATTCATATTTATGTGGCCCTATGTTTGTTGCTTCTGCAAATGGAAATAAATATATGATGAAATTTATTGATGATTACACTAGAATGTGTTGGGTTTACTTATTGAAGAAAAAAACTGATGCTTTTCAAACATTCAAGAATTTTCATGCATGGATTAAAAATGATGCACAAACTCATATTGGCTCTTTGCGCACTGATAATGGAGAAGAATGCACTTCAAAAGAATTTGAAAATTATCTTCGTCAACATGGGATCAAACATCAAACCACTGTGCCCTATAATCCCCAACCGAACGGTGTAGCTAAAAGAATGAAGAGGACAATTTTAAATATGGTTTGCTCCATGATGTTTTTTAAGAATGTAAAATTGATGTTTTTGGCTGATCCAGTTCTATGTGCTGTATACATAAAAAATAGGTGTCCTTCAAATTTAGTCAGAAACAAAACTCCTTATGAAATGTGGCATGGCCACATTCCTTCAGTAAAGCATTTTAGGGTCTTTGGTTCCACATGTTATGCTTTGATACCCAAGGTACAAAGGAATAAACTTGGTGCTAGAAGTCGAAAATGTACCTTCTTGGGGTATTTCAATACCTCCAAAGGATATCTTCTCTATGATGAAGTCAATAAGAAGTTTGTAGTAGCAAGAGATATCATATTCCTTGAATCTTCCAAGGCTGACAATGTTGTTGAGCGGAAACTTGATCGCCTAGATAGATTCACACATGCAAATTCTTTTCAAGAATTTGACAATCAGATTCCACATCTTGAAGGGGGGATTCCCATACTGAATCAATTTGTGGAATCATTTTCCGAAGCACTCTCTCCCCCACATGAAGAACCAACCACGGATGACACCTTGAACAATGTGATTGACAAAATTGAGAGATTGAATCTTGATTCAATTCAAAATTGGTCAAATGAGCAGCCTGGGCCATCTCAGAAAGGTCCCCCAAAATGGCTGACAAAGAAACTAGAAAGTGTTCGTCCCGATGAGGTTGGAAATACAGGAACAAAAATTTCCACCAGAAAAAATGAAGGTGACATAGATAATTCCGATTCACCTGTCAATATGGATATTGATTATAACTGTGAATTGCATTTGTCTACAGATCATGAACCAACTTCCTTCAAAGAAATCGCTTCTCATGTTGAATGGAATGAAGCAATGCAAAAGGAGTATGATGCCTTGATAAAGAATGGCACTTAGAAGCTGGTTGATCCTCCTTTGGGAACCAAACCAATTGGCTGTAAGTGGGTCTACAAGAACAAGTACAAAGCAGATGGCTCACTTGAAAAGCACAAAGCCAGGCTTGTGGAAAAATGTTTTGCACAGAAAGAAGGGGTTGATTATGAAGAAAATTTTTCCCCCACAACAAAATGGGCGACCATCCAGACACTCTTTGCCCTAACAACTCAAAAGGGACGGAAAGTCCATCAAATGGATATAAAAACTACTTTTTTGAATGGAGATCTAAAGGAGAAATTGTTTATGTCCCAGCCAGAAGGATTTGTTGTGAAGGGACAAGAACACAAAGTATGCAAACTTATAAAATCCTTTTATGGCCTCAAGCAAGCACTGCGAGCCTGGTATGAGAAATTAACTGAGCATCTTCTGAAACTTGACTTCAAACATTTTGATCTTGATGATGCAACTTTGTTTGTTAAGAAAGGTGGAAAAACATTTGTATATCTTGTGGTGTATGTAGATGATCTTTTGATGACAGGGAACAATGAGAGTTATATTGCATCAATAAAGAAATAATTGAAGTTTGAAATGACTGATTTGGGCTATGATCATTTCTATCTGGGTATTGAAGTAACTCAACATCCTAAATTTATATTTCTTTCTCAAAAAAAGTAAATTGGAGATCTTTTGAACAAGTTTGGCATGGATTAATGCAATCCCTTACCCACTCCAATCAAACAAAACTTGAATCTCACATCCATTGAAGGGAAGGAATTTGAGGATGAAACGAAGTATAGAAAGATTGTAAGAAGTCTTATCTACCTAAGTACCACTAGACCAGACATCTCATTTGTTGTTGGAATCCTCTCCAAGTTTATGCAAAAACCTTGTGAAGGACATTGGTCCGCTGCAAAAAGATTTCTAAAGTACTTGAAGGGGACTCAAAACTTTGGACTCAAATATACACAGGTAGGCGATTTCAACTTGATCAAATACTCTGATTCAAACTTTGATGGGGACAAAGAAACTGGGGTGTCTACTTTAGGTTATACCATGAGTTTTGGATAAGGAGTTGTTTCATGGAGATCACGCAAACAGTAAGTTCCAACAGATTCCACAACCGAGGTAGAATATGTGGCAGCAACTGAAGCAAAAAATGAAATTGCGTGACTCAGGAAAATCCTAGAAGATTTGTAGATGAAACAAATGCATTCAACACCACTCATGATCAACAACACTTCTGCAATAAATTTGGCCAAGAACCTGAAGTTCCATGATTGAAAAAAACACATAAATACAAAATACCATCTGATTCGACATCATGTTGAGGCCAAAACTATCCATCTACATCATTGTTCCAAAAATGAGCAAACAACAAACATCTTCACCAAAGCGCTTGGAAGAGAAAAGTTGGAAAAGTTCAAAATGATGCTTGGACTCAGCAACATCCCTTCAGATTAAATGGGGGAATGTTGACACCTAATCTTAAGGGATTGGGTGAGATTGTATATTATTGTAATTTAGTAAATAAGGAAGGGAAAGAGACATTGGGAAGTGAATCCCAATAGTCTCACCTCCATGTATAAGTACACACAAAATCTCCATCTAATGCATCTTTAGTTTTGCGGAGTTTCCTCCTGGTTTGACAACAACAAACATGTTTGATCTTATGGCACTATAAGTATTTAAGGGTAATGAGGTCATTAAACTAGTTGTTGTTGGGCTTGATAATTCAGCGGGGTGGACTGGCGTTGGAAGGTGAAAGGGGAAAAAAGAAAAACCAAGGTTCGGCCTTGAGAGATAATTCATAGCATGTAGGAACTATAGTTGGGTATATGGTGATTTCCACTGTGGATAAATAATGTATCTCTATTTTAGTTTGCTGTAATCACCACGTTTTGGGGATTTCTCAGGATATTGGGGTTGGGTAAAAGGGTTTGTATGGGTTTTATGGAGATTTGTATGAAAAATCATGTAGATCTAAGATTTTTGTGATCCATAAAGTAGATAAATGTCTTTCAGATTAATCACATCATTAGGATTTGGTCGAATTTTCGAACCAACTAATGTGGTTCATCCTCAGGACAAGGTGAAAAAGCTCATGGATCTTCTTGAATAAATAGTGTGGATGCATCATTTCCCGGAAATAGTCGCTGAAAGCTAGCAGTTAATGAATTAGTTAATTACTTATATATTAAAAGTTTTTATTTAAAAAAAAATTTAATACATGATTAAGAAATTATTATTAAATGGGGTAGTGAATATACAAATTTTAATACATTTTATTAAAATTTTATTATTTTAAAAAGTTATTAGTAAATAATATTTTTATTATTCAATTAATATAGTACATAGGAAAATATATAATATAATTATAAGAGAATAGATAGGAAAATAAAATTATAAGATACTACCTAGGAGAATCTAAAATATAAAAAGGGGAAGAATAAAGAAAATAAAAGGGCTTAAAGGAAAATAATCAAAGACAAGGGAAGAAAAAGGAAGAAAGAAGGGAAATAAAAGCCTAAAAACAAAGACCAAAAGAAAGAGAGGGGAAAATCATCTAGAGTAATATATATAAACTTCGTAGATCCTTTTTATTTTCTATTTATAAACAAAAAACAGGTATAAGATACAACTTTAGGCCTCAACCTGCCCGTAGGAAACTAGGTCTGTTGGCTGTCTTAACGAATTATAGGCCATCCAAAACATAAACATCTTAAGTCTGTTTTAACTATCTTCAAGTAGCTAATATCAATATTTGCATGCATATACATAATATAAAAGTAAAATCTATCTGCTAACATTTTCAAAAATTAAACCAACGACGATCATTTATCATTTCAACACAAAGAAGAGGTTCCATCAGTCATCATTTGACTCGATAGGAGCTGGGTCTTTCAAACTGGAGCTAGGCATATCAACCTAGTGCATGGATTGCAAATCCTTCTCAATTCTTCCTAAGCGGTGCCGACGAAGGTTCATTTCCTGAATGGACGTGTTGATCTCAGCTAAATTTGATGTAGCTTTAAGGTCACCTCCGACCTCTTGAACATACATTATTGCCTTAACCAAAAGGCATTTCAGGAACCAATTGGTTTGAATTGAATGATGGAATAATGAGATTCTGCCTCAAGTATGACCAGGATCATTGATGATTTGATTATGTTCTTCCACATCTCTTTCTTCTTCTTCCTCCAACTTGGCTCTTGCATGACCCTCCCATCCATGGATCAATGACTTGATATAACAGGGTGTCCCATCAGAATACGTTTGAAACAAATTCTCCATGACTTCTTTGCCCGACTTCCTGCCACACTTTGCTGGAGGTGCCTTTGGAACCTTGGCTTTTCCTTTTTCCTTTGCTTCCTTTTTCGCCGAGTTTCCTTTGACCATTGTTTTTATGGTGCGGTCTTCTAACAATTTTATCGACTGGAAGGATTTGCTTGGAAGACCTGTAACATTGTAGAGAATGAGAAGTTTAAAACATCCCGAATGAATATGAAATCGACAGATAGACCAGGCCTGACTTATTCCATCAGAAAATGGACACTGCAACTTTGAGAGACTCGGGAAATTCAACTTATTGACAAAAATCCTATCGTGGTCTGACCTACAACCCAGATTAGACCCACACACCAGAGTAGACCCATGCAATACAGTATTCCCATAAGCCAAGTTAGACCCAAAAACCAGTGAGAGCTAATTAGCCAGAGTTAAAGACAACACCGAAACTATAATATTACCACCTGTATACCAATTTCCTTCATTACCTCTGACCCAGGAACCCCTTCCGAAAGTACTGACAGTGTAACACTTGCAGAAGAAAATAATTAAAAACCCAAAGGTGACATCGGCTACATAACTGACCGACTGACAATTCAAAACCATATTCCCACCCTCAACAAACGCACCCCTAACGTTAACGTCATTAGAATCCACACAACCAACTTCCCACATCTGGTGGTTCAAATTAGAAGGCGAGAGGAATAGGGTGCCTAGATGATCCAGGAGGATCTAGACAACCCAAGGAGAACTATGAAGAAGATATATTCATGTCAATCCTAGGTTGAGGATGTCTTTATTTTTAATTAAATGTGCTCATATATTTGTAAAATAGAAATTGAAAATTATGAGAGGATTTTTCCTCAACAATTCAAAAAATTCAATTTCTAATTTCATATTGAAGTTGATAGATTATTCTCATCCCTAAGGTTTTGGGGATAAGGCCCTTGAAAGTAGAGATTGAGATATTTCCTCCATAGAAATCTCATGAGAAAATTTTAAGGGATATGAGAATTATTTCCTCCTTAAAATCAAAGATAAGGAAATATTTCCTCCTTAGTTTTGGGCTCTTAAGAGCTATATAATGCCATTCTATGTACAGGAAAGGTAAGAAGAAAGAGAGTAAGGAGAGATTTTGAGTGCTTGGAAAAGTCATTTTCGAGCAGAGCTTTGATAGCTCAGAGCTTGGATAGCTCATGAATCTTTCAGAGTATGGATGTATAGTTGAGAGTTCTCGGTTGGCCACCTTGATGTAAAAGTTGATGTACATTTATCTCTATTTAGATAGATAATAGATCAATTCGTCCTGTTGGCGATGAATCTAGAGAGGTAGCCCAGTGGAGGGGGCGAACTCCGTTATCAATTGTGTTGTTCTCTTCCTTGTGAATTTTTTCTTATGTTATTGAACATATTTTATTAAAGCATTCAATTAAATGATTTTGTTAATCATTTTTCTGCATACATGTTTTAAAGTTTAATCTGAGTTAGAAATAAAAGTTCAATTTCAGATCACCAGAATGGCCAACATGCAAATTAAAACAGGGCCATGTTGTGTCCGTGCAAAAAGCTGGCAGTTTCATACATTTCCATGGCGAAAACAAAATAAGCATGCAGGATGTATTATACCCAAGCACATACCAATTGACAACCTTCCTGGTGAAGCAAAGAAGAAAACTATCTAAGCCTACTAGAACTCCTACCAGATCCTGACTACCCATAGGGCCAACATCTACTTCATTATACATGATACATTTTAGAAAAGTACCGTGGAGTCTAGAAACATTTTGCATGATGATGTAATGAAGAGAGAATATAGAGCTCATGCAACAAATTACAGAGTATCGAACCAGATAAATGAAATCAAGGAAAACCATAAGCTTTCTTCGTATAGAATGGTATGCAGAGACTCGTTCCATTGCTATGGTGTATGGAGAATTGGGTACATACCAATTCATTGTTGTAGGTTGCGAAGTCCTCCGATGTCGTCTAGCCTGTTGATAGGGATTCTAGTCGCAGCAGTAACCAAACATGTAGAGGATGACAAACATGGAGGGAATAATAGAGTTACAAAAAATGGCAAAAACCTTGTTAATAACCCACTCCCATCTAACCCGACGACAGACATTCCGACTCCTTCCTGACAACCCACCTGGCTCGCCAGGTTGTTCTGCATTATGCATTAATGTGATCATAATTATTTAAGGGTGGAGCCGTCATCACGTCGTCCTCGGTGTTGATGCGGATTCCTTTGCGTGCCTTCGCCACATACACACATCCCATCACGATGACGTGTCACTGGTATCGCCAATTGTCACTTAGATCAAAAGAAAAAGTAATAAATTTTTAATTATGTATTAAATTAATTTTAATTTTTTTTTTAATATATAATTAATTAACTAATTCATTAACAACTAGATTTTAAATGGCTAATTCTCAACCAGATTAAAAATATTGAAAGATAAGGAGAAAAAGCAACATTAACACGTTATATTGAAGATAAAGAGAAAAAGCCACATGAACACGTTATTTTAGCCCCCTTATTTCAGTGAAAGAAATGTTTCCAGGTTAAACTTGGCATGAGGAAATAACTCATCCTTATTCATTTGGAATCTTGGACATTGAAAATAGAACACGGCACTCATTCTTTGTTTGCATCCACCTCACCAATCTAATCGTTATTTGAAAAGTGGAAGCGGCAAACAGAGGCCGTTCAGTTCCATAAGTTTAGGATGTGGCATACCGACGTCGTTCACTCCTGAAATTTAGGATACAAGTAAGAGCACCAGCAGAGACCATTAAATACTACGATGGCATTTGGGAACTTTGCTTCACCACGTGGTACGTACATGTCCGACGTTGAATTTAACAGGATGGATATTATTGCTGCAAACAGATGCCTTCCGATATGTCTTCCCACTGTGCTGAGGCATCGCCCTGTATAAAGACCGGCCCCGAGCAGGGTTGGAATTTGGATTTCTCCTTACCCGTCATAGAAATTTTTTTTGACGTTTTGGGTCATTATGCTCCTCTTCAAGAAACGTTATCTTTAAAATTTTGCCCTTCATTGGTGATGTTCAACTAGAATTGCATTGAAATGTTCAACTAGAATTCAAATAATTTTGAAAAAGAAACTGCACTTATAGTAAATAAAAAAAACACAATAAGGAAATTTCTAAAAGATAGGCAACATAATTTACTTGAAGAAATTGGCAGCATGTGTTTGGTTTATAAAATAAGGAAAAAATTCATCCACCAAGTTAAAAAGAAACCATTAAATGCATCATATTTCAAAATTAAAACTAAAACGTAAAAATTAAAACTAAACAAAAGAATTAAAACTAAACGTAAAAATTAGAGACCACCTATTGGTAGTTTTTGTGAGAAGGAACTATTGGTGGTTCAGCCTTAGTTTTCAATTGTCCTCCTTGTTTATGTGGCCAAAAAACCCTAAATCCAATTTACGGGGAGTCTGTACTTCTGCATCACCCATAATCTTATGGTTATAATTTAGTTTCGTCTAGAGAAAATCACACAAAGAAAAACCAAAATTGATCATCTACCAAGTTTAAAACAACATGACCGTTTTCGGTTTTCAAATACCAACCACAATCCAAAACTAAAATTAACTCTTTGCACACTTTCATTCATTGGGAAAATGAAAACTATGTAAGAAAACAACTACAACTATTTATAACTCTGTAAATCTAGTCATCTCCAATATTTTCCTTTAACATAAAATTAAATGAAAAGAAAAGAAAATAGATGTAGATCACTTTAAAAAAAATAGCTACTGATATTAAATTTAATGTTATTGCTTAGCATGTGATTATTTATTTCACCTTCAATTTTATAAAAACTTGATATTTAATTGAAAAAAAAATAGAACTAATCAAGAAAGTAATGTGATGTGTATAGTTTTTTTTTTTTTCTTCGTTTAGAAGCTATAGATTTTTTAAATATCCATTACATTGTTCAAAAGAAAAAAGAAAAAAACATATATATCTAATCTGTTATATTGTTAAGAGAAAAAAACAGCATCTCCATATATATCCAGTCTATTATTTTGGAAAAAAATAAGTGCAGAACTTTCATGGTTTAGGTGGTGCTCATAAAATATCTTCTGTCAACACATCTACCCATTTTTAATTTGCTACTTTCAAAAAGAGGACTTCGCTACTTTCAAAAAGAGGACTGGGATGGAAAGATTACCCTACCTCCTTCACAACTCGCGAATAGTATAAGATTCCAACTGTCTCCACACAAAACTGATAATCTAAATTATCTCTAATTGTTGTAGTTTGCTTGAAATGGAACTATCTGTCATTCCAGTTAAATAAATTAGCGGAATTAAATAAATTTTTATGTCCAACTGTTGGTTTGTAAAATAAATTTAAACTATTTGTAAATCTAGTTAAATTTAAACTATTTATAAATCCAATTGAATAAGCTTTTAAATTTGATTGTCTGTAATTTTAGTTAAATAAATTAGTGACATTAAATAAATTTAAACTATTTGTAAATCTTATTGAATAAATTATGGAAAATTATTTTTGAAAATTATAATGTGAATATTTTATCTAAAATTCAAAACCCAATTACAGATTAAGTGAAAAATGGCAATGGATTTGGTGAAAAATGTCTGGCCAAAATCTTTCATGAAAATTTTACGTTCTAATTTTTTATGTTCATTCCTTATAAATTCCATGAAAACTAAATTAATGGACATTGAGAACCCAAGTGTGTTGGAATTTGGACTTACCATGCTACATACCCCAAGCTCCAAGCTCATAGCAATGGGGCACCGATTCACCTTGCGTGCAGCAACTCACCATTTAAATTTCAGCACCTATTCACACCCTCAGTGCAGCAACTCACCATTGAAATTTCGACACCGATTCACCCCAATTCACCATTGAAATTTGATATGATGGGTGTAGAAACTCATCATAATCGCCTAGCCAGCACTTTATTCTTTTTTGGGAATTAGGTAGTTTTTCAGTAATTAGAATTTGGCAGCACAAAGCAAGTTAAGATTTGTATATTTTCTATTAATGTTTGAATGCAGTTAGAGTTGGAGTTGCAGTTGTATATTTTCTATTAATGTTTGAATGCAGTTGGAATCGCAGTTGCAGTTGTACTAATATTTAAGAAACAGCTAATAAAAATAGATATATAAGAACATAGTAATAATAAAAAATAGATATATAAGAAAATAGTAATATTTAAGAATTTTAATAAATGAAAAATAGAAAATTTTAATAAATAGAAAATAGACATATAAGAACGTTTTCAATTTTTTTTCAAACGTCAAAATGAAGTTTTCTGTCCTTCCTCACACGTTTGAGAAAACGGGCAGCAATATATTCTAACCTGCAAATACGGGTAAAATGGTTAATGACGGGCAAAACGCCCGTCAAATTCCATCCCTGGCCCCGAGGGTTGGGGGTTGCTCTATTGCTAATTGGATTTTTCCTGTTTCAATTCACTGACAACAGGATCAAATGGCTTCTCGCAGAGTGCTCGGCAAGGTCTTTGAAGGGCGACAATTTTTCTGTAAAGCTCAGAATGCCCTTAATGACAACCGGTCCGCCCGATTTGTGGAGACCCTTGAGTTCCAGGGGTTTGATCCGTGGTTTCCCCAGAGGCGCGCGGTGGTTATACCCGCGCAGTCTCATGCCTGTCGATCGTTGATCTATGCCGGTCATTGGTGGGAGGATTTGAGGAATTTAAATAAAGGCGCGAAACAGAGCCTGCGCCTGGATGTCGTCCACCCTCCGGAAGGGAAGATATCACCGGAGCAAGAAACAAGGCTTCTTAGGGTCGTGCAGGAGGATTTTTTGCTGAAAAGATTACGGCAGATTCCCCTCACTAGCATTTCCCGCAAAGAGTTATTGCATATTAGTATGGAGTTCGCGACTGAGGAGAACGCCAAGGAAATTGTGAAATCCCTTGATGATTCTGGGCAGATTCTCATAGTCGGCGATTCTGTCTATCTCCGGCCCGAGCATGTACCGAATTTGATGTTTTGAAACTCTGAAGATTCTGTTGTTTTAACATTTCTTGTTCTTACCAGGGTTTCTAATTTCTTGTTTTGTTAGGGTTTCTAATTTCATCTCCCCCCGCTTTTTTTTTTGGCAGATAGCAAGGGTTATGGATAAAATCTTGCCTCTGCTGAACAATTCTAGCAGGGAAGAGCTGAAGGAGATGGAGAAGCAGAAGGCGGAAATCGACGTTGAGGTCAAGAAACTAGTACGCAGAGAGCTATGGTGCGCGCTTGGGTTCATGAGCCTCCAGACGGCGTATTTAATGCGGCTGACTTTCTGGGAACTGTCGTGGGATGTGATGGAACCCATATGCTTCTTCCTGACTTCCATTTATTTCTCGGCAGGCTATGCGTTCTTCCTCAGGACTTCGGCCGATCCCACATTCCACGCCTTCTCCAAAGCTCGCTTCGAGGCCACGCAGAAGCGACTGATGAAGAAGATGAATTTCGACATGGAACGACTTAAAGAGCTTCGATTAATAGCCAGCTCGCCTGTGAAACAGTCCGCATGTGGGGGCCTTTTCCCAGAGATTTAAGCCGTCAGTTATTCAGTTTTTGGTAAGAGTTTTTGTTTTTCTCTGACCCTACCTTTTATGGTGTGCAATATATTAGTGTAAGATAACGGAGCTTCCAATGATTGCCATCCCGATTTTGAAGCAGTCTGCATGCGGGGGCCATTTTCAAGAGATACAGGCCGTCGGTCAATTCAATTTTTGCTTTGGGTTCCTTTTTTCTTCTTATCCCACTTTTTATGCCGTCCAGCCTGTCGGAGTTGGGGGTTTTACAGATGGATTATCAAATGTTCAATAAACACTAACAAATTTAGAGTTCAATTAATGCACACATACAACACCACCAAATTTTGTGGCCCGTGGTCGATTTTATTGGAGTGGGGGTGAAAATTTTTGATGTAAAATCTTGCTTTTTGTTATTTAAACTCGTTTTTTGACTCTATATATGGATTCAGCACACTCAAAAACCTCTAGTGCACTTCGATTGTGCAAAGTTAGCAATCAAACTTCTCTTTTCAATAAATTCCTGCCGGAATTTAGAAAAATTACGCCATAAAAAGTCACTGTAAAAACCTTCAAAAAGTCGCACTAAAGACTACTCGGATTTTATTTAATGGCATATCCCTTTACCTTTTATTTAACTCGCATATCTCTGACTCAACCCTTTACATTTTATTTAACGGTAGCATATTTTATATATCGAAGAGAAAGAGGTTAAATTTTGATTATATATAAATGTATTGAATGTAAAATTAATAATTTATTTAAAATAAGTTTTATATAAGTAGTTTAGTGTCTATCATTTAAGTTAGAAATTATGTTATATGAAAAATTACATAAAATATTAAACTTGAATCAATGGTTAATAGGCAAATCAAATCCAATAGTCTTGTTTTGGTAAGAATTAATAAATTGAGATGTCTACACATTTACAATTTTACTTCTACATAAGTGGTAATATATTAATTGATGATAAATATATTATATTATATTAAGTGTAGGAAGTAATTGATGGTAGATATATTATATATTTAAGTATGAACTATTTTGAAATATTTTCTTGCAAAGTTGAAGAATAAAATGTGTATACAAATATGTAAAATTCATGCATGAATATCACAACAAATAGAAACAGTCACAAAATGAAGGTTATGATAATTAAATCCAAAATGATCACTTACACTAAATTTGTGTATGCTAATAATAGCTTAGAGGAAATGAGTTCATAGAGATATCTTCATGACAAGCTTAATTGGAATTATAGCATTGAGAAAAGAATAAGTAGATGGAAAACATATTATAGACTTGAAAATCTATATATAATAATGGACCAATGGATATAGATTAATGGATAATGGAAAAAGATAAAGTACAAGAGCATTTTATAACTTCTAATCTCAAAATTAAAGGTAATACATCCTATCCTATCTTTCTCATAGAAGTGAGTCTTTCTCATTAAAAGCATGACTATGAATAGGTACCTAATGTACATGAACAAAATAAATAACATAGAAGACAAGAGACTTCTTATAATTTCTTTCAACTCCATTGAAAACAACTTACCTCAGTTAAGGTTGGCACAAAAGTGTCAATTCTTGGCTAAATCATTAGAGAACAAAGGAATAGGTTAGTTTTATAATAATGTACAAAATCTCATAAATTTTGTAGTGAAAAGAGATGTTTAACAATTCATAAAACAATACAGGTTTAGAGAACTTGTCATCTTTTACACACTAAGAAAATTAAAAATAAAAAAGCACTTTCTCATAGAATGTTCTATTTATAAAATAAAAAAAAAAGCACTTTCTCATAGAATGTTCTATTTATACGTTAACTTTTAACTGATAAAAATTGTGATGATTTAGGAATTTTTTTCATTATCTTGCTTAAGGTACAAACTACCAAATGTAATCTTTTTCCTCCATCATCATCATAAAAATGTATTATAAAACATATTTATGAGAAAAAATATTAACTTAGAAAAAAAAAAAATTATGGTTCAACCAAATATTTGAAAATTAGTTTTTTAATAATATTGATTTTTTTATTTTTATTTTCCAAAGTTAAATATTTTAAATTACATTGGTCAATGGGAAAATATTTTGCTAGACCTTTTCCTAGGGAGGGACTAATAAGGCCAATGTTTGCCATTGTTATGCAAACCAATAAGATTATGTGTTTGGAAACATAAACTGTCTAGTCCACTACTAAGGTAATATATTCATAATATATCAAATGTATTGCACATGAATTTGTTTATCATGTTGAATTTTGAATTTCTTTTATTTTTTAGTTTACATTTGGTTGTACTTTACACTTATATAATACTTATAGTACTCAATATTGATCTAATTATTTCCCCTTGTTTCATTTACAATAGATTTTAACAAACAAAATATTCATAACTATCATATCTTAATTTTTTTTTTATAAAAACGAGTAAAAACAAATAAATTATACATAGGTATATACTTAATTTATAAGTAGTTATGTCTTTTCTTGTCCTTCTAATTAAATTAATTTATTATAAAAATGTCATATAAACAAATGTCATGAAATGAGCTATGATTTTTTTTGGGCATATGGTATTGATAAGCCAAGGTGTTAAGCCCATGGTATTATAACAAATCCTATTTGCAAATTAAAAATGTCCATGATAAAGCGGGGGTAAATCTCCATGGTTAAGAATCTTGTTACATGATTTTTAAAAATGTATATATTTGTTTCACTAAATAAGACTATTCTATTAGGAGATTTTTATGAAATTGGGAGGCCACTAGCGAAAATGCACAAGCTGAAACCCCTGTGGAAGTAAGTGCACGTCCATACCACAATTATCTTGTTAGTTAGGGTTGTGAGACGATTAGGGTTTTCTGCAGGCTTGATTTATAATCAACCGCAACACACCATTGCGAACTACGCCACCGTTGTCGTTGGGCGATTGCGACGACGACAACAGCACGGGAATCTTGGGATAACTGTGCAACCATGGATGAGGAGATTGATTATACGTTGGACCTATTAGAACGTGTGGACATCTGGGGATCCCCCATCTATCCTATGCCACCTCATGCCCCTCTAGCACTCAATATTCCTGAGGTGGCATCTGATGGTCTTGTATTTCCCCCTCCCCTCTCTCATCCACTCATTGATCTACCTCTGACCACTGAATCTTTGCCATTCTTGCTCACCGACATTCCTGCTTTCCCTCTTACCTCCTCACCGGCGTTGGAGTCTCTTGTTTTCTCACTTGACTCTGAATTTTCTCACTACCTGACTTCAAGGAACCTCTCTTTCCACGCCCCTCGAACCCTCTTACTCTCAACCTTCTGCTTTCTGCACAACGCCACTAGACCCTCCTCGATCTGACCTAAATTCATCCAAATGTTTTGCTGCTCTGCTCGTATCCCTTTCGTCGAATGCCCTAAATTTGATTACCCCCGATTGTGTACTTGATCCTGATCTCAGCCCTCATAACCCTATCCCTTCGCGCAAAGGTAGAGGCTTCTCCAACTGCATCAAGAAAAGTAACAGGAATTTTGACCTAACCCTTGGGGACGATCTGAATATGGGTGAGGTTATGGATACTGCTGATAGGGTCTTGGTGGGACATGTGAGAGGGCGTCGATATAGCCTCACGTGCTTACGATCTTGGACAAACGAGATCTGGGGGCCTATCATGGATGATCTGCCATGGATAGTGATCCTCCCTCGTGGATGGTTTTCCCATCGATTCCATCGAACTGAGTAGGTTAATTGGGTATTATCGAAGCTTTGGCATATTGAACAAGCTCCTGTTTTATTCAAAAGATGGAGCCCCCTCTTTGATCCTGACAAAGAACGAGTCATAGCTGGCCCAATATGGGTGTGGTTACTAGGGTTGCCCCTACACTTCTGGTCTGAGGACATAATGTGACACATTGGCAACACCCTCGGCACCTATTTGGACCATGAAAAATCCTACCTCACATCAGGTATCATGACTATGGCAAGGATACTGGTACACTTGGATACCAGAGATGGGCTAGAAGAGGCAATCACGCTGAGGTGGAGGCAATTCGTCAAAATACAGATCCTTGATTATGAAGGAGTTCCTTATAGATGTCAAAGATGTCATGAAGTCGGGCATCTATACAAGGAATGCCCACTCCTGAAAGGTGCTGATATTGTTTGAGAATCGGACCAAGCACAAACCATTCCCACACAGCCCATTCCCCCACCAGTCAACACTGCAGAGGATCTTCGCAAAGGGAAGAAGACCAGATCTAGGCCTAAGCCCTCCTCTGCCCCCCTCGGACCTCCCTCTCCTTGAATGACCAGAGCTCGAGCTGCTGCTGCGAAGCAGGTGTCAGGTAATTCTACATCCTCTATCCCTACTTCTCTTTTTTTCCCTTCTGCATTTGTTACCACACATGCACACTGCATACCATCCCCCTCTCACCCTGTCCCTCTCCCTTTGGAAACCTGCCCTGGACCATCCTCCCATCCTACTTACTCTGATACCCCTCCTTTCATCCCTGATCTCTTCCCCCCTCACTCTCCCTCTGTATCATCCTCGGATATGCATCCACCCCATCCCTACCACCTTCGATCTCTCTCTCATTCCTTCCCCCCCCCATCTGAGACTGGTGGACTTGGCCTATTTGAACATATATGATATAAACCTGGCAGAGGTTGTTACTTCAATATATCTAAAGCTATTATACAAGTTGTTCAGGATATTGTTGAAGGGAAACAAAATACTCTTGAAGGGGTCCTTAGAGCTTGGATGACCCGACCCATGGTTACCTCATGAAAATACTTTCTTTCAACTATCGAGGATTGTCCAGCCCTGAAAAGAAATTGGCCCTGTGCAGACTTATACACAACACTCCCACTAACGTGATTTTCCTTCAAGAAACTTTGGACTCCTCTGAACATGTCACCACTAATCTACAAGCTATCTTCCCTGGTTGGATCTTCCAGGCTCTGGACGCTCGCGGTTGATCTATGGGAGTATTAATCGGTACCAATCCACGAACCATTAGAATCCTAAACTAATGGGACGGGGAAGGTTTTTTGGGGCTTGAAATATTCTCATCTGATATTGGAGCTACTTACCGACTTGTTAACATTTATGCACCATGTTCATCCCGACTTACCTTCTGGCATAATATTCTGAGCTCCTCACTATTATCTGGACACAATCTCGTCATCGGTGGGGATCTTAATTTCTCTCTGGGCTTGGCGAAATCTTGGGGTACGCATGCAATTGCTGATCCCCTCACTGATGACATGACACAAAACTTAGAAGCCCATCATCTGATTGATATCCCAATGGCTCGACTTCACTCCACTTGGAACAACCATAGAACTGGGGAGGCCTTAGTAGCCAAGAGACTTGATTTATTCTTGATTCACGAAGCTCTCACTAGCTCGGATATTTCTGTTGTGAAACCAGCTCCAAAAATAGAAGAAAAGAGATATCAACGCCTTAGAAATAAGCCACTTCAAGGGGGCAACCTCCAATACATTACATAAATGAACAATTCTTGGATGCTACAAATGACCAAAACTCCTTCTATATATAGGAGTCCATGGGGCCACAATGTAATCCTAGCCGACCTAACAATAATAATTTAAGGGCACAATAATAACAATATTGGAGTTACAGGGGTACAACAATAACAATAAGGGGGGATACACTAACATAATAAGGGACTACACTATTAATATAGGGACCTAATATGCCCCTCTCCTTCAAACAAGTGTTGTCCTCAACGCTTCAGTAGCTCCAGGTGCTTTTGTATAAAATTCTCATCCTCCCATGTATAATCTTTAGTGGGTAAGTTCTTCCATTTGATGAGATACTCTGAAATTGATTGATTTCGTAGTTGTCAAGTTCTTGTTTCCGTGACTGCTTCAGGTTCGAATATGGTTTTTCCTTCCTCATCAAGTTCTGGAAATATTGTTTGAACTAGAATTTTGTCCCCTATAACCTTTTTTAAGCATGAAACATGGAAAATTGGATGCACTCGCGAAGAAGCAGGAAGCTCCAATTTGTATGCCATAGTACCAATCTTTTGCAACACCTTGTAAGGACCATAGTACTTTGGCGATAATTTATTATCCTTCTTAGCTTGCTTGAGGGACATTTGTTTGTATGGTTGTAGCCATAAAATACCCAGTCTCCTACATCAAAACTTCTCTCACTGCGATGTTGATCTGCCTGTTGTTTCATTCGATTTTGTGCCAAATTTAGGTTATCCTTTAAGAGTTGGAGAACTTCTTGTTGATGCTCGATGTGATCCTCCACTACTTGAACCCTAGAATTTTCCCTTAAATAAGATGTGATGGATGGTGGATGATATCCATTAAGTGCCATAAATGGGGTCATTTTGTTGCAGTATGGAAGGAAGTGTTATACCACCATTCAGCGAGAGGTAACCACTTGACCCATTGTGCTTGCTTATTAGATACAAAACGGCAAAGATATCATTCCAAACATTTATTCACTATCTCTGTTTGACCATTAGATTGAGGATGATAAGATGAGCTATGAGCTAGTTGAGTACCCAAACAAGAAAATAATTCCGTCCAAAAATTTCTTGTAAAAATGAGATCTCTGTCACTTACAATAATCTTCGAGTTTCCATGTAGCTTTTGAATTGTTTCCATAAATGCGATAGCAACTGTACTCGCTTTAAATGGATGAGATAATGCACAAAAGTGTGCATACTTGGTAAGTCTATCAACTACCACCATGATGACGCTTCTTCCTTCAGACTTAGGTAAACCTGTGATAAAATCCATTGAAATCTCCTCCCAACATTGACTTGGAATGGATAAAGGTTGTAGAAGACTCGGGGTCTTAATTGTCTCAACTTTATTTTGCTGGAAAACCAAACATTCTGCAACAAAATTTTGAATATCATATCTAATTAGGCCATCCCAAAAAAATTCTTTCTTCACCCTATGGTAAGTTTTTAAAAATCCCAAGTGTCCTCCTAAAGGAGAAGTGTGCAATTCCAAAAGAATCTTTTGTTTTAGTTTGGAATTCTTGCAAATATATAAGCGATCTTTGTAACATAAGGAATCATTTTTCCAACTAAATGTATCAGATGCACTAGGATCTTGCTGCAACTTTTGAATGAGAGTCCACACTTCTTTGTCCTTGTTCCATTCATCCCTTGCTTCGGTTATCCAATCTAGTTGGATAATTGAAATGGCACAAAGTAAT
The DNA here is from genome assembly GCA_034641835.2 of Pinus albicaulis. Lineage (NCBI taxonomy): Eukaryota > Viridiplantae > Streptophyta > Pinopsida > Pinales > Pinaceae > Pinus > Pinus albicaulis. Next base: position 908,792,769 of record CM076571.1, on the reverse strand, counting down.
GCTTTCACCTCTTCATCCTTTCTTGAGAATGCATCTGCAACAACATTTAGCTTCCCTTTTTTGTAGACAATTTCAAAGTCATAACCCAACATCTTTGTGACCCATTTTTGCTGCTCTTCTGAAGATAGTCTTTGTTCCAAAAAATGTTTAAGACTATCATGATCATTTTTTACCTTGAAGTGTCTTCCCATTAGGTAAGTTCGCCATTTCTTTAGTGCATGCAGTATTGCTAACATTTCCTTCTCATAAATAGGTTTCTGTAAATACTTTCCTTTGATTGGACGACTTTCAAAAGCAATGGGTCTTCCTTCCTGCATTAAAACTGCACCAATTCCATTTTCTGAGGCATCACATTCCACAATAAAGGTTTTTGTGAAGTCTGGTGTAGCTAAGACCGGTGCTAGGCACATTGCCTCTTTAAGACGTTCAAAGGCCTTAGTTGCTTCGGGAGTCCATGAAAATGCATCTTTCTTCAATAATGTTGTTAGAGGTGCTGCTATTCTCCCATAATTCTTAACAAACTTGCGATAATACCCTGTTAACCCGAGAAATCCTCGCAACTGCTTTATGGTTGTAGGGACTTTCCATTCCTTAATGGCTTTAATTTTGTTAGGGTCTACTTTAACACCCTCGTGAGATACAATATGACCCAGATATTCCACCTCTTGTACTCCAAAGAAACATTTGGATGTTTTTGAATATAATTGTTTCTCCTGCAATAGTTTGAGCACCCTGTCAACATGTTCAACATGATCCTTCCAAGACCTGCTGTAGATTAGTATATCATCAAAAAATACTAGCACAAATTTTCTAAGGAAGGGTTTGAAAATGGAATTCATCGACCCTTGAAATGTAGAAGGTGCATTGGTAAGGCCAAAAGGCATGACCAAAAATTCATAATGACCCTCATGAGTTTGAAATGTTGTTTTTGGAATATCTTCAGTCTTCATTCTAATTTCATGATATCCTGAACGAAGATCCAACTTGGTAAAATAAATTTCTCCATGTAATTCATCCAATAATTCATCAATCACAGGAATGGGAAATTTATCTTTAATGGTGAGCTTATTGAGCTCCCTATAATACGGACACATGTGCCATGATCCATCCTTCTTGTGCACCAATACTACTGGAGCAGAGAAAGAACTTTGACTAGGTTGAATTATACCAGCCTCTAACATTTCTGCAATCATACATTCAATTTCGTTCTTTTGGACATAAGGATATCTATAAGGCCTGATGTTTGGAGGAACACTTCCTGGAATCAAATGAATAGCATGATCATGATCACGAATAGGTGGGAGTCCTTTGGGAGTTTCAAACACCTTGGAATGATTGTCCAAGACTTGTTGGAGATCTGCAGAAATGGATGATTTTGATGTTGGAACTTCTAGTGAGCATAATTGTGCAATTACGCCTCGCTGTTCTTTCTTTAGAAGCTTTGTCATGACATTAGAGCTTATTATCCTTCCTGGCTTCCCTGCAATACCCCGTAATTCAACTTCCTTTCCTTCTAAAAAAAATTTCAAGAAAAGTTCTTGAAAATTAAAAGCTACCGTCCCCAAAGATTGTAACCATTGTACTCCTAGTACAACATCGGCACCTCCCATAGGAATGGCAAGCATTGGACTAGTCAATACATATTCCCCCATGGTTAGCTTGATATTATGGCATTTTCCAGAGAAATTTATAGTTCCTCCATTTGCAACCATCACTTGACATTCTGGTGCTGGGTATAGGAAACAATTTGATTCCTTGGCTACCTTACAATGAATAAAATTATGGGTGCTACCTGAATCAATCAACACTATTACCTTTTTCTTCTTGATTTGTCCTTTTATCTTGAGAGTTTGAGGAGTTGTAATTCCTGCCAGTGCATTACACGATATGGTCGGATTCATTTCTTCCTCTTCTAGGGCTGGTTCCTGGTGTATATCCTCTTCTTGTTCATTTTCTTCTTCCTCTTCACAATCTATGTAAAATAATTTCTTCTCAGCACACCTATGACCTTTAGTGTATTTTCTATCACAACTGTAGCAAAGCCCTTTTTCTCTTTTTTCTTCCAATTTTTGTGGTGTCAACCTTGTAGGTTGTGGAAATCTAGGTGTAGCAACACTTCCTTGTTTATAGAAGTGAGTGGTAGGCTTCCTTGTCGCCATAATTTTACATTCAATTTTTCTTGCCAACCTGAATGCCTTCTCCAATGAATCAGGTTCCAAAACATGAACTTCATGTTGGATGTTATCTTTTAAAGTACCTATGAAGAGATCAATCCTGTGTTCCTCTGGAATATCAGTTACCCTTATATTCAATTTTTGGAAGTCCTCAATGTGCTCCCCCATTAAACCCTTTTGTTTGAGATTTATCAATTGGCTAAAGAAGGTGTTACTCTTTGTATCCTCATAATGTGCTATCATTTCCTCCGTAAAAATTGACCAAGTGACAATTTTTTTACGGGAGCAAAGCCATCGATACCATACAAATGTATTTTGTTCTAAATGTAAAGTTACAATGCGTACCTTTTGTGTGTTTTGCACATTATGGAGATCAAAATATTGCTCCATCTGTAGTATCCATGTTACAGGATCCTTTCCATCAAATTTCCTCATATCCATTTTTGGAATATGGTGGTTCTTCCCGCCAACATTAGAGTTTATGAAATCACGATTAACATTTATTTTGTTCTCATCATGAGTTTCCTCTACTATCTTTTCACCATTAGAAAACATTTCTTGTATCAACTTTGTCAAACCTTCCATGTCTTCTTTTAGATCATTCTTCATGTTTTCCATTTTTTCATCGATCTTAGCTTCCATGTCATCCATCTTAGATTTCATGCCAGCTTCCATGCCTTTCTTCAAACCATCCATATTATTCTTCAAACCATCCATCTTCACTTCCATGCCTTTCTTCAAAAATTCCATTTCATTTTTTGCTGTTCTTTGCAAGAGCGAAATTTGGTGCACTTGCTCTTGTAATTTTGATACATCATGTTGTAATTCTTCATCTTCATGAGTCATAGTAGAGCCTTCTAAAGGCTTAATGGGTGTTGAATTATTTGTACGGGGCATTTTTAGAACCCAATACTGATATCTATTCTACAATACGCCATTGTAATCAATTAAAATTGATTCTTCAAACAAGACTTATGCAATTCAGAAAAAAAATACACACCTTTTTCTTGCTTTTGAGGAGCTCGATATTGAAATTGGATTATCTCTGTGATTACATCTGTTCAATATCTAAAATTTTCACTATGGTAGCCCTCTAAATTATATTTCTAATACCACAGGTCTGACCTAATTTGGATTCTCCAAGGAAAAATTATGTCCAATCTCCCACAATGACCTAATTATGGACTGGTTCAGTAGAGTGAACTTGTATGACTTTCCACATGTCACTGTTTTGTCCTTTGGCTCTTAAATTGATAGAAAAAAAACCACATTCTGTGTACTTGTGACCACTTTTTATGGCACTCCAATCCGATGCTCAGAGAGAGAGTTATGAATCTTTTCCCACGATCACCTCTTTGAGATGAAATTCAGGAGCTTGAAAAAGCACTACCTTCCACAGATCATATCTCTAAAAATATTTCGAACCAAGTTCTGAAATTTTGCAATGATTTTCCTCCAGATTTCGGCTTCGCACCCTAAAAATTTCAGATTCTGAATCTTCGTAGAAAAAAAGTTATAGCGAAATTCCATGATGACCTGTTTAGGTTAAATTCAGGAGCCTGCAAAATGACCTACCTTCCACAGATCATATCTCCACAAATATTGCGAACCAAGCTGTGAAATTTTGCGAGGAATTTCCTCAAGATTTCGGCTTCGTACTCTAAATATTTCAGCTTCAGAACCTTTGTAGACAAAAATTTATAGTGAAAATTCCACGATGACCTGTTTGGAGCAGCAAAACCCTAGAATCCAAAGCTCTGATACCAAATGTTGTGAAACCCGCTCCAAAAATAGAAGAAAAGAGATATCAACGCCTTATAAATAAGCCACTTCAAGGGGAAACCTCCAATAAATTACGTAAATGAAAAATTCTTGGATGCTACAAATGACCAAAACCTCCTTCTATATATAGGAGTCCATGGGGCCACAATGTAATCTTAGTGGGGCCACAATGTAATCCTAGCCGACCTAACAATAATAATTTAAGAGCACAATAATAATAATATTGGGGTTACAAAGGTACAACAATAACAATAAGGGGGGCTACACTAACATAATAAGGGACTACACTATTAATATAGGGACCTAACAATTTCTTATCGACAATGGGTTGGCACCAGTGGGATCTCTGATCACTCACCCATATACTTAGAACTTGCACCACTTTGAAGGAAGCCCTGTAGTCCATTAAAATTCAATGCTACTTGGTTAGCTTGCCCTGATTATACCTAACTGGTCAAAAAATATTGGACTACTCATCCTATTGCTCACTCTAGCTCCCCTTGGGCCTCATATATTGCAAATATGAATGCCATCAAGAAATTAACTAAAACATGGGCTAGAGACAAAAGGAAAAAGGAAGGGGAAACTCTAAATAAAACTAAATAGGCAATTGTTGAGATTGAACTATCCCTGAGATCCGGGACATGCTCTGATCAAACCAGATACCAACTATCACAATTGACATCAGTTCGAACCCGGATACTCAGAGAGCAAGAAGAGAGCTGGCACCTTCGAAGTAGAGCCATCTGGCTAAAATCAAGGGACGAGAACTCCAAATTCTTCCACCCTTTTGCTAATGGAGGTAAAGCTATCAATACCATTTGGTCACTAAAGGACCATCAGAATAATCTAGCCCACAATTTCCATCAGTTGGCTCAAATGGGAATTTACCAGTTCAGAGAGCTATATAAAGCCCCTGCTAATACAAATCTCGCTGAAATTATCAGAGTGGCTAGGCTCTTCCTGTGGTTTGTGGATCAGCAAGCTGAAGATCTGTTATTGAAACCGATCTCTCTACAGGAACTTGAGGACACCTTAAAATGGTTCTAGAAAGACAAAATCTCGGGACCAGATGGATGGCCAATTGAATTTTACTTAGCCTTCTTCGATGTCATGGGACAGGACATCCTCAATTTGGTTGAGGAATGCAGAACTACTGGAAGATTATATGATGCATTCAATTCTACATTCATTGCCCTTATCCCAAAATATGATGATCCACAACATTTCTCTGAGTATCGACCTACTTCAATATACAATTTCATATACAAGATCATAGCCAAAATCATTGCAAAATGCATCAAGCCCATCCTCTCTGAGCACATCTCTCCTAAAAAATTTTCTTTCCTTCACCACCGCCAAATTAATGAAGCTATAGGCACTGCATAGGAGGTTTTGCACTCCATCAAACACAAAAAACTCAAAAATATCATCCTAAAACTGGATCTTGCCAAGGCCTTCAACCAAGAAAATTGGCTCTACATTCGTATGATTCTTACGCACTTGGGCTTCCCCTAAAATTTCATCAAATGGATCATGTGTTGCTTCACCAACGTTTATTTTAGCCTTCTCATAAATGGTTCTGCGTCTCCTTTCTTCCACTCAGAAAGAGTTCTTCGTCAAGGATGCCCCCTCTCACCCCTCCTCTTCCTACTCACTATGGAAGATCTGAGTCGAATGATCAAGCATGATAAACAATTGGGTCAACTTCAAGGTATCAGATTGGCATAAGGATGCACTCTCACTCACTTTCTTTTTGTAGATGATGTTCTCATTCTACTTAATGGTTCCATTGGGGACATACTCTCTTTTGATGTTGTACTTGCATATTTTAGTACAACCATAGGTATGAAATGCAAAGCCTTAAAATCTACCATCACCATCTGCGGATGCTCCCCCCAGGAAAGAGGACTTGCCCTTAACAGATTTCCTTTTCCTTCCTTGGACCTTCATGATGGGCTAAAATACCTTGGGTTTAGATTGAAACCCTCAGACTATCGTATTGTAGATTGGAGTTGGCTTGTGGCAAAGCTAGAAAAGCGCATTGGTATTTGGCACAACAGGTGGTTATATTGGGCTGGTTGGATTAACCTCCTTAAATCTGTCTTGGAAGCCACCCCCGTGTATTGGATGTCATTAGCTTGGTCACCCCGAGCTATCATTCATCGCATTCAAAAATTGTGCAACAGATTTCTCTAGAATGGCAGCAGAGAGGGTTGAACTTTTGCATGGGTCAAATGGGATGACATAGCCCTCCCCAAAAAATGGGGAGGATGGGGCATAAAAAACATGGACACTTTTGCAAAAGCCCTTGCTGCTAAAATGGGATGGGGAATCATGACAACCAAGAATCTCTAGACACATGTGGTCTATATGAAGTATATTCGGCCAATGAATATTTTTGATTGGATACAGATGCCAACATGGAATCAACACAACATTTTATCCATTTGGAAAGTAGTCATCACATCCCTACCCTACATCAGGAATGGAATATCTTAGAGAATCATATCAAGGAACAAAGCTCGTATCGGTATTGACCCCTGGTCGAGCTGCGGTGATACTCACATTCTACCTCCGGAACTCATCAACCATCTGGATGACCATTACATTCGATTCATTGCTCAGATTGTTGAGCCTCATACCATGGACCTCTACTCACATGGATGGAAAAAAACCAATCGGCTTGGTATTCCAGAGCATCTGCAACATGTATGGCAGAACTACACAACAACGCTGGCAGAATTTCATATTTGAATAGGCATTGGGGATGATGAAATCATTTGGGCCCCTGCTAAATCCGAGATCTATACTCCAAAAGATTGATATCTGCAAATATACCTTGACCACCTTCCTCAAAGATGAGAATGGTGGTGGCATCTCATTTGGAAGCTATTGGTCCCTCCCTGCACCAGATTATTCATGTGGTGCTCACTAAACAACATTGCCCCTTCCATGGAAAATCTTCTTAAATGATCCATACATGGACCCACTTGCTGTACACTCTGTAGAATCGAATATGAATCCATCGATCACCTCCTATTCTGTAAAACCATTGTATTGCTTTGGACATCCATTATACACGACCTGGGCATCAATCTAATTTGGAAAGGACAAAACATCGTCAAGGCATGGAAAGCTTCATGGAACTTTTCCTCTACATACAAAGTCAGGAGCTTCCCACTCCTCGTTTGTTAGGGCAATGGTTGGCTAGGAATGCATATATTTTTAATTACTCTCCCCCTCTTTGTCATCTAATTAAATCCAGCATCTTAGCCTACTTCTCATGCATACCTGAAGATGATCCTCCTAGACCCCCCCCGAATTATCACTCCTGAAGACATAAATCACAATTCACCTTAGGCTTATTTTGATGGATCTGATCAACCTTTGGGCTATGGTGGAGGTGCTCTACTACATCTCTCACATTTTCATTTCTACAAAATCATGATGGGCTTGGGACCCAGAACAAATAATTATGATGAGCTTATCACATTTCACCACTTGCTACAGTTTTCACTACACTAGTACAAAATGGCTAATTAGTTACTAAAAAAACGACTAAAATTTGCATATAAACGACTATTTTTCGGTCGGTGACCAATAGTAGCTAATTTACAGTATCTTATAACATGACCAACTTTTGGTCATTTTTAGCTTAGTCATTAATTGGTTATCTCAATTTTGTTGTCTAGTTGTATATTTGGTCATTGATTTGATCATTAATTTAGTCATTGATTTAGTCATTAATTTGGACATTTATTTAGTCGTTAATTTAATCTTTGATTTGGTCATTAATTGTCACAATTAATGACCAAATATATTACTATATGATCACCCGAGAAAACCAATTAATGACCAAAGAAATATGACCAAAATGTTGGTTGTGTTATAAGATATTGTAAATTAGCTACTAATAGTCATATATATGCAAATTTTAGTCATCGTTTGAAATCAATTAATGACTGAAGAAATATGACTAAATTTTAGTCGTGTTATAAGATACTGTAAATTAGCTACTAATATTCGTATATATGCAAAATTTAGTTGTCATTTGTAGTCACAAAATTATCATTTGCAGTAGTCATTTATTCATTATATAAATGACTAATTTAGTAGTTTATATTCATTTCATTTACTTTCATTAATAATCATAATTAATGAATAATTTAGTCGTATATTCATTTTATTTGTGTTCATCATTAATCAATATAAACTATTAATTTAGTAGTTTTAAATTGATTTTGTGTTTATTATTATCAACATAAATTAATTTGTATGATTTTAAAAATTTCATACAATGTACATGTTCATCTAATATGAAAACACAAAGTCGCATATTTTAATTACAATACTAAACAATATCAAGTGGAACTATAAATAATTTCAACCATATAAATTATATTATATGAAATGTTAAAGTATTACAATATGATTTTCCAACTTAATATTAGTTGGACTACAATTTACACATGAAATGATATTTCATCACATCAAACATTATCGTTGTGTTTTCAAGGCATTGCAGGTGAATTCACCTCTAAAGAATTGACCATCAGTCTTCATATGTCTTATGCGGGATATTGGCTCTAAGAGTATCACCAGACCAGTTCTCCTCTCTCTCTTTTTGCATTTGTCGCTCCAATGTTATTGCTCCCCTCTTTTTTCAATTCATGCTTCTTACCATCAATATTGTGTTCATTCTCTAAAAACAAAAGAAGATACAATCCATAGTGTAAAACATGAAAAACAATGAACACTAGAATATAAACTAAATTAGACTATAAATAATTTATACAACATATACCTCAACACCAGAAGTGTCAAAGCCATTTTTCTCCATACAAGTAAGAAACTCGAACAAATTATCTTCATTGTGGCGATAATTGCCACTATAATGTGGTCAGATAACCTGTATAAACAAAGCAAATAAAATATCACCATATATAGAAACGAACACCTTAGTGACTTAGTATTCAACTTTCAAGGAAAGCTTAAGAACAATCATGTCAAAAAAGTTATATGCTAAAAAGCTCAAGCTATAGATAACTTGTGAAAACAAATAATTTGAGGTGTAATGTTTAATCCTTGTCATTTTATTCACAACAACATTTCATTTTCTAATGCATGAACTTAGTCAAGTATATAAACAACATGTACTCAAATAACAACATGAAAGTAGATTTTTCTGATAGTCATGAAAATATTTTAACACAAAATAGCTATAAAGATTCCAATAAATATAGTGTAATACTAATTTCATCTTCAGGCTTTGGTTGTTGTTTAAATGGACATGGTACTAAGTATTTTCAATTTCATAGTTAAAAAAAAATAAAATCAAAATAAGCGTCTAAAATACAATCAAACAATAAAGAAAGGATATCATGGAACGGAAATTGCAATTATAAAAAATTTGTTTACCTATCCACCAATGTCGTGTCTGGAATTCCTAAAGCATTTGCTTGCCCAAAATAACCATGAAGTGAAATAATCACAACATTAAAAACCATAGGAATTCCTACTAGAAACATTTCCAAAGTCGATGGCTTAGGTGTCTAAGCAATCTCTAACAGCGAATGAACCATATCCAAGATGTGATATGCATCGTCTCCCCGTCATTTTTCCAATCACATTTCCTATAACCTACCCACTACAGAGTCAAGTAACAATCAAACAAAGACATTGACATTTGTTTTTATCTTTTATATCTATAAAATCTGAATTTGATTTGTTTCATGAACATATTAATTCATATTTAAAGCCTTCCTGACATATGAAAAAGTATCAATCAAATAGGACATCAGAAAAATCGACCTTAATGACGTCCTAAAACAATTTCTACAATATCAATATTTTTCTTGTTGTGATATCTTGGGTAGAAAAAATAACATATCTACAAAAGAAAAATGCATATATTGCTTATGGTCAAACTTTGTATATGGTGTATTCTTAAGCAGTTTTTTAAGATGTTCCTCCACCTTTACCAAAGTGTATTGTAGCTTGGTTAAACTATGTATCATTTCATTGAGCATCAATTTCTGCAAGATAAATGTCACACATTATTCTTTCTCATTTCTCAACATGCTACGTATGATAAATTGAAATTCACATAAAACCAAGAAAAAACCCTATTCTAACCAAAACAAACAAACAGTGTCTCTAATAAAACTTCATTATAATATTAGAAAATGAAAAGAGAGTGGACCATTTTTGTTGTTTGACTTTGCCTATTTTTGTTATGAAAGTGCTCGAGCTTCAAGAACCAACAAATGTGAGGGAAGTCGTAAATGTGAAAAAAAAAATGTTGACTTAATTTGTAGACTTCTTCAAAATGATGTGAATGATGCCATTGTCAGATGTGGTAAATCTTATAATAAGAAATGGCATGTATTCTAATAAATTACATTACAATGACTACCATGGGCCTCCACGGGTTATAGGTCCTCAATAGGTTAATCTTGATGATGAAAGAGAGATGGCAATGATAAGTATGGGTGGTCCTAGTTTTCATGGTGGATATCTTCAAACCAAGGTCGTCATCTCAATGAACCTAGGTTCTGACGTGGTAAACATGGATCTAGTCTTCACCCCATTTCCTTCCATCATATTTTTTCAAGACTCAAGAGGACATAATGGTCCTTTAGCTTATAATAGGGTTTCTTTTGAGGTTATAAATAAAGCTTATCCAAATGAAATGGATTTTTGGGCTCCAAGAGATATGGATAATTTAAATGATAACAATTATATGTTTTTTTCCCAAGATTCAAATGTAGGGATACATTTTGTGGATTTTACTAATAAATAGAATGAGAGAAGTAATCCATGATGAGAATCTACTGGTCATTGTGATTAGGGAAATACACGAAGATAATAAGACTATTTAGGTTCAAATCAAAGATGGTGTTGATTCTTGTAGCTCCTCAGTTGTTGGTAGTTTTTAAGGTAGGAATTTCAGTTCTTCAAGGGTGGGGTCATTTAGCATAATTGCATCTACCTTGGTCATATCACCCAAAAGCAAAACATAATCAACCAAGAGTAAATATGTCAAGTTTAGGGCAAATCCTATTTGTATAGTTGCCAAGTTTATAGTTCTTTCTGACTCTATTATAACTCTATTGAGACCACCTACTCTACAGTAAAAAATGGCAAAGGAGCCATTAGTCATACCTACCCATGGTCTCCTGTAGGCATGATAGAAGAATAGATTGAGCCATTAATTGGAATTGCACATATATTGAGGAAAGACAATTCATTATCTACTTAACCAATTGCACATTGAACCCTATATGGATGAGTAGCCCTAAATAAAGCTAGTTTTCTCTATCATATGCCTTGGAAAGACAAAATAACATTGCTTGTAATTTTTTTGGTTTCATTTTATAAATTCCTTCTTGGGAAACTCCTATTCTGTTATGGGTTTGTTTCCCAGGAAGGATGCAAAATTGTTCTAATGACATGGAATCAGTTTAGTGAATTTTGACCTTACATGACCAAGGAATTCAAGAGCCTTGGGCGCATCAACAATAGCATCCTCCAATGAAAATAGTATAGTCTCCAACCTAGAAACATCAACATTATATATAGTTATAGTTCATAATTGCAAATGACCATAGATTGTAGCAGTCCTTAAATAAATTCAAACTTGAATAAGAAAAAACACAAAATTTCACATTACCCTTCAGTAAGATGTCCTTGATTTAGCAAGAAAGGCTCAGACTTGCATAAATGTGTAAGTAGATTCCCCAAAAGGTCAATTTCAACATCTTTTTTCCTGAAGAAAGAATATAATACCCAAAGCGAAACCATAGTTGAATGGAACAATGGTGCTTTAAGGTCATCTACACAAAAAGTTGCATCCTTCAAATCTCTCACACTGGATGGTAGAACAATGTTTCTAAGAAGTAAATGTCGGAATACCGATGGAAAGAAATTTTAAAAATAAAAAGGTAAACATCGGAATACTGATGGAACAAAACATTTTTAAAAGAAACTAAGTGTCGCTAGAGTGACGTTTCAAAATATTTTTTAAAAGAACTAGTCGTCGAAATATCGACGGCACAAAATATTACCAAAAAAAAAAAAAATAGCTGTCGAAATACCGACGGAAAAAAAAAAAATATAAAAAAAAATATTCCCAACCATACCATAATCATAATCACACACAAAAAGGTAGAAGGGGAGAGATTTTGCTGCTCTGCCTCTGAATTGCAGATCTGTCGTATATCTTGAGTTTGGGGGGTGATTTCTTCTTTAGAGTTTTGTAATGGCTGGCAAGGGAGAGGGCCCAACAATCGATATAGATCTCGACATTACGTATTCCTGTGTTGGTGTGTGGCAGCATGATAGAGTGGAGATCATCACCAATGACCAAGGGAACAGGACCACTCCCTCCTATGTGGGTTTCACTGATACTGAGCGCCTCATTGGAGACACCGCAAAGAATCAGGTCGCCATGAATCCCACCAATACCGTTTTTTATGCTAAGAGATTGATTGGAAGGTGTTTCAGTGACGCTACTATTCAGAGTGACATTAAGTTGTGGCCTTTCAAGTTAAATCCAGGGCCTGGTGACAAGCCCATGATTATTGTTAATTACAAGGGCGAGGAGAAGCAATTTTCTGCAGAGGATATCTCATCCATGGTGTTGATGAAGATGAGGGAGATTGCAGAGGCTTATATTGGTGTCACAATAAAGAATGTCGTCGTTACTATTCCTGCATATTTCAATGACTCCCAGAGGAAAGCTACCAAGGATGCTGGAGTGATTGCTGGGTTGAATGTGATGAGAATAATCAATGAGCCTACCGCTGCTACTATTGCCTATGGTTTGGACAAGAAGGCTGGAAATGTGGGTGAGAAAAATGTATTGATATTTGATTTGGGCAGTGGAACATTTGATGTTTCACTTTTGACTATTGAAGAGGATATTTTTGAAGTGAAGTCTACTGTTGGTGACACCCATTTGGGTGGTGAAGATTTTGATAATAGGATGGTTAACCACTTTGTACAAGAATTTAAAAGGAAGTTCAAGAAGGATAATAGTGGTAGTGCTAGGGCTTTGAGAAGATTGAGGACTAATTGTGAAAGGGCTAAGAGGACTCTTTCATCCACTGCTCAGACAACCATAGAGATTGATTATTTGTATGAAGGTATTGACTTTTTTTCAAAAATCAATAGAGCTAGGTTCGAAGAACTGAATATGGATCTATTCAGCAAGTGTATGGAGCTCGTTGAAAAGTGTTTGAGAGATGCTAGGATGGATAAAAGCTCTATCCATGATGTTGTTTTGGTTGGTGGGTCTACTAGAATTCCAAAAGTACAACAGTTGTTGCAGGACTTCTTTAATGGGAAGGAGCTCTACAAGAGCATCAACCTTGATGAGGCTATTGCTTATGGTGCTGCAGTGTAGGCTGCTATTCGAAGCGGAGAAGGAAATGAGAAGGTTCAAGACCTATTACTTCTTGATGTTACTCCTCTATCCCTCTGTCTGGAGGCAGCAGGCGGTGTAGTGACTGTTTTGATTCCTAGAAATACAACTATTCCCACAAAGAAAGAGTAGGTGTTCTCTACATACTCAGACAACCAGCCCGGTGTTCTCATCCAAGTGTATGAAGGTGAGAGAACATGAACAAGAGACAATAATTTGTTGGGTAAGTTTGAATTGTCTGGTATCCCACCTGCTCCCAGAGGTGTTCCTCAAATCACAATGTGCTTTGACATTGATGCCAATGGTATCTTGAATGTTTCGGCTAAGGACAAAACCACCAGACATAAGAGCAAGATTACAATCACCAATGACAAGGGTAGGTTGAGGAAGGAAGAGATTGAGAAGATGGTTCAGGAAGCTGAGAAGTAAAAATCTGAGGATGAAGAGCACAAGAGGAAGGTTGAGTCCAAAAACGCATTGGAGAACTATGCTTATAACATGAGGAACACGATCAAGGATGAGAAAATTGCAGCCAAGGTGGATCCATTTGACAAGAAGAAGATTGATGATGCAATCAAATAGGGAATCCAATGATTGGATAACAACTAGTTGGCTGAGGCTGATAAATTTGATGATAATATGAAGGAACTTGAGAGCATCTGCAATCCAATAATTGCAAAGATGTATCAAGGTGCAGGTGGTGACATGCCTGGAGGTGGCTTTGGTGGCGTTCCTCCCGAGGATGGTCCGTCCAGTGGTGGAGGCGTTGGCCCTAAGATTGAAGTGGACTAATCTATCTCTCAAAATGCATATGATATTACTCTTCATTTTCTGTCTTAAGAATTATATTACTATTAGCGTAATTTTGATGTTGAAATTTGGCAAGCCCATTTTATGTTTAATGATGCAATCGCCGACTATTATGGCGATTTTATGTTAATGTTGAACCTCGATGCAATAGATGGCCATTATGGTGATTTCATACATAAAAAAATAATCACTCACAATTTGGGAAACAAAGAATCCAATATGCATTACTTTTTTATTTTACCTATCCACAGCTCAACGAAATGTCTCACTACCAAGATACTTGAGCAAGTAAAATTAGCCCAATAAAATAATGACTTCAATGCACTTGTCGAATGTCAATGTCAAGGATTCCTGATATATGCCAAGTTCTTGAGCACACTATTGAGACCATACACACTTCAATCAAGGAGAGTCCCACAAAAACAGTTTTTTGGCTGTGTTAATTTATCTAGCTCTACCTTACAAATTTTACATGCCGAGTTGTTGTTTGGGTATATTAATTTTATATAGTCGTCCCTTATTTAAAAACGAAACTAATCAGAATGATTAATTTGTAATCAATCAAAAGCTGCAGCTTTACTTATATGGCAGAGAAGTACAACACAAGAGGGATCTATCTCCATATAGGCAGCTTCTCTCCCCATAAAGAGATGGGGAGCAATCAAATACAATCTTTTTACATTTCTCCCAGTTTCTGAAAGTGCTTATGGATCAAGTATAATAGTAGGTATAAAAGAGGTTATAGGATATGGATCGAAAGTACATATTGGAGCCACAAGTTTACTTCATTTAGAAAATGTTGTAAATTTTACAAATTGGTTGATAGTGGGTTTCATTTTCAACTTTATGATCTACAGAGTGGTGACATAGTCATATCATATGACATATAATATGCAGAATTGGACACAGGTTGAGGGGTGTGGGATGTGTTTGCAAATGATTCTTGATCAAAGTATTGTATTTAGAGTAAAAATTGAAAGTTGAAAAAATTATATCAATTATAAATGAATTGAACAAAGGGACAACTAGAAAACAGGTGAAAAGTCTTGCTTGTTTAAAAGGTAGTTGCCAGATTTGAAGGAGGAAAGTCAGTAGTCCAGTAAAACAGATTTAGAATTCCAAGGCGGTCAATCAAAAATCAATCAAATCTAGATCACTAGTAGTCCAACAAGCTAGTTCCAAGCCTTGAGACATTTATTTTGACATTCACCCATCATGTGGAAAATTATGAATAAGTAGTTCCAACATTTTCAGATTTTTTCTAGTCGGTTGATATTGTGAGATTTTTTCTTCTTGCATCTTTGAGACTCTTACAACATGAAATCAACTGGACCTAGATGTATCAATCATGGGAACTTTTGATTCTTTGATTGTACAATTTGTATTTCTTCTTAATCATCACTAGCCTAAATTGATATTGATCTTCTTCATTGCTTTGTTCCTTGTTCCCCTAAGATTGATTAGGATCACAATGAGCATCCTGCTAGCAATTGGTCTTGCTTCTACTAAATATGGTTTAAACTTTATTCTCATTGGTCTTCGAAGCAAAGCTCCAAAAGAATTGGTTCTAGATGAAGTGAAACTGCTACTTACAACATTTCATGGAAAAAATACAACAAGCACATTAAGGAACGAGGAATGTAAGGAGTTACTGGGATCTATTTTCATAATAAACCTATGTTAATATAGGAGAATACCAAGAACTAGATGTTGATGCAGAATTACGTGAGTTTTCTTCTTTTGAGAACTTGGAAGTTGTAGAAAATGATAAGCTGATGACTGAAATTCGAGATGTTTCAAGATTGCACAAGATTTATTCTTCTTTGTAGAGACTCAGCCTACCTGTATTTAGGATTAGGAGCTTGAAAAAGTAAGGAAAATTATATGCAATGCAGAATTGATTTATGAAGATATAGCCTTACAAAGTGAGCATGAAAAACCTGATTTCCTTGTATAAAAATCATCATCTGATGGAAATTTGCCACATGTTTTAGGAATGTACAGGGGTGATGGCACAAAAGGAAGCTTCTTTTTTATTGTATGAAGGAATGTGTATGTTCACAATATAATAGTATAGGTATAAAGGAGGTTATAGGATATGGATCAAAAGTACATATTGGAGCCACAAGTTTAATTCCTTTAGCAAATGTTGTATATTTTACAAATTGGTTGATGATGGGTTTCATTTTCGACTTTATGATCTACAGAGTGGTGACATAGTCATATCATATGACATGTTATATGCAGAATTGGACACAGGTTGAGGGGTGTGGGATGTGTTTGCAAATGATTCTTGATCAAAGTATTGTCAATAGAGTAAAAATTGAAAATTGAAAAAATTATATCAATTATAACTGAATTGAACAAAGGGACAACTAGACAACAGGTGAAAAGTCTTGCTTGTTTAAAGGGTAGTTGCCAGATTTGAAGGAGGAAAGTCAGCAGTCAAGTAAAACAGATTTAGAATTCCAAGGCAGTCAATCGGAAATCAATCAAATCTAGATCTCTAGCAGTCCAACAAGCTAGTTCCAAGCCTTGAGACATTTATTTTGACATTCACCCATCATGTGGAAAATTATGAATAAGTAGTTCCAACATTTCTAGAATTTTTCCAGTTGGTTGAGATTGTGAGATTTTTTCTTCTTACATCTTTGAGACTCCTACAGCATGAAATCAACTGGACCTAGACGTATCAATCATGGGAGCTTTTGATTCTTTGATTGTAAAAATTCTATTTTCTTCTTAATCATCACTAGCCTAAATTAAGATTGATCCTCTTCATTGCTTTGTTCCTTGTTCCCCTAAGATTGATTAGGAGCAGAATGAGCATCCTGCTAGCAATTGGTCTTACTTCTACTAAATATGGTTTAAACTTTATTCTCACTGGTCTTCGAAGCAAAGCTCCAAAAGAATTGGTTCTAGATGAAGTGAAACTGCTACTTACAACAGTTCATGGAAAAACTACAACAAGCACATTAAGGAACGAGTAATGTAAGGAGTTATTGGGATCTAGTTTCATAATAAACCTATGTTAATGTAGGAGAAAACCAAGAACTAGATGTTGATGGAGAATTACATGATTTTTATTCTTTTGAGAACTTGGAAGTTGTAGAAAATGATAAGATGATGAGTGAAATTCGAGATATTTCAAGATTGCACAAGATTTATTCTTCCTTAATTGGTTTTGTAGAGACTCAGCCTACATGTATTAAGGATTAGGAGCTTGAAAAAGTAAGGAAAATATTCTGCAATGCAGAATTCATTGATGAAGATATAACCTTACAAAGTGAGCATGAAAAACCTGATTTCCTTGTATAAAAATCATCTTCTGATGGAAAATTGCCACATGTTTTAGGAATGTACAGGGGTGATGGCACAAAAGGAAGCTTCTTTTTTATTGTATGAAGGAATGTGTATGTTCATTGTATAATAGTAGGTATAAATGAGGTTATAGGATATGGATCAAAAGTACATATTGGAGCCACAAGTTAAATTCCTTTAGCAAATGTTGTATATTTTACAAATTGGTTGATGATGGGTTTCATTTTCAACTTTATGATCTACAGAGTGGTGACATAGTCATATCATATGACATGTTATATGCAGAATTGGACACAGGTTGAGGGGTGTGGGATGTGTTTGCAAATGATTCTTGATCAAAGTATTGTCAATGGAGTAAAAATTGAAAATTGAAAAAAATATATCAATTGTAACTGAATTGAACAAAGGGACAACTAGACAACAGGTGAAAAGTCTTGCTTGTTTAAAGGGTAGTTGCCAGATTTGAAGGAGGAAAATCAGCAGTCAAGTAAAACAGATTTAGAATTCCAAGGCAGTCAATCGGAAATCAATCAAATCTAGATCTCTAGCGGTCCAACAAGCTAGTTCCAAGCCTTGAGACATTTATTTTGACATTCACCCATCATGTGGAAAATTATGAATAAGTAGTTCCAACATTTCCAGATTTTTTCCAGTTGGTTGAGATTGTGAGATTTTTTCTTCTTACATCTTTGAGACTCCTACAACATGAAATCAAATAGACCTAGACGTATCAATCATGGGAGCTTTTGATTCTTTGATTGTAAAAATTGTATTTTCTTCTTAATCATCACTAGCCTAAATTGAGATTGATCCTCTTCATTGCTTTGTTCCTTGTTCCCCTAAGATTGATTAGGAGCAGAATGAGCATCCTGCTAGCAATTGGTCTTGCTTCTACTAAATATGGTTTAAAATTTATTCTCATTGGTCTTCGAAGCAAAGCTCCAAAAGAATTGGTTCTAGATGAAGTGAAACTGCTACTTACAACAATTCATGGAAAAACTACAACAAGCACATTAAGGAACGAGGAATGTAAGGAGTTATTGGGATCTATTTTCATAATAAACCTATGTTAATATCGGAGAATACCAAGAACTAGATGTTGATGCAGAATTACGTGATTTTTCTTCTTTTGAGAACTTGGAAGTTGTAGAAAATGATAAGATGATGAGTGAAATTCGAGATATTTCAAGATTGCATAAGATTTTTTCTTCTTTAATTGGTTTTGTAGAGACTCAGCCTACCTGTATTAAGGATTAGGAACATGAAAAAGTAAGGAAAATTATCTGCAATGAAGAATTGATTTATGAAGATATAGCCTTACAAAGTGAGCTTGAAAAACCTAATTTCCTTGTATAAAAATCATCATTTGATGGAAATTTGCCACATGTTTTAGGAATGTACAGGGTTATTTATAAGAAAAAATTAAAATCCAACCAAGTGAGAAGAGGAAGCTAGAACCCTGGAATTCTCTTTTTTATAGGAGAACAACATAGTAGTATAATAGCCCCAGATGAAATAATTAGAAAACTGTGGATGGATTGTCTTAATGAGAAAAAGGAAAAAGGAAATATTGAAGGAAGTAAAAAAGAACAAACGAAAATCAACACTTCGGCACAAGATAAAACTGTAATGTATGGTTTCTACACCACGACCACACACATCCCATCAGATATCATGGTTCATTTGGCCATACACGATCTAACCTAGCATGACACTTAGGACCTCCTCTTCATCCTAATGATGGCTCATAGTGTACTGAGGTACCCCATTTTGAATCCCTTGTTATGGACTAGATGTGCAATTGTGGTTTCCCATTTGATGTCTACCTTATATTACTTGTCCATAATAAGGGTCATTTGATGTCTACCATTATATTACTTTGCTAGGTTCCCTGTTATAATACAACACTGTCATCTAAGTTACTGTTATAGGGGTATGAGCCAGAGTGTCACTGACATATAAATCACTGCCATATGCATCAGACTCTGTCATACAAGATTGCTGCTAGTTCACAGGTCACTATCATTATCATCCACAGAGGACTGTACCATATATATGTACTTCCATATCAATGTCGTTGGCATATACAGGTTAAGGTTATATGAACACAGTCATGCCTTACAGATATATATGTCACAGTCATGCAAGCTCACTGTCATAAGGATTATGACTGCCCAAACTTCACTGTTAAATATCACAGTCAACAATTATCACTGCCACTTCCATTATAAATTGAAAATTCTAGCTAGTAAGGTCACTATTCAAATACATCATATATATGTCATATATCAGGGTTTCAGTGAGAGAACTTCAAGCCTACAATCCACTGCAAGTGCTAGCAACTTTATGTGCAATTGTGGCAAAGAATGGACCAAGTAATGCCAAAGATGAAAAGTCTTGGTTAAATTTCTAAATGTAGAATCTGCTTACCAAGCCATGGGGTCTAGGAATCTCTATAAACAACCAAGTAGAATCGTGCACGCTTCTGTGAGGTGTCCTTCTATCTGCGAAAATAAACATTCAAGATCACATTATAAATGGTGACCCTGCCATTCTTTTGCACCACCTCATCAATGGCTCTCCTTTGTCTGACATCAAACTCCAAGCTATTGTAAAAAGGATCTATCATATGCTCGGAAGCCTTCACTCCAAATTATTTCCTGTCCATGGGAACAACAACAAGAAGGTGAACCACCTTGAAAACGAGGGGGTCCATCTAGCAAAAGGAAACCTTAAAGTGGATGGGGTTCTAAGCTTATCATCTATCATCATGAGTGCCAAGAAAGACTATTGTTTAAATTTTCTTGTCCAAAAGTTGTATCCATCACATGCCATAGTTTTTTTCTTAATATTTGAATTGTTCTTAATATTTTTTTCAGAGGCTTCCAGAGATAGAGAGGTAAAATCGGGATAAATGAACAGACAAAGTCTGTTGTCATTGTTTTATGAAAGCAGTAAATACTGTTCAATTGATACCCTGTCTGATGTGCTGTGCTAACACCGACTTCCATGAAACAGATGGAATGCGAAGAGTTGATTGAAAAAGTTGAGGAATTGGCTTCTAAGAACATGACACTTAGAAATGAAATAAATATTATAGAAGAGGAATCTGAAAAGCTTGCTTCCAAGAATGAATCACTACAGGTAACATATCTTTCATGGTAGTGCAGACAATTCAGTGCGATTTATTGGCCTTAGGATTTGAAATTTTTTTGACATTGTTGGATTATGTGAAACAGGTAATGTTGAGGAATTTTCAAGGAGAGGATAGAGTAGGAGATTCAGAAATATATGGTCCTAGAGAGACACAGTCACAATTTATGCATCAAGGAGGCAATGGCTATCCTCAAGTTCTATCTAAAATAAGAAATTCGAGTTCTAGCCAAAGAGATGAGCAAAGGGAGAGTGAGATGAGTGATTCAGCTGGTAAATGTCATGCAGTATTGGAAGCAAATGTTCGATCTGATAGAGTGGCTGCAGGTTAAAGAGAGATCCTAATTTGTAGGTTATGTTGGATGACAGTTTGTGTATACTAAACCGTTTTGTTAGTTTTGAGCTATCCCCATATCTCTGTGACTGCTTCACATGAACTTTCTTCTAGAGTAGGAACTAATAACCAGGAAAAAGATAATAATGAATGGCTGCAAAGAAAGTACTTCACCCAGATATACGATGATGAGCATTCTTCTGGTAAAGAAATTGGCCCACCTTGGATTTGAATTGGGTCCAGGCATGGGAATCATCAAGTTAATTGTAACTTGCTTTAACTTTAACTTTAGGGTTGTATAATTTATGCATTGCCCCCCAAACTTGTTGTAAAACAGAATTGGGTTTAAAGGATTATTTTACCTAAACAAGCTCCTCTTAAAGAGTAGGATGTTCCATATTTATTTTATATTCAATGAGTAGTCTTTTACATGATGCTTCTGTTATGAGTTGATAAATTTTCATTGCCTAGTATTTTTAAATTTTGCGTTGCAAGAAGATTTTTTGTACCCAGTTATTTTACTAATATTAGTTGTGCATGGATTAAGCTGTTGGAATAACGAGGGCAGTCGGTACTAAATGTGATTATGTTTTGAATCAATGGTTTGCTCGGATATCGTAGTTAACATCGTGTTTCATGCATTATTTTTTTAAAGCACACAGATGCAAATGTTTGGGATCATGTATCACTAAATATCACCAAGAATATGCTTAAATGACATGTCTAGTGATTTGTAATCCTAGTCTGTTATGAGGCAAACCCAAAATGCGCTATTATAATTGAAGGAAACTCAGAATAACAATCCCAATATCTGGAGAGATCTAAAATCTGAAACTAGGGCAGAGTACTGAACAATTAGCCACAACATTAAATCAACATTAACAAAAGAAAATTTATCAATCTGAAACTAGTAGGGCAGAGTACAGAAAAATTAGCCACAACATTAAATCAACATTAACAAAAGAAAATTCATTAGTCTGAATGTGGATCAATGCATAAACTGGAAAAATAAACATATCCCACACTCTCACATGCAGCAAGCATTGATATCTGTGTGATACCCCTTCTCTACTGTAATAAATCAAAAGCGTCATGAATGGAAGTGGAATCTAAATATATACAAGTGTAAAACCAAGTGGAATCTAAATGTATACAAGTGTAATAAATCTGTAAAAGAGGCGCAGATCATGAAATGTAAGGCTAGTGCCTATTATTACTCTTTACCATGGGATAAACCAATTGCAGGGTATGTTCATGGATGTACCTCTTCTGTTTTCTGCATTCTTCAGCGGAATTAGCATAGCTATAATTATCCTCAGCTTACTATCCCTCAGCCGGCAGTGGCTATGAAGAGATATTGGTTCATAAATCTTCCTCCAGCCAAAAACTAGATTTAGCGTGCTGGGCATCACAGTACCCGAACTTCTGCAAGTCATCTCTGCAGAGCAATGCCAATATTAGTGAGAAGGCAGAACAAATGGATATCATTGCTACGGCCATAGTTGTGTCAACGCAAGTAACCGCGCAAAGTTATATTACCTCAAAGCAGTTTCTCTCTAAATCGAAGGATGCGAACTTAACGGTTGCAGACTGCCATACAAAAACCTCTTAAGCGGAATTAACACCAAACAAGCAGAGCGGGAAAATAAATTTGAATAGGTCGATTCAAAATTTAGAGTAGCCGCCAAATAAAATTTCCATGTGTTTTCCCTTAACGTCGTAAGACTGACATTTTGGCTCCCAAAAGTTGCAAGACCGACACTTGGCCCTAAATGATGCAAGACCGACGATATCCCTCAACCTCGCAAGACTAACGTATGTCTCCTAAACGTCGATATTCCGATGGTTTCGCCCTTAACATCGCAAGACCGACGGTATCCCTAAACGTCGCAAGACCGACGGATGTCTCCTATACATTGCAAGACCGACGTATGTCTCCTAAACGTCGGTATTCCAATGGTTTGTCCTGAAACGTCAGTATTCCAAGGATTGTCCTAAACGTCGTTGTTACGAAGATACTCCAAAAACGTCGCTAGAGAAAAGCTTGTTGGCGGGATTTTAAAAAATGAGAAAAATTGGGGAAATTTCCAACAATACGTCAAAAGTGTCGGAACTGAAGTGTCGGAATTTTGACCATATGTACTAGTGACTGTACAATCAACATTTTCTTAACTATCATTGACACTTCACTATCACTGTATGTCACTGTGTTGAATCTAATACATCATCCCATCATAGATTATAGACAGATAGAGGTAATTACAATCACCTTCCCGATTCATTGTCTTGCCAATGTTATTCCGCTATTGTCAACCAATTGTCAATTTCAAGGATTCATTGCACCAACTTGCAATATATATACAAGGTCAGCTAATTAAGCTTTTTCCCATATTCAATGGTGACGAAATTTTTACACATATTCAAAACATCTTCAAATACTGAATGTTATTACTCTTCAAATCCTGGACTTCGGATTAGGTCTGAAACTCTTTAAGGTATCTCAATTTGTCTTCTCCAAAGTGTGTCACAACAAAAACACTATCATATCATTGTCTTATATAAGACTACTGTTATTGCTATGTCACATATCTGCTCAAGCCTACAAGGTATCTTGGTGTGAGGGATTTTGACATCAACATATGTAGTTGTCAAGTATAGTCTTTGTTGCTTATTAAGATCAAGATTACCATCAATCCAAAACCTTGCAAGGCCTTTTATATGCTACTTCTGTCTAATATAGATAAAAGTCTTGCAGCGTGAGAACTATGAATAGTAGTCCTATGTCTATTCATAATGCTGCATACGAAGGAAGCCTTTGAAAAAATTATTATATTCCCAATAATGACGCTATATTGAAGCCAACTTAAGCACAAAATTTTTCTTGAATACCTTGCATATTGCAGAGTTTTAATGTTTTAGAAACTGTAATACATATGAATAGACCTTGAAATATTTTGATTCAAACTCCAGAATTCTGAATCAATTGTTTAAATTATTCATCTTTATAATGGTGTTGGGCTGTAGATGACTCAATTGATGACCAACAAAGTGAAAAAGAATCGCGATCTAAAAGGGGTTGCAGACATATCAGTAAAAAATTTATCCGCAAATATGAAATAGGTAATATGCCCTTGCCCTAACCAGAGATGACTGAAATGCTTCAAGGAGCTTGAAACAATATTTTGGGGAATGTTCAAATAGTCCGCAAGATAAAAGGATCATTGGTGTAAGTTTTATATACAAGCCAATCTAAAAGGAACTTCAAGACTTTCATGTCTTAACAACTCATCCTTGCTGATTGATTTGTAGCTCCAAGTAGATTGAAATAGCTCCTCACTTCATAAGATAGAAAATATGCCAAAATTCAAGGATTAGAGTGATATTCCACAAAGGTGAGGGCTTATGCTACAATTCTGGAAACGTCATCAACTGTTCATGCAATTTCTTTTAGAGCCAAACTGTCAGTGAAATGTGATACCACCAAACCTTTCATGCTTAGTAATAAAGTCCTAATGAGGGCTGAAATTATATAAAGAAAAAGTTTTCAAACAAGCCTGAATGGATCGTTAACAACCCTTACTATTCATCGATTTATATTAATCACAAAGACAAGGGTGTTGCTCAGAAATTATGCCGCAGGGAGTTATTTGAATTTGCATGGATGAGCCTTTTATATCACTCTTGCTAGTTTCTATAGCCCTAGTTCTTATGCACTGTTCAACAATGAACATATTGGTCGCAGAGGAAATCCTTGTATAAAAGATGATATCCTTAAGGGGACGAAAGTATACTCCTCGGAATTATGAAACCAAACCAGATACTAAGAAATACACAAGAAATGGACGCAGAGATAAAGAAGTTGCTTCAAAAATATTAAAGAGGTTGTTAATGCTTGAAACTTACACAGATCAAGACCCTTCTTGCAGTAGACGGAAGAAGAAATTACTGCACGTGCAGAGAGACGAAATTGTTTCCATGTTTTTGATTGATAGCTTTCCCTCGGGCCTGATATATTTCTCTCTGACTTGGGCTTGCCCTCACGTTTGCTTCGATACCATGTTAATTTTAACATGTTCTTTGCATAGTACAATTAGATCCATATGAGCCCAATTATCTATCCATAATTGAACCAAGCAAGTGAAGTCAACTAGGCTTATCGAATGAACCAGGCAGATGTCCATGGAAATGCAGAATAACTCATAATTCTTCGTACGAAGAAGGGGCAAGGAAGGGTAAGTCGACTTCTGAATTTCGAGAAAGGCCTCGACTCCTGCAAGTGATGAAGAACCCTAGTCAAACTTGTTGATTTTTTGCCCTAGTATCACTTCGATGCTCTAATTTTGTTACGAACCCATGTTTTCATTGCTGTTTGAAAGATCTTATGATGTTTACATCATTGTAGTTTATCCATTTTCGCTTTCACTCGTTGGCAACCCAAAAGGGATTGATTTGCAGTAAATGAAACCAACCACTACAATTATGATTTCCCTCGTAATGGTGTTGGTGACCGAAAGTGTTTAATTCGTAAGAAATAAAACCAAATACTAGCATTAAGGTTTAACTCGCAGCGGTGCCGATGACCGGATATGTCTTTACTGTGGAAAATGAAACTAGCCGCTACAATGGAAAAAGATAAAGTTGAACACTGAAAAGGGAAGGTTGGCTTGGACAAAGATGAAGTTGAACACTGAAAAAAGAAGGTTGGATTGGACAAAGATGAAGTTGAACACTAAAAATAGAAGGTTGGCTTGGGAGATTATACTTATTTCTTACAAAGTTTATATAATCATGGTCTATCAATTTAAATTTCACTCACAACAGTGCTCGTGACCCTAGAATTGAACTCAATACCAACAACATGGTGGATATAGGTTTTAAACAAGAATGCAAGACCAGGGCATTGGGAAAGATTCGCATGTCATTGGTATGAATTCAGCTTATACGGAATTGTAGCGAGGCACTGGCATTGCAGGATCCCACTTAAAACTAGGTAAAGGTGGGAAATGAAACAAACCACTAAAATTGGTGACAACTAATTTTAACTTCAACAAAAGAAAAGGGTGAGCATATCCTTAATCCTCCATTGCATTTTGAAAGAAAGCTAAATTCCTTTATAACTAATTAGAGGCAGTCTGTCAATGGTTATAGTGATGGATAATAAATCAAGTATCCAATTCGTAGTGCGAAAGTATTAACAAGTGAAGGTTAAGAAATTACATGTTTTCAAAAGAAGGCCATATTTCAAACATGAATTGTTGGGGAGTGCAAGGAAGTTGGTAGTCCTCTGTAAGTAGAGCCGCTGCTTCCAGTGGGGCTTTGCCCAAGCGCTTCTCATCTCCTCTGCCATCCCACTGCTTACCATTCTTGGCCAAAAACTCCTTCAGAACTTCATCCACAACGTTTTCTGTGTCAAGCAGCGTGCCGACGATAAATTCGGGGATCAAAGTGTTAAAAAAAGAAAGAAAAAAGTGTACTAAATATTTAGTATAAAAAAAAATCTTTAGTAACTTTACATAATCAAATATCAATCGACTTCTACCCTAAGTTCTTGTCAAAATAGATTCACAGAGCTGCGAATTCTTGCAAGAACGAAATTTAGCTCTTCAAAACATTACACAGGTTATATTCCTGAATTTTCAGTGATCAAGAAATAAAGCCTATGAATTCCTCAATTTTGACAGTGAAATTGCACCAAAACTTACACAAATTTCAATGATCAAGAAGTAAAGCCTAAGAATTTTTCAATTTTGACAATGGAATTGCACCAAAACTTACACAAATTCCTTCAAATTTGATGGTGAAATTTGTGGAAAAGACTCATGTGAATAGCTGTGTGCCTGTAAAATCATCTTTACTATGTGTTTCCTGTTGTTCTGGTAGAGAGGAACTTAATCCTTTAGATCTGTAGCAGTACTCACTCTACCTTACACTCAGCCCTTTGTACTCTTTATCTTTTCATTATTCAACTATGGTGTAGTTTCCTTTGGAGAAGTTCACAAGGAAGCAATATTTCATGGAGTTTCTAATGGAGAAATTCTTAAGGAATAACGTTGGTCTTTTCACGAGAAATTCTCGACGGGCTGAGCGAGCGCTGAGAGTGCTGTGAGGTTGCATTTTCTGCAGTGAGGCAGCCCAATCAAGCTAGGGTTTGCTCCCATGGAGGTGTCGGGCATGCCCCAGGCACCTCCCCCTCCCCCTCCTCTGCCATCATCTGTCGATGCCTTCAACCTGCTCCTGGCTAGATTGTCGCAGAAGAAAAAGAGTGAAGCAGCCAAGTTCGTTAAGAAGCTAGAGGATATTCCTGAAATTTCCCTGACTCTAGAGACTCCAATCCAAGTAGCTCTGTCCTTGGTTGAGCATGCCCTTGTTGGCCAGTTCACCGGACTCTAGCCTTCTCCTAAATCCACTGAGAACTGGGTCAACAAGAACTGGACGCCCTTGATTAAGAACAACGTCACATCTTATTTTTTGGGACGAGGGTTCTTCCTCTTTGAATTCTCCTCAAAAGATGATAAGGATCTAATTTTCCAGAATGGCCCCTACTTCATGGGCCCCCAAGGTCTTTATCTTAACAACTGGACGTCGGATTTCGACCCTGCAGTCGATGTGCCCACAACGGTCCCAGTGTGGATCAGGCTTCCAAACCTTCCAGTTCACTGTTGGAACTGGGACTTTTTGAAGCACATCGGCAATGCCCTTGGGAAATTCATAGACCGGGCAAACAACAAATATCAATATGACTATGCCAGAATCTGCGTAGAAGTAGATCTAGAGGTGGGTCTCCTGTAAGCCATCAAAATCAATGTCGATAGATGGAATCATGTGCAGAAACTAGATTATGAGCAACTGCCCTTCAAATGCCGGAAATTCCATGTCTATGGCCACTTCGCTAGAGGATGCCCGTCCAATGTTGAGTTAAAAAAAGGTAAGGAGGAGGGCTGGAATCAGGTTAAGCATTCCAAGACTTCTCACAAATCTCACAAGCCAGGGGTTCCAAAGGGTAAAGGCCCCCAACAGGCCCCTGCTCAGCATCCCCTTCCCAGAATGGAGCAAGAAAATAAATTTGCTCCACTAAGCTCGCAAATAGAGGAGACTCAGGAAATCGAGAATCAAAAAATAGTCTCCCCTGCAAAATGCACCCCCTCTTCTTCTCCCAAGGGGACAAGTGTTGCAGATATCTCCAAAGGAAACACCATAGAAGTTGAGGATGAAGAGCAAGAATCGGAAGGCTCAGAGGAAGAAGGGGAAATAGCAAGATCCCAAGCCTTGGTAAGGAGATCCACAAGAGGCCGCAAGACAGATTGGGAAAAAAGAGAGCAGGAAACATACAAAGATAAGCTTCAAGGCGGCGAGCCAACCCTTGAGAAGCTATTAGCAAAAAAACCAAAGATGGCGAGAAACCAGCCCCAAGGCTCCAAGGGAGCCCACCAGAAACATAAATGATGAAGGTCATCTCCTGGAACTGTAGAAGTATGGGGAGCAGAATCAAAGAAGAAGCTATCAGAAGTTTAATAAGCATAGAAGCTCCTGACATAATCCTCATTTAGGAGACCAAAATGGAGGACAGTGTCTTCCTGCATGCAAGTAAGAAACTCCGGAACAAATGTGAAGCGAAAGCAATCTCAGCCCGAGGGGCTTCCAGTGGGCTGGGCACTCGCTGGAACACTAGTAAGTTCTCAATTATTTCTGAGACCCCCAACTCTCATTGGCTGTTATTAAAAATGCAACATTTAGTCACAAAAGAGATCTTTTGTCTCTTCAATGTGTATGTCCCAATTAACGCTGGGGAAAAAAAGGCCTGCTGGGACTCCATAAGAAACCAAGCAGACCTTGTGAATCTGGAAAATACCATCATTGCCAGCGACCTCAACCTCACTCTTCTTTCGACAGATAAGAGAGGAGGTAGCATTGTTCAAGATCAGACAAGGGAATGGGCGGAGGACCTAATGCAGGACTAGGATCTACTGGACATCAAGCCAATCTCCCATAAGTACACTTGGACTAATAAAAGAGTAGGTCTTGGTCATATCGCTGCTAGACTTGACAGATTATTCATCCAAAGTTCTTTACTTTTGCTTGGATTAGAGGTTAGAGTTCATATTCTCCCCTACAACACCTCTGATCACAAACCCATCAAGCTTGAGCTCTTGGCTCAGCTTGATCTTGGGCCTATTCCCTTTAGATTTAGCCCTCTCTGGGCTAAGAAGCCTGACTTTATGCAAATAGTCAAGGACATTTGGATACAGCCTGTCAAAGGCTCCCCCCTTTTTTTATGGGAGGAGAAACTTAGAAGAGTGAAAGTGGCTCTGAAAAGTTGGGCCAAATCTCTACCCAAGCCTGCACTGAAAGGAAAAAATCCAAAGCGTTCTGGATAACCATCATCTCCAGGCTGAAGAAGTTGATATTACAAAAGAGATTCTAGACAAAGAGGCCTATCTCTAGCAAAATTTCCATAAGGCCTACCTAGCTGAAGAAGAATACTGGAGACTTAAGTCTCGCAATCTTTGGCTTAAAGCAGGAGATAGGAATTCCTCTTTTTTTCACAAGCAAGCTCAGGCAAGGAAATGCACCAACTCCGTTACTGAAATCAAGGAAGGTCCTATTATTCACAAAGACTTTGTAAACATCAAAAGAGCAGCCTTCCTTCACTTCAAAAGCCTGTATAGCGAGGATATGGATCTAGATCAGAAATCTGACATGCTGGACATGGTTCCCCCCTCGATTTCAGCCGAGATGAATCACCTTCTAGAAGCTAAAGTCACTAAGAACGAAGTCAAGGATGCCCTCTTTGCTATGGACCCTGACAAAGCCCCTAGGTTGGACAGATTCTCAGCCAGGTTTCTCCAACTCTGCTAGCCAATTGTGGAAAAAGACCTCTTCAAAATGGTCCTAAAGTCCCAAGCATGCCAAAAAATAGGAGGCAGCACTAACTCCACTTTCCTTGCCCTCATCCCCAAGGAGAAAGGAGCCAACTCTTTCAACAGGTTTCGCCCGATCTCACTTTGCAACATTGGGTACAAGCTAATTTCCAAAGTAATCGCTAACAAATTGAAGCTCATCCTCCCCAAAATCATTCTGGTAAATCAAGGAGGCTTTATTCATGGAAGGCAGATTGTGGAAAATTTCATATTAGTCCAAGAGGCAATCCACTCAAGTTTGCGTCACAACGAAAAAGTTAGGGTTGTCAAACTTGATTTAGCAAATGCATTTGATCGAGTTAGGCATAGTTTCCTATTGAAAGTCTAGCATAAGCTTGGATTTGGAGTGAGCTTTATAAATTGGATCCGAGCCTACATATCGAAGCCTTGGATTGCCCCTTTAGTGAATGGCAAAGCTGCCGACTTCTTCAAAGCCACAAGAGGACTCAGACAGGGGTGCCCCCTCTCACCTCTACTCTTTGTCCTTCAAGCCTCAGTCCTTAGTTTTTATTTAGACAAGAAGTTGCTGGAACAAGAGATCACTGGGCTCTGCATAGCAAGAGGAGTTAAAAACATCAATCATTCCCTCTTCGCTAATGACACCCTGCTGCTAAGGACTGCTTCTGTGCCTATGGCTTCCAGATTTAAAGGAGTTCTGGATGAGTTTTGTAGGGTTTTGAGCAGCATATTAAACAATGGTAAATGCCACATCTATTGTTTGAACATTTCGCCCAGCCTGCTTAACTCCATTTCTAGATGCTTTGGTTTCACTGCCTCCTCTACTTGGACTTCCTTCAAGTACCTGGGACTTCCTGTTTTCCTCAAAAGAGCCTAAAACAGAGACTAGATTCCCCAATTGGAGAAATTCAAGAACAAGCTACAGGCCTGGGGATTCTCCTGGCTCAACATTGTTGGCAAGACTGTTCTCATCAAATATGTTCCCAACAGTCTCCCCTTATTCCAATTCTCTGTTCTCCTTGCTCCCAATGGCATTCTTAGACAGATGGAGGAGATCATTCGCCATTTCTTTTGGAAGGGTGGAAGATAGAATGAGAAAAAGATCCCGCTAATCAATTGGGAATCCATCTCCAAACCTCTGTTGGAAGGGGGTATGAATTTCAAAAATATTTGTAACTAGAATATTGCAATGGGTGCTAAAATAATCTAGAAAATCATAGCTCCTAATCCAGGCTAGGCTCAATTAGCTCTATGGCGTAAATATTTCAAAGGCAAGAATTCTCGCTGCTTAGATCAACCTCTTCCTCAATCAAATTCGCCTTTCCTGAAACTCTGTGTCAAAGCCTGACCTCTAATCAAAACTCATGCATATTGGGTTCCCAGCAATGGTAAAAGGATCAACCTGTGGACCGATAGAATCATGAACAACGATCCGTTGGAGGACTGCAGCTCTCTCCAGTCACTGCGTAGATGGATGAACGAGGCAGGCCTACACTCTCTGTGGGACATTTCAAATTGGCATGGCTCATGCTAGGCTGGTTGGAAACGCATCCAAACACCCCCGGAGCTCCTGCATGACCGCGATGTTCTGCTTTCCAAGATTCACAGTATGGATCCAACACTAACTCGAAAAATTGACACTAGAGGATGGGGATCGCAGATCGGAGGTTACACCGTGGCACAAGGCTACGCCAAACTGTGTGAGCGTCCTCATGTAGCTCCGAACCTTGTGCCATGGAAAGGGATATGGCACTATCCCTCTTTACCCAAAATTGACCACTTTAGTTGGTTGTTATGCCACTGCAAAATATTGACTGATGAAAACTTGCAGAAGTGAGGTTTCCATGGCCCTTCAAGGTGCATCCTGTGCAGGGAAAAAGAGGAAAGTGTTACTCATCTAATACTTGAATGAAAATTCACATTTCAAATTTGGTTCGAGCTGTTGGGTATTTTGAACTCCAACTTTGCTCTTCCAAGCTCCATCCCTGAACTATTTGCAAATTGGCTGCATAGGTATCTTAGTCCCCCTCCAAAAAAATAAGGTTATCAAAGCTGCTTGGTCCTCCCTCCCAAAAATAATTTGCTGGCAGATTTGGCTTGAAAAAAATAAAAGGATCTTCAGAAATTATGAGCAGAATGCCAAGCTTGTGGGAGTCAAGATAAAATGCCAATTAAAAGAGTGTCTGAGAGAGCAAAAAGATGATTCAAGATTAAGCTAGTAAGACATAATTTGGGACACTTCTCTCGACCTTCAATTTCAAAAAGCTGCAAGTATTATCTCTCTCTCCAAATTTTGGCAAATAAGGGCTACAGTAAAGGAGTTTCAGGGCTAGATTGCAAACCAGTCGAGACATTCTCTATTCTTTGATGGGGAAGCAAAGGGCAATCCAGGAAGGGTTGGAGCAGGAGGTGTCATAATGAAACCAGATGGCATCAAGATTCACAACTTCACCTGGGGTTTGTGCCTCACTTCCAGCATTCAAGCAAAGGCATTGGATCTTTTTCAAGGCCTTAAGTTTCTTAAAGGACTGAACATCAGGGAGGCTAATGTATTTGGGGACTCTCAGGTTATTATTAACACTATTGTGACAAATTCTATGCCGTTGGACTTAAGACTTGCAAGGCTGATCTCTAGAATAAAAGATCTGGGAGACTCATTTCATAATTTGAACTTCTTCCACGTGTTGAGAGTCAACAACAAGGATGCGGATCTAGAAGCCAACAAAGCAACCCTCCTTTCTGCTGGAGTCATGCTTAGATATGGAGAAGAAACATGGGATCCAATTCCTTAAATTAGCTAGCTGTCATGTTTTATTGTTTATTATTAAATCAGTTCGTGTGTATCCACAAGCTTGGGAAAATCACTGAAATTGATCTCATAGTCACAACTAAAAAGAGATGTGAACTAAGCATAAGTGCCATGACCTTTCTGGGTGGTGAGACACTCGGGTATTCAGCCCCACTTTCTGTAATTCGAATTTTGGCATTTAGGCCAAGTATCTAATATTATCCATTAACCGTTTCTGTAAAAAAAAACGCTGGTCTTTTCACAGTGTGGTCAAACAATTACATATAATAGCAAATCAGCTTTTCAAAGAAGCCTTTTTCTTTCAAGAAGTTCAAAGAATTGAATAAAATAGGAGATCGGCTCTTTTCATTCTGTGTTCAAAGAATTAAATATAGCAGATCAGCTTTCCACAAAACCTTCAACTATGGTGTAGTTGCCTTTTCATTCTTTCATGGAGTTGCTTATGGAGAAATTTCCTTTTCCAGCCTGAATTGCCAGGGTTTCGTCAAAGATGCATTGCAGAGCACGTAATTTGACTGAATCTTGATGCTAGCCTAAGAAAATTAGACGTGAAGGTCGAGTGTGCTCATCATGACGATGGGGAGATTGACTTGTAGACAAATGATTTTGTTCGTGATTTGGGTGACTTGTAGAGAAATGACGAAATCGACCACGGATATCTGATCTTGGCAAGCTTCAAAGTGAAACATTCCGTGTAGATTGCCGAAATTAAAATGCAAATAGCTGAACTTAATATGGTCAGAATATGGCTCAGCACCTCCAATGTAAGGGTGGTTTGATAGAAAATTCAAAGAATAAAGTGACCCAGACATGGAATGATGCAGAAAATGGAGAATCAAAGAAGAATCCGCCCCAAAGCTACATGTTATGGAAGTTTTTTTAATATATTTCGGGAATTTCGTTCATATTCATTAAACTTCTACTAATTTTTGGACAGAACCCTATTAGTCATTTTAGCTCCATGTCTGAAGAATTAATGCTGGAAACATTTGCACCGTGCCCATGTTCAATAATATTGTGGCTAGCGATATCTGAACTAAGTATCAAAAAATGGAAAACAATTTGAATGTAAAATTTAAATCCATTTCTTACTTGCAAGATCCTTCGACATTTCAATGCAAAATGGAAACATTCTTCATCAGCTACTGAAGTCAGAAAATCTTTCTTTCTCTTGTATCCGCCATTGCTGAGCCTTTGCAAGCGATTTCACATCGGTTTTCCCATTTCCCATAGCAGCTTGTGAGACCCGCTGTGGGTAAGCCTGGTGAATTTTTCCATTGGCGGTAGAAGGCTGAGAGCGATTGAATGAACAAAGAGGGTAGTTGTGTGAAAGAGACTACAGATATTGGAGGGGTGGAAAACTTTTGGAGGAAAGTTGGCACCAATTATAATTCAAAAGTTCAATTCTTCTCCACCAATGTTCAAATCGTCCAGACTCCCACCATCTCCTTTTATAAACCACAATTGCGAAACCGCTCACTTCCCGCTATTTATTTAAAATGAAATTAATGCCGCCATCACAAAGTGGTGTCTCCTAATGATATGAGTTGGTTTTAAATTGCTTTTAAAGTAGCCAAACATGTCTTTATAGAGTGGAAGAAAGTCAGAAATGTTATATATTGTAAATTCTATATCAGTACACAAGCAACAAAGCATTTAACATTATATAGCCATGATATATATTATTTAATCTCAAGTTAAACAGTGTATAAAATATTCAGTGTTTTCTTCCAAGGTGCATGTTGGTTTTTATCATATGGTGTGTGTTGGTTTTTTTTTGGTTGGTAATTTTCAAACTTCTTTGATTAGAAATGTTATAAGGTATATTTTTTAAACCATTCATTTTGTAAATATAATTAAGATTATTAATATTTAATAATCAGTATGGGTATTATGCCACACTTTATTATGATGTAAATATTTTTTCAAATGTATGTATTGCTGAAATTGAAGGGAGAAATCTATATGAATCTCGATATCTAGGAGAGAAACTTCATTGAGGGAAAGTTGTGAGGGGATTGGGAAAAATTTCTATTTAACTAAATTAATTAATCAACGGACAAACTTGAGGAATAAGGAAGGGGGAATAGAAGAAATTTTGGGAAAAAATAGAGAGAAAGTGAAGATTAAAGAATAATGCAAAGGGAACAGGAGGAGAACCATGGAGAATTGTTTACCATAAAAGCATTGTAACCTGTGAATTGGGTGCACAAAACCTTTCCACACTTGAGTGTAAGGAAGTGATGTGCAATAGAAGGCAATATGAAGCCTCTTGAATTAGGGGCACTTGGTGTGGAGGTAAACACTGAAGTGAATGGGGATTGGCAATAAATGAGGGGTTTCACCAAGTTCGGGGACCTGAAATAATTTTGAAAATTTGTTTGACTAAAGAACATAAGGCATAGTTAGAGAAGGGAAGAACTAAAGGTAGGGCTCCTTTTTTTGTTATGCAGGTTTTACATGGCCCTATTTGTTGTGTTGCAAGGCCCCCACTTAGCATTGAAGTGTAATTATTTAACCTTATCGAAGGAGAGTGGCCTTAACCATGAGTAGTGTAACAAACCCTCCTACTCCCTGGGGTTATTCTTGGGTAGTGGAAGGTGTTACTTTAAAATTAACCGAAACTCCAAGGTATATTATGAAAATGGGGTCACAAAAATCATATTTTCCCAAACTCCTTGAAACTCAAAACCAATGCCACCATCTTGTTCGATTAAACCAAATGTGGTGTAATCGTCTTTAATGGTGGTCGATTATACAAGGAGAGGATTTTACAAGGAGGCACTGGATTTTTAATGTGATATGAAAAAAACAAGTACCGAACCTAACCATTTCACACTCACCAATGTTTTGTCTACATCTACTAATTTGGTAAATTTGGAACATGGCAAAGGAGTCTTGTTTTGTGATCACCTCCCACGAGGATTCACCAACACCTTATCTAATTATGCTAGATTAAAATGTCTTAGGCTCTCGACAGCGAAAAGGAACATAATGCATGCGCCCTCAATCTCTTCTACATACTTGTAGATCTCCTCCCAAACCAAAGCCACTAGTGTTGGGTGTTCACTTTGGCCTGAATTTTGTGCAAACATCCTGAGGTAAGGAACTGTTGCACCAAGGTATGGATCCATTATGTGTCATATCCACTGAAGGAGAACATGTTCGAAACAATAGGTAAATTCTCACAACTATCCCTTTGTGGGATGTTGAGAACTCCAAAATTCCACATGCTCATTAATGAAATCTATAAATTGAGAACTTTCGTACAAGACTTGAAGTCATACTGAACTTGAACCAAAAGGCTCAGGATCTAGGTAGCACAAAGGAACATCCGCAATATGATTTGTACTATTCTCATTTAGATCATTTTGCATGGATATCTTCTAGAGTTGAAATGCATATTCCAGGTTCCATAGAACATCTCCCATGGAAGGCTTGTCGAAGCCCATCTCTTCCAAGAACTTTTCGGTAGTCTCCCTAAACATTTTCAGAGAACCTGGGTTGATGGTCCCAACAAGGTGAGGGTCAATGATTTTTTCAAGCTTGCCCTTTTTCTGCTAGTGTGTTTCCCTTGCACACAAGAACTCTAGTAACACTACTCTAAAATAATACACATCAAATTTCTCTGTCAATTGCTGCCTTTTGAAGTATTCAAGATCAAGGTACCCAAGGGCCAAAACTACCTTTGGATCTAGTCTTTGAATATCCAAAGTCTGCCACCTTTTCCCATGAGCCTATTATTTAGATAACAACAGAGGATTCATGACAAGGGAATTAGATTACATTGACCATATATTGGAGCTTCATTGGTATCTTGCCAGTCAAACAGTTTTCCAACAAGTCGAGGGAATCTAAGTTGGTGCAGTTGAAAATGAAATGAAAGATATATTGTTTTGCCAAGGCCAAATCCCATGATGCTAAGCTTGAAAACCCTCTCATTATCGCAGGTCAAGCCTTCGAGCTCTAAGATTATGATGCTGCAGGGGTTTTGACCTTGTCTCCAATTCACGATCACACCTTCGAGTTCTAAGATGGTGACATTGTAGGGGTTTTTATTTTATCTCTAGTCCACTGGGTGAGCTTGGGTACATAAGCCTGGCACCATGTTAGGTTAAGGGGCATTATGAGTATTTGATGAATAAATCTAGATAGAGAAATGGAATTCTTGAGACATTGGCTATCATACATATTTGGTTTCCTCTATCAATGTACCAAAGTCATCATTCCTCCAAAAGGAAACTTCTTCCCATCTAGCAGTGGGAGTTGTCTCTGTGCTTCTCTGTGGTGGTGGGAGACGACATTTGGCTCCTTCGCTGGTGGTGTTTGTTTTCTATAGTGGGGGATCTGGTCTCTGGAATCTGCACATTGCGGGGTTCCTCGACCTTAGCAAATTATTAAGCCCCTAGTGTGGTGTGGGTGTTCTCCCTCCCTTGTCGTCCATGGCCCTGTGGGGGTGGCAGAATCACAAAATTATCATGGTGGCTCCACGCCAAGGTGGAAAGAATGTGGGGGCATGCGTGACTCGCTAGTGTGGGTACGCATGGGGGCCGTGGAGGAGGTAAGCGGGGGGATAGCTGAGGTGGGGGTTTGAGGGTTCAAAATCAAAGTCGTCGGGGCACAGGAGGCTGTGGTGGCAAAGGGAATCATGGGTTTGATTGATTTGAGGTAAATGAGGGGCAAGTTATCCAACATTGCTGCCTATAGAAATGTCAAGCACTTATCAACAGCCTGATGGAAAGAGTTGACACAACTGAGAGATTTTGTTGTGAGGAGCATGCAGAGCAGATGGAAACATTGGACTGAATGCAATATTTACAGTGCCAAGTCTCTCCGACTGGTATTGGTTTGGCAAGACCAAAATCAACTCACTGTAAAAGTAGAAAAGTTGGAGACTTGGTTGGCGGACTTTGAAGGGCGTGGTCAGCGTGATTTCTGTCCTGATCCATCGCATCTAGAAACAACCCCTGACAACCCTGCATCCATCACATTGGATGACTATTATGCTATTTAGTGTTCTTTATGTTTTATATGTGTTTTGGTGCCTCTGGCCCAACTGTTTATGGACAATGTTCCTAGTCCCTCTTTTGTATTTTTTTGCATCTAGTGCAAATTTTTGTCAACAAACCAAGTTGAGGTGACACCACCTGTTTTGTAACTGGCTATATGTAATCCGTTTTTCCTACATGAATATAACATTGACTTAAAAAAAACAAAGGTTCATACATCATTAAAAAATTAATTAAGTTTCATACTTAAATTAATAAATTTTCATACCTACATTCGAGGACTCTACGAACATCATGAAATGGTTCAATGGAACATAGAGATGCCAAAATTTCATTTTATCTACTTTTCTTGATGAGGTAAATATTGTAAAAGCCTATTTTAACCAGATATATGCTTGTCATATTTACAGGGAACGAAATAGTGAAGCATACTTCCTATTAGAGGAGGGCGCTCGTCAAGATATGGGGCACTAGGTCGTTGTAGCGGTTGAAGGAGGTCAGATCCGAGGGATTGAACAACCTCCTTTTGCCCGCTAATTTCCAGCTGCTCTTACTTGCTGCTCCTGATGTTTCTGATCATAATATACTTTTTGTTTTTATAGATTCCTATTTGGTATAACTATCTGAATATGTCTATACTTTTTGTCTCTGTTTCGGATTGTTTTCCTCATTAGGAGATCTAGGAGACTGGTCTTTTCTCTGCTTAAAACATTATGCCTTTGAAAACTTTCAAAATTGGAATAGTGTCTACCACCCAATTTTTCTTCCTTTTGATGATTTCAAATAGATATAGTCTGCTTTCATCCCTGTTTCAGGTTCTTCCACAATAAAGTGGAAGCCTGGGGGCTGAACGGAGACATCATTTAAAATGTTTTTTTTTTTTTGACAAAGCTGAGAGGATTGATAGATACATCTCCTCTTCAGTTGCAACTCCATTTTTTCCTTTGTTTCAAAATAAAGGAAAAATACAGTTCTTTGAATGCTTATGCATATACTATATATAACCTTCTACTTAATCAATAGATGGGTTCGATTGTTTCTTTGGAAAAATAAATATATTTTCATACCTATTTACTAAATAGGTCTATAAATATATATTTTAGGTTTATCTATTTAATTAGTATTTATCAAATGTAAATATGACGATTTAATACTATATTTAAATGAAATCACATGTTTAACATAAGAAATATTATATTTATCTATTTATTGAATGTAAATATGAAGATTTAACCTTAGATTTAAAACAACTCACACTTTTAACATAAATCAATGAAGTTTAAAAATTAAAATTTATGGCCAAATATTAAATCTAAATATGAATATTAATTTGGCTATCTAATTAATATTACCTTTACTAAAATTATAATGAAGGCATTCGTGTAAAGTTGATAGATGATACATGAAATTATGTTAATTATAGACGAATCCGTCTGCACTGTTAAACTTTAGAGAGAAAAGGGTTTTCAAAATTTTAACACTGTAAATTCAGAGACCTCTTTGTCTCTAAATTTTAACACTTCAAATGGATTCAGAGACACCTATAGTGAAATGTAACACTTCGGTACCAAAAGTGAAATTTTCCATATATGGAGTGACACAATTAAAAATTACTAACATAAATGACTAATTCATATACTTGTTGTACTTGTTATTTGGGCGTCATATTTTTATTCTTAGACTATAATAGTCATTTACATTAATCATTATTAATTTTGTCACTTATTGTCTAGTCATATATTCTAATCCTAGACTAGATTAGTCATTTAAGATAGTCGTTTTTACTTTAGTCACTTATTATCTAGTCATATATTTTATCCCTGGACTAAATTAGTCGTTTAAGTTAGTCACTTATTATCTAGTCGTATATTTTATTCAAATACTAAATTAGTCATTTAGGTTCGTCATTTTTAGTTCGGTCACTTAAAATTGCTCAAATTTAGTAGTAATTCACTTGAAATAATTGCAGTGACTAACATTTTTAGTCACCTAGTCATTAATTTCATCATTTTTTACTAGTGCTAGAGCATAGCATTCTACACCTTCAAGTTTTTGGTGATTCAAAAATTATCATTAATTGGTTCAACAAAGAAGCAACATGTCATGTGCACACACTTATTTCTATATTGGAAGATATTTGGAGATTAAAAGACCTTTTCTCATCAATCTCTTGCTCTCACATATACAGGGAACACATTTGCATTTCTGACAAGCTTTCCAAGTAGGCAGAAGTCCAACACAGGGGGCTCTGGTACATAGAGGAACAAAATGACACACAAAATTTCAGCTATTATCATCGTCCATTTATTGAACAGCCTGATAACGTAACACAATTGATCTGATATAGACAAATTTTTGGATAATTTTTGACAGTTTTTGATAGACAGTATCGACAGACCTGGTTTAAAAATTGTAATTATTGTAATTATGCTATATCATAGTTTATTGATGTACACCCCATTGAGGGAATTTTTGAGGAACTAAATGTAAGTGACAACAGTCACAACATGCATATGTAATGCATCTACAACATGTAATTTTCAAACTTAATGAAAATTATGATTTTTCCTTGGGAAAAAAAGACTATTCTATTATATTGCACATAAAATAAACTATGAAGCTTTCCTCCAGAGTAGTTATGCTAGCCAATTCCAGAAGGATCAGAGTTCAAAAAAACAAAAATAAGACTTCCCTAGTTGGGGAAACCACCATTTACAAAAAATATCTAAGGGATTATTGAATTGTTCAGGAAAAACATGAAAATAGAAAGGTAAATATTCATAAAGAGAGGTAACCTCTCGATTTTGAGACTGCATGGCATGCTACTTGTCATGAGGGAGAGGCTCTTTGATGATGAGGCACTTGTAGTCATCCAACATTTCCTCATCTTTCTTCGACGATTGCACTGTGGGCTCAGTCGTAGCGACAGAATGCACAAGGTTGTTGCTGCCTTCTCCCTTGTCATCTGTTGAACACTCTGGACTATAGCTGCCTTCACTGCTGGAAGAATGTGTGCCTGTTTTGACGGGTAACGCCTAAAATTTCCGGGAATGCTGAGGGGGAGAAGGGGAAATGGTGGAGTTCATGAGACACTTTCTTGCACCAAAGCTAGTAGAGCTGGATGGAGCTTCCTGAAAGCGTACAATGAGGGTGGCGGTGACTAGAGGGTGGTCCAAGTAGCTAGAGGAATAATAATGAAACTTGTAGGAGGCCAAATTATCCCTAGCAGGAGGAGGGCAATTATCCTCATGAATGGAGATGGGAGGGCGAGACGTCTGACTTCTGCCTTGGCCCCTATGACACCTCATCCTGTGCCTTTGCAAAATGTCTTTGCAGGAGGGAGCTGGTGCAAGGGGAGATGCAAGGGTGGTAGGAGGCCAAAGGCAACGAGGTAAGCGAAGAGAGGTCACATAAGAGCTTGATGCTGCAACTGGTAAAAAAAACCGAAAGGATGAGGCTGCAAAAGAAAAATGCCGACAAAATGGTGAGGGGCGCCATGAAATAGCATGAGGGCCTACAAACCGGACTATCATAAATGTTGGAGGTAGAGGCATTAACGTTGGCGTGAGGCAGGTAGCTAGAGAATTTAAGGGCAGACGGATGGGAGCCATGTGTGGCCATGTGGCCAAGCCAGATGCCACACGGAGGAGCCGCCATGTCCCTAATCAAATCAAACACCCGCATCCGGGGTTGATATTAATATTAATGTTATTATTATTTAAAAAAATATAATTTAGTTAATATTTACGATTTTTCTAATTTTAACAACTTGAAATGATTGTAGAAATTATACAAACATATGTATATCAATGGATTGAATCCGATCAAGCAATGTACTAAATCTAGATAATGAATCCTTCTACAAATCAATTGCGAAAAATAAGCACGATCGCCAATCACAACAAGTGCAGAAAGAAACAAATCAAACCACAACATAGATATTTTCCCGGGGAAATCTTGATTCTCAAAACCCCTCTATCTTCTATTGTATATTCACCATGGAATCATGAAACAATAACAATGCACTATTCTTGCAAGAGTCTCCTGCACTCTCACAACTGTCTCACAATGACCCGGACAAAATCGACCAAAACTTAGCCAATTCTCAGCCTCTAATCAGTATGCGTTGCTTGCACAATTCATGTGGAATTAAATCCTTATTCTTTATGAATTTCAACCTTCCAAAACTACGCAAGGATCATGGGCAATCTAATGGATGTCTGGTTGCATGCGGGCAACCTATTAATCACACAATTGATAGTTAACATCCCTTTAACCTTTGTACTAATTGGGTCTCCACTGGAACTAACATGCATGTAGCTATTAACAATAAATCATCAGTTGCATGGCATATCACTGATTTTGAATAAAATATGATTTAATTCACTTGATATTTCACTAGTGCAACAAACAGTTATAACTAGTTCAACTGACTTTAACTCACCTAACTGAGTTAACTGATTACTCATGCATTAAACTAATGCACCAATTGAAATTCGAACTCCATAACTAATAGAATCACTCTACATGCCTCACCAACTACCCTCAACTTGAAATATATGAGCTAAATGAGTTTATCACACTCAGTTAACCATTACAAGTGATTGTGAGATAATATTAAATTTTATTGTCCAATTTAATTAAGGGAAAATTAAGTTAGACACTGCACCAATTTAATTAATTAAATTGGCTTTCACACTAATGTATCACTAGGACCTATTGTTCCACACTAGTGTGTGTGATGAAATTTCTTATTGGACTTTCAACACTCCCTTTCAACAAGAAAGGGATTATCTCCCACCCCAATCCCACCTCTATGGTATTCGAATTTGCTCTTGGCGAGCACCTTCGTCATAATATCTGCATCCTGATCTTCCATGGGAATGTAATGAAGTAACATAATGCGCCTCTTAACACAATCTATTAGATGGTTTTATCGAATTTCTATGTGCTTGGACCTATCATGGAATACTGGATTAACTGAAAATTTAATGCAACTCTGGTTATTGCAATGTATCACCGTCGGATCCATCTGAGAACCAAACAAACCAACCAGGATCTTTCTCATCCAAATGGCCTCACATGCAACTTGACTTGCTGCCATGTACTCCGCCTCGACTGAAATGAGTCCCACAAATCACTGCTTCCTACTGTACCAAGAAACTGTTGTCAATCCTATGCTGAAGATCCCTCCCGATGTGCTCTTTCTGTCTGATGGAATACCTACTCAATCTGCATCGGTGAAGCCTTGTAGCTTCACCCCCTCTGTCCGTCTGTACCATAATCCATACTCTATAGTGCCTCTGAGATATCTCAAGACATGCTTCCCCGCCTTCCAAAAGAGCTTGGTCGACTTAACCAAAGCTTGACTCAGCTGGTTAACTGTGTAGAAAATGTATGGTCTGGTGTTCACTAAGTACATTAGTGAACCCACTAGCTTCCTGTAGAAAATAGTGTTCACTACTTCTCCTAAAGTAGCATCCTCTTTACTCCAATTTCCTAGAAGAGGATTATCAATGGGTTTACATCTTTCCATGTGAAACTTATCCATAATCTCTTTGGCATACTTGCCTTGAGAAATAAATAGTTCACCAACTTGCTTCCCTATTTCAAAACCAAGGAAATAGTGAAGGAGTCCCATGTCCTTCATTTCGAACTCCCTTGCAAGATCTTCCTCGCAAGAAGTTATCAGTTTCTCATCACCTATCAAAATTAGATCATTAACAT
The DNA here is from genome assembly GCA_034641835.2 of Pinus albicaulis. Lineage (NCBI taxonomy): Eukaryota > Viridiplantae > Streptophyta > Pinopsida > Pinales > Pinaceae > Pinus > Pinus albicaulis. The sequence goes on along the minus strand of CM076571.1, from coordinate 908,749,347 downwards.
ATAGTACGATAATCAAGAGCTTACCATCAACCACAATTTGGTATAGGTTTGCATCCGCTTCACTTTTGGTGAAGCCCAACTTGGTGAAATAGCTGTCAATCTAAGTGTACCAAGCACGAGGTGCTTGCTTTAGCCCATACAGTGCTCTCTTGAGTCAGCATACATGCGACTCACTGTGAAATATCTCAAAACCTTCTGGATGCTCTATGTACACTTCTTCCTCAATAACTCCAATGAGAAACACAATTTTCACATCCATCTGATGAATGCGCCACCCCATCTGCACTGAGAGTGCAAGGATAGATCTAACAGAGGAGTATCTCGCAACTGGTGCAAAAGTCCCCTCAACTTGTGAGAATCCCCGGGCCACAAATATGGCCTTGTAATTCTCCACACTGGTATCCGTTTCCTGCTTCACCTTATAGATCCATTTAGATCCAACAACTGGTTTTCCGACCAGTCTTGGGACAACTTCCAATGCACTGCTGTTGACGATGGAGCCATACTCCTCTACCATAGTGTCAACCGAAATTGGTTGTTTCACTGCTTCCTCAAAGGAAGATGGTTCTGTCACAATACACTTGCTCATAAGAGCCATGTATCTAGTAAACATGTATGGAGATTGTCTTTGTCTGCGCAATGAAATAGGTGCTCCTACATTCTCTGCCACATCAAGTCTCAATCTATCAGCTTCCATGGTGTGCGTTCTACCATTTCTTGTGGATGTATCTGCATGAGTGTTTTATGTGACTCCATGATCCTCTGCATGTGGCCGCTCCACATCTTCAGGTTCATTATTTGGAACTAAGAGTTCCTCATCTGCATGCAAATCCAGCTCCCTCTCAAGGGAAAATCGCATGACTTTCTCCTCATCAAATTTTATATCCTGTCTCACAATATTCCTCCTGTTGTTTGGAAAATAAACCTGATAGTTGTGGGGAGTATCAGTGTACCCCAGAAATATCCCAATCTTAGATGTTGGTTTGAGCTTCTTCCTGGCGTATTTTTTCACATACACATAAACAAATGAGCCAAAGATATTAAAATATGAAACATCAAGTTTCTTACCAGTAAAATGCCCCTCTGGTGTACTCATGCCAAGTATTCGATGAGGACTACGGTTTTGCACAAATACCACCGTGTTGCAAGCCTCCACCCACAGATGCAACGGTAGGCCTTGATCATGCAACATTGCTCGTGCTACACCCACAATTTTTCTATTCTTTCTTTCTGCGACCCCATTTTGTTGTGGGTTATGAGGCACAATAAACTCTCTCTGAATTCCTTATTTTCTATAGAAGTTATTGAATTCATTTTATATGTACTCACCACCATTATCGCGCCTAAGAGCCTTCACATGCTTCCTCGTGTCTTTCTCCACCAATGCTTTGAACTCAAGAAATTTTGAGAACATCTGATCTTTCTTCTGCATGAAGTAGATCCAACACTTTCTAGAAAAATCATCAACAAATATGACATAGTACTTTTTATTTGCTGTTGAAGCAGTAGAGAATGGTCCACACATGTCTTAGTGAATTATCTCAAGGATTTTTGAAGCTCAGTTCTCCTTCTCATGAAAAGTGGCTTTTGCATACTTCCCCATAGTACATCCCTTGCATGTGTCTAACTACACAAGAGTACCCTTGGGACGGCTTGTAGAAATCTGCTGCATGACCTTTAAGGCTCCATGGTGTAGATGGCCCAATCTCCTGTGCCATAACTCACCCTCATCCTGCCTCACCACTTTGTCTGCCTTACCCATCAATGCCACACAACCATCTACATCAATTTTATAGAGATTCGTCACATGAATCCCAATCTTCTTGGCTTGTATTGTTGCTTTGTATCGAAGGAAAGATTTTCCTTCGCTGAAAACAATGTCATAGCCTCTATCCTCCAACATTGCGAGTGAAACTAAATTTTTCTTCAAGACTGGTACATGAATTACATATTTTAATAAGAAGGGTTTACCTGACTCTCTCTAGAAGGTAACTGTACCAATCCGGTAGCACTATACCACCCGTCATCGCCCATTTCAATATGCATCTTGAGGTCCTTCTCCTCCAAGCTACTGAAAATTTCTTTGTCTCCCGTCATGTGAAAGGATGCACCACTATCCAAGTACCAAACCTATCCCATTGCACTTGACACCATGCATGCAATGAGCGAGAAGCCAAGCTCAAATTGCAAGGCCAAAGCCTCACCAGATGCAGATCCTGAAGCCTTCTTGTTCTTCTTATTTTGTGGACAATTAGTGGCATAATGTCCATACTCGAGATAGTGAAAACACTTCACTTTGGACATGTAATGCTTCTTCCCATATTTTTCAGACTTAGATTTGGAATAGGATTTATTTCCTTTGTCCTTCCTCGCCTTAGCAGCCAAAGCACAATTTTCTTCATCTTCATTCTTAGATGAAGATCCATCCCTGGTATTCCGCCTGAATTATTCTTGCACCAAATCCGACGAAAGTCATTCCCAATTTGGCAGCTTTTCCCTCCCATTCACAGAGTCCTGATAAGAGCTAGGCTCACCAAGTCATCATCCGTGACAATAATTCTGATGCTCCCAAGCTCATCCCGACATTGGACAAACTTTGTTAAATATTTTGGAATGGTGTCGCCTTTATCCATTTTGATTTTCCTGAGCTTGTCCTTCAGTGGAAATTTTAGATGATCACTGCTACTCTAAAACAGATCTGTCAAGGCTTTCCAAATTTCATATGGTATTGCTTTTCCATGGAGACTTGAAACAATGTGGTCTCATACTCCCTCAAGTAAGATCATCCTCGCCTTTACAACCTTCTTTTTCCAAGCATCAAGATTTCCGGCATCTACTACATCGTGTTTGGGAATGTCATTGTTAATGAATTATTTCAAACCATTGTCCTCCAGTACTGCCTCCATCCTGTATTTCCACACAATATAATTGGAACTTCCCTCGAGTCTATACTCCAATCTCAAGCCATTGAAAGCCATTTCAATCCTGATTTTCCTGTCGCACCAAGAATACTTTTGCAAATTCGAATTCTATTAAGTAACAAACTCAGACTCTCCTCCACTATAGTGATTTATTGTGCTTTGATACCATGTATAAATTATACAAACATATGTATATCAATGGATTCAATCCGATCAAGAAATGTACTAAAGCTAGATACTAAATCCTTCTACAAATCAATTTCAGAAAATAAACATAATCGCCAATCACAACAAGTAAATAAAGAATCAAATCAAACCATAACACATATAATTTCCTAGGGAAAACTTACTGCTCAAAACCCCTCTATCTTCTATTGTATATTCACCATGGAATCATGAAACAATTACAATGCACTCTTCTTACAAGAGTCTCCTACACTCTCACAACTGTCTCACACTGACTTGGACAAAATCGACCAACACTTAGCCAATTCTTAGTGTCTAATCAACATGCCTTATGCAATTCATGTGGAATGTAATACCTATTCTTTAGGAATTTGAGCCTTCCAAAACTACGCAAGGATCATGGGAAATCCAATGGATGTTTGGTTGCATTCCGACAACCTACTAATCACACAATTGATAGTTAACATCCCTTTAACCTTTGTCTCAATTGGGTCTCTACTGGAACTGACATGCATGCAAATATTAATAGTAAATCATCAATTGCAAGTCAGATCACTGATTTTGAATTAAATATGATTTAATTCACTTGATCTCTCACTAGTGTAACAAAAAATTAAAACTAGTTCAACTAACGTTAACTCACCTAACTGAGTTAACTGATTACTCATGCATTAAAAGAATGCACCAACTGCAATTCGAACTCCATAACTAATAGAATCACTCTGCATGCCTCACCAACTACCCTCAACTCGAAATACATGAGCTAACTGAGTTTATCACACTTAGGTAACTATTACAAGTGATTATGACATAAGATTACATTTTATTGTCCAATTTAATTAAGGGAAAATTACATTAGACACTCCACCAATTTAACTAATTAAATTGGCCTTCACATTAATGTATCTCTAAGACCTGTAGTCCTACACTAGTGTGTGTGCTACAATTTCTTGTTGGACTTTCAACACCATCCCAATAGTAAATACATCAAACATAACTATAACCATCCTATTTATGTATTTGAAGTCTCTCTTGACATCTTCTTCTTCTGAATGTCCTTGATTCTCTCCAACACCTGACATGATGGCTATGGATTCAAGCGCAACTTCTAATGCTTTCACCTCTTCAATCAACTCAGCTTCTTGTACAAATTGGACCTCTTCAATCTAAGCTTCTTGAGACAAAACTTGAAGTTATTCAAGTGCAGCTATGAGTGGAAATTTGAATGAATATGATGCTCTTTTAGCTCTCATTCTTCAGGTCCTAATCTCAGGACTTTCAACCAACAATTTCCCTTCAACTTCTACAACTTTAACCTTGTCAGCATCAAACAATTGCAACCATTAAACTTGCAAAAAACTGAAGCAATTATCAAGCAAATAACCTTGCCTTTCAACCAAGATTTAAACCTTACTCTGATACCAAATTGATCTGAATTTTAATGTTAGTTTTGTTGTGCTAATTTCATTTTTAGATATAAAACTTATTTACTGATCTTATGCTTGATGTATAGGCTCCCTTGTTGCTTATGTGTGTCAAATAGGTAATTAAAACTGAATTTTATGAGGGAATTTGAAAACATAAAGCATGAATTTAAATGGATGAACAATAGAAACATAAAAAAAAACAAGAAACCATTACAACTGATCCATTAAAACAAAGTTTTGATGAAGGAGTTCACCCCTCCTGGGCTACATCTCCTTGGTCCAGCTTCATAGCTTGGGCCTTTGTATTAGATCAATTGTGCTCAAATTGTTGTTTACATGCATAAAAATATTTTGAAACCTATTCCATTGAGTTCAAAATGTCGAAATATATCAGAAATGACTATTTATTTACTCAATTTGGTTACCATATGCTCTAGGCATGGCCTTCCCTTCTGGTGGCCTTGGGCTTCAAAATTCAAGAAGGAAACAAAAACCTCTGTATATGAGCCACTCTACCTATGAAACCTATTCCATTGTGTTCATAGAATTCCAGTTAGCCAAGAATGACTATTTTTGAGCTCAATTTGGTCGAAAATTGACTCGGTTATGGCAAAAACAAACTTTCCCCCAATTTCTCCTCCAAATCTAGAAAAACTCCAGACAACTCCGACAAATTTTGTGGAATCCACCAAAAATAAAACTCTTCTAAAGGTGCCACTAATTAGTAGGATATTAATTAGTCGTTAATCTATAATTAACTGGTAGATAAGCGCACTTGAAATTCGTGTTTATGGTTGAGTTTTGGAGCTCGGTCATATCGTTGGGTCACGTGTAAGAGCACTGGGCCGCAGGGCTGTCCCCCTTCGCTCCCACCACCAGATTCTACGTACTCTTCAAATATAATTTCGATGCCAATTTTTTCGAGGAATGGGTTAGCAAATCAATGGTAAAAGATTGTTGTGTTTGGAGGGAGGTCACGAGGTTGAACCCCGATCTTGCCCCCATAATTGTTTTTGCAATGAATAACCCAACGCATATGACGTGCCATCGGATTATCATATGCCTCCATACTTTATAATATATATTCCACGTATTAAATACGCATACCCACAGACTTTGCAATATGCATAACGCCTCCAACCTTAGAAATATAATGTGTTTGCGGACTTTGCATATATTTAATATGCCACCATATTTGAACCTTAATGTATATGATCCAATGCGGACTTGCAATTAACATAAGTTTTAACTTTGTTGTCCGAACTAATATATATAAACTATGGTTTGGATAATAATATATATGCGGAATTAATAGAATTAGTCAAGGTTTGATATTAAATTAATAACATATATATATATATATATATATATATATGATCTTAACCATACTATATATATATATATATATACATTAATTCCAACTTTTATTAATTAAAAATAATAATTTCTAGCACATAAATTCATAAATCCAAATTCAACCTTAGGAGGTCATTGGACAAATTTCTCCTTCACAAATAAAATTAGTGAATCCAATAGTGACACTTGTCACAGTACCATTAAAAAAAAACTGAAGAATATTCCTTGAATGCTCACTGGGCTGCCATGTCATCAATCTTTACCTCTTCCGCATTTTTTTATATAAAAATTTGCTTCTCCTGAATGACGTTCAACATACCATAACTTCCTCATCCTAACTTGATTTTTGAAGAAACAAGTTGCATTGGATTCCTTACGACGGGCTGGTCGCTATCATTCTGATTTCATTCAATTATGAGAAATTTAATTTTTTAGCTAAAATACTGAGCCTCTGATTAACTAGTTACCACATTATTTACCATATAAATACCTACTTGTTTGATATGAATTTATTGTTGTTTTATTTTATAGGTTTTCTAAGTGTGGACAATGGTGGAAAAGTGGAAATTGTGCATTGAAGTTTCCTGTCGTCCAAATCTTGGACAAGCCACTTTTAAATATGTGCTTTATAATGCAACGCGAAATCATGTCATTCATAGAGAGATAGATGTACATTGGAGGACAACTAATAATGAAGCCTACTATATTGCCCTTGTTGAGGGCTTTAAAGAGGAAAAAAACAATGCTGTCAATGATATTGCAGTTTACATGAACTAACAACTCATATGCAATCAACTCAATGGCATCTTCAAAGTTCGAAAAGCTAATTTAAAACTCCTATACAAGGAAGCAATAATGTGGAGCTCTCAGTTTAAATATTTCAGAAACAATGGCTTGTAGACATTCATAGGATCTCCACTAATATACTGGTGGAAGGAATGTCAAGTGTAGATGCAGGTGTCAGAGATGACACCAAATCATGATCTATTGCAAGAGAAGTCATCAATCAACATCATGATAAGTCTCAAATATGTGAATGTGTTATTCTTATAATTTTACTTCGGGCTATCTTGGCATGGTTCTTTCACTAGAGAAGAACCCATTATAATATTTTCATGGTTCACGATATAATAGATGAGTCTTTTTGAGGGTATAATTATTTTCTTTTGTGTTATTTTACCATGCACTACAAGGAAAAGACCATCTAGCAGATGTTTTTGAGGAACCCCACAAAAAAATACCCTATACATCTGTTTCTAGCAGAGGTTGGCAGGCGAAGGGTTTTGCGGATGTTTTCCGCTCGATGCACTTATCATTAAACGTCGCCCCAGTGTTCTGCAATACTGAAAGCACCAGATGGCATAAAAACATTTGCACACCAGACACCATGCACTCCATACACACCCGCCCGGTGCGTTGTATTATTCTATAGCACCGGTGTATCACACATCTTCCGCGTCGGTGCATTATAAAACACCGTGCCAAAACCGAAAATGCCCGGTGTGGTAGAACGAAACTGCACCGATGCATCATAAAACATCACGCCAAAACACAAACCAACCGGTGTGTTTGTAAGAAACAACATTGGTGTGCCTATAAACCACGTGCACTAGTAAAGGGTTAAATTAAAAAAAAAAATTACGGCAAAAAACCCAGATTTTTCATTTTTCTAGTGCTCCTGAGCTCTCAATTACTGGTGCATGCTCTACCATAGAATGCATTGGTGTGCAAAAAACATTAGCACACCGGATAGAGTGCACGACGTACACACCCTCCCAAGGCGTCCACTTACGGTAATGCACCGGTGCTTCACTACTCTTCCGCGCTAGTGCATCATAAAACATCATGCCAAAACATAAACGTGTTGGTGCGTTCTTATCCAAGAGCACCAGTGCGCCTATAAAACACATGCACCAGAATAGCGTTAAATATAAAAAAAAATTAAGGCCAAAAAACCAGTGCTTTACGACTATTCCACACTGGTGCTTTACGAATATTCCACCCCAGTGCACCATCAAAACAACACGCCAAAACTGGAATTTCCTAATGCAGTGTTATTGAACCACCTGGGTGCATTATAAACAACGCGCCAAATCCTGTACCGCCTAGTGCGGTTGTAAGTAAGTGTACTGGTGCGCCTATAATACCCCAAGCAATGAAACAGGGTTAAATAAAAAAAATTGCGTCCACAAAACTGAATTTTTCACTTTCCTCAATTCTCCAAAACTCTCAAGCACCGGTGCCATTTCCCATTCTCTGAGCCGCCCTGACATCGGTGCTCTCATTGCACCCATTGCACGCACTGCTACTCTACATTGGCCACCAATCTCCAGCTTGCATTTTGAAAAACGATGGACAAATTTTCTTTTTTACAGCCAATATGCCTCCTCGATGGCGAAATGTACAGGTATTTTTTTAGTTTTTCCATAATTGAGCCTTTTAGCAGATTAAAATTTGAAATAACCTTAAAAATAACCATTAAAAAAAAAAAATGTCGCTCGGTGCACCTAAGCCGTTTGGCTCGCACTAGATAATGGTGCTGCATGTAAAATTTACAGGTCATACCACCACCGGTTCTAATGGTATCCGCATCGTTTCCGAGGCAGTATCGAAAGGTGCCCCACATAATTTTAAATTAAAAAAAAAAAAATTGCGGTGCGCTCATTTAGCCAGGCACACCATTGACCAAGGGAATCCCAGTGCAGTGCGTTAACGGTATTATTCATCCTGGTATATGTCAGCGCAACGCATTCTGCATTCCAAGAGGGTTAACGTTGCGGCCAGGTAAAAGGCCGCACCGTCGAATATGTAATTTTCATGAAGTCGGTGCGCTGACAGGACTATATGCTCTGGGGCGTCTATTTCAGTCAGCGCATCGCTATTCTGAACCTAGATATAGTCAACGGTGCTTGAAAGATAGACAGTTGCACCAAGGCCAGTGCGTTGTATTTCATTAGGGGCACTGGGAACGGGGCGCTACAAAATTAAGCCGCACCGCCAACGGTGCATAACTGTTTTTTTGGCGCACCGACTGGTTTGTTTTTTTTTTCAAAAAAAAATATATATATGTATATTCCTAAATACATGTCTGTTTTAATAAAAAAAAATTGTTTAATATGTGAATGATTCAGAGAGAAGAGGAGGAACAACATCAACAATAGGCTGAACAATATGACATGATTCGCCAATGGGAGGCTCGAGAGAGGGAGAGAGATGCATACCCTTGGCCTATTACAACAGATACTCAGGGGATCATTAGGTAGTTAGGCCTCCTCAAGTTCTATGAGGAGGCTACTTCCCTAAAGGCCCATATTGTGTTTCTGAGATATCTTATCTACAGGTGGAATACCCACCGACAGGATTTCCAGGTTGGTCCTGACCAGTGGTACACACCCACTGAGGAGGATATTTATTTTTTACAGGACTATCGAGGAGAGGGGTGGATTTTCCCTCATTCCCAAACGTTCCAGCTGGTTGTGTAGCAGGGAGTCAGTTAGTTTACTCCCAGAGAAACATTGGAGCACATGTACTATCTCCTTCAGAGTTTCAGGTACCTGGAGGTCAATTACGTAAAGGTGCATTTGGTAGACAAGACGTGCAGTGCCTCTCACTTATCATTTCGACCATTTCGCAGAACACCAGTGGTGGGAAACGCATTAGTTTCTCACTTTATATTATGTTGATTCTTTAGTAAAACAACCACGACTTGTTAGTGGTCTGCCATTTTTTTGCGGCACTTTTGTACGGCCTTAGATAGATGTCGTTGGAGCAACAAAACTGTAGGATTGTTGACTTAGTTATAAATACTCAAGAGGTATTCTTAATAATGATATATTATATATAAAAATGTATAAAAGATGATTGAATGTTACAATGAGGCCCTGCTTATATACCCACACAGGTGGCCTTTCATAAATGGGCATGTCTTTTAGACATGCCCTTTCACTAACTTAATGACTACTTACATAATCCCTATTTAACTATAATAACTATATTTATTATATTTTGTTATGAATTATATTCATAACATTGCCTTCTTCTCGAAAAGCTTTGTCCTCAAAGCTTAATTTTTCGACAATTTCCTTCACTTGGGATTATGTAATTCATCACTGATACCTTGGCATGTATAATTCAGTAATGCTGTCTTGAAACTAGGGTTATCCCACTTCTTTTTTCTTTTTCTCTTTCTTTATTTCTTTATATATATATATATATATATATATATATATATATATATATATATATATATTATAAATTTTAATTATGATTTTGATTAAATCGAAACCGTTGCTTCTTTAAACGTCACACCATTTACTAAAACTGATACACCGATACACGGTTTGTAAAAACTGTTCAACGAGTTGTTTGGCCATACACCATGGAGGGAAAAACCACGTTGTTTTATCGGTAGAATCGTGCAGGTCTACACATCATCGAGGTGTCGAGAAGACATGCAGACAGATTTTTGTTGATGCAATGTAGTTGCAAAACGGTGAGTGTCGGAACTGTCGGGAAAGGAGTATCTGGTGTCTTCCTGAGAGAGTCATTTCTTTTTTTCCACCTCCTTCAACTGTGCACACCTCCTTTGCCATGTGAGGAAGAAGTAGGGGAACACTGAGTTGCAGATGCTGGTGAAATAGGAGGTCGAACTATTTCATATATTGGAGAGCCTGACACCGGAACCAATGCTCCCAAGGCAGGATGTTGTGAATGATCAAATTTACAAATAGCACCATATTTGAAAAACCCAGTGCGAATGTAATATGTGCATTATTTTTCAAGTTGGGCTTCGGCTCCTTGCTTTGGAGTGAGCTCGACCTCCCGGAACAAACAGTCAGGCTCATACGACAGTTGGAATAATAGAAGCAAGGGTCAGGGGTTGTCAGTGAGAGAAGTGTTGCAGAGTGGCTTCGATACCCTTGTTTTGCTGTGTGATTTCTTTTCCTGTTGTGAGAATGGCTTCTTGATTTGTTCCTCCTTCCATCATCAAATCCACTTCATGTGCGACCATGACTACGAATTCTATCATGCCTATGACTACAATTGCTGTCAGTCCTATGACTGCGACTGCGACTCACATCATGACTGTGACTGCTATTGCTATCACGTCTGCGATGTCGTCGACGGTAATCTCTATCCAGCTCTTTATGATATCCATAATGGTCATATCTGTTACGTCTATTATCTCACCTGTCATAATCCCTACTCGACGAAACAGGGACATAAAAAGGAGTTGAAGCCATGGCTGCCAATCGTAGGTACCCATCAACATATTCAAGAAACTTAATAAGATCAACCTATATATAATACTTGCTTTTTCTGACTCGTGCAGCTCTTCAAACAATCTAGCTTGAGTGAAAAGTTTAGTGAATTTTTCCCAAGGCAACTCAAGTGAAATTCCATCTTCTTCTAGTTGATGGAAGAAATTTGTATCTTTGAACCGTGTAGGAAAATATGCAAAATCAACATTGGGGCAATGTATTCCTCCATTAATAAAGTCAACCCAAACACCATCTCCTAATGCATATGTGAAAGTTTTTTGAGCCAACTCAAATTCACCATGCTCAAAATGAAGAACTCTAATGTTATTATGTACTTCAATGGGTACTTCTTCTCTGCTTTCCTTTAGGAGAGAATTTTCAGTCTTGAAAGCATCTAGTGCTGCACTAGTGTCTGATGAAATTAATAACTCTCCCTTCTCAATAATTGCCTTGGTATTATCACTCTCATTATCGTTTGTAGAAGCAACAACATGAGGAGGATGCGTTGGAGATGAAAATTTCTTGGGGTTATCACCTTCAATATCATTTACAATGGTAGGTGGAGGAAAAATAGGAGGAGAATGAGATGAATATGACACTTAACATATTTTTTTTTGGTCACTTAGCGCAACAACGGAAAGATGAGAAGATGGGATTGAAGATACCTCGGTATTTTGATCTACCGCAATGGAAGCAACAAGAGGAGATGGTACTATAAACACCTTGGTAATATCATTCTTATCCACATCAAGATCAAATCCATCTGGATCGTCATCTTGATCATTTTATGTAACATCTTCATCCTTTTCTGTTCCTTCAACATTTTCCTGACTAGTAGGCTCAAATTTATTTTTAAGTTCACCTTCATTCTCATAATTTGGGATTTCCATAACCTGATCTTTTTCAGAATGTAGTGATTCTTCATGATTTTTTGAACCGGCTGAATTGTTCTATTGACTATGTTCAATATTCAGGGATATTGGTTTTTGCATTTATCTTGTCCAAAATGGCGTTCATCTTCTGCATTGCCTTTTTATGATTGTCTTTGAGCTCGCTACAGATTTTCAACATTAGTTTGTATATCCAATTTATCGTGTCTTAAATTTGTTTGATGTTGTCAGAATTTCTTGTAACCTTATCCTCAAGATTCACTAATCGTTTAGTGAATTTATCGGAATTATTGATCTTACTCTCCAGATAGATCAACTTTTTGCTGAAATCGTTCATTGTCATTGATGAAGACATCGAGCGGTAACAATTTCGAGGCACCGCATGTAACAGCTGAAGGTAGCCAACAATGGCGTAGGTGCTTCCTTCCAAGTGAGAAGATCGTTGTTCTGATGAAGGTGAGGGTGTGCGAGGGTTGATAATGGTGTTCTTGTCGCAATAGGGTAATGAAACTGAAATTCAGGTGGCAGCAGTAGTGATCACATTGATCCTGAAAAGCGACCGCTCCGATACCAAATGGAGCAACAAAACTGTAGGCTTGTTGACTTAATTATAAATACTCAAGAGGTATTCTTAATAATGATATATTATATATAAAAATGTATAAAATATGATTGAATGTTACAACGAGGCCTCGCTTATATACCCATGCAGGTGGCCTTTCATAAATGGGCATGTCTTTTAGACATGCCCTTTCACTAATTTAATGACTACTTACATAATCCCTATTTAACTATAATAACTATATTTATTATATTTTTTATGAATTATATTCATAACAGTCGTGCTCATGCACAAGAGAGGGTCAACTTCCCTTTTGCTTCAAAGATGTTTTGTTTATTTTTTGAGAGGTTTCCAGAGATGAGACCTAGTTTTGTTCGACAGCCTCGTAGGCCGATGTTCGAGGCCCGGATGCACATGTGGGGGTAGATGATGCCCAAGAGGGGAGACACTATGTTTCTAGCCAGGATACCGCATGATGCACTGGACTTACTAGCCAGTGTTGAAGGGTTGCATCCCTTTGTTTTGGTCCCATGTCCTTATGCTGGATTATATTGGCGAGGGTGTCCCAACATCCTCTTCACAGATGACGAGCCGCCAGATGATAGAGGTAATATTACTGTTTTATTTATATTTATTCTAACATATTTGTTAACTTATTTTTATTAAATTGTGTAATGAAATTGTCTAATTATTTTTGTGTACTTGTATATATTTTGCAGACATTGGCTCTTTTAATGGCGAGGAGATGTCGGATCCACCACATGATCCAGGTGTCGCTCCTGATGATGATCAGGACATAGTCGATGCTGAGGATGGTCATGATTAGGATGAGGTCGGTGCAGCAGAGAGACATGATCCTGCTCATGGTGCATTGGTACCACCTTTTTCTAGGTGCGGTCGATCTGAGAGTAGATACAGGATGGAGTTGGGAAACCAACTCTGTGCATTGATTTTTGATGAGGGCTTCAGGCCCGCTCATTACAGAGACATACAGGCCGATGATAGGCTGTTTTGGATGTGGAGAGGCATGATGTGTGACATGTATGACCTAATGCGGCATGTCGTAGGAGCTACGAAAACTATTATGTGACTGAGGAGGATTGTTTGTAGCTACAGGCATACTAGTCAAGCCGCGACATATGATAGACAGTCTGCAAGCAGCGACTCACATGTATCTCATGATTATTCACCTCGCGTCGCGCATGATGAGCATGAAGCTGATCCACTAGCAGTATCTAGCAGTCATCATGGAGATGAGGCTGGACCATTAGCCATGTCCAGTGAGTAGCCTGCAGCATCCGTCAGTACTAGTCATGATCATGAGCAGGCTGGACCATCGACTGTCGAGGCTGCACTATTTACTGAGCTGGCCTCCACTACTACTCCTTATATTGATGTTGTATTAGTATGATCAGTTGATGCATCCATCAGTACTATTCATCATGATCATGAGCAGGCTCGACCATCAACCGTCGAGGCTACACCCTTTACTGAGAAGGCCTCCACTTGTACTGCTATTGATGTTGTTATACTACCACTAGTTGATCCATGACATTTATATTATAGTTGTATATTTTTAACTTTATTCAGTTATATATATATATATATATATATATGGTCCATGTATTTTATGTTCATGTTGCACTTGTACTTAATTTACATGTTGGTGATCATCATGATGTGGCGCATATTGTTAGGTCATGTTAGATATGTTCATTTAATGTTTAGCTTGCAGATAGATGTGCATATGTGATAACATGAGTTATTTGACATGAGATGTATATATCATGTTTGTACGATGGTTATCATGATCGTGATGATGTTTATTAATTAATTTAATATTAAATGACCATGATATTTATTAAATATTATGTAATGATTGTAATTGAAATTGAAATTTTAATTGTATGTAAAATTGTAAAATTGTATTTGTATTTGTACTAACTGTAATTTTAACTGTAATTGTATGTAAAATATTTATTAATGTATAATTTTAATTGTAATTTTAATATTTAATTTATTGTGAAATGATTGTAATTTTATATATGAAAAATTGTAAAATTGTAATTGTAATTGTAATTGTATGTAAAATTCTAAAATTGTAATTGTAATTTTAATTGAGTTGTATGTAAAATATTTGTAAAATTATAACTGTAATTGTAAGTGTAATTCTATGTAAAATTGTAAATGTAATTGTATGTAAATTCTAAAATTGTAATTGTAATTTTAATTGAATTGTATGCAAAATATTTGTAAGATTGTAATTGTAATTGTAAATGTAATTCTATGTAAAATTGTAAATGTAATTGTATGTAAAATTAAAATTGTAATTCTAATTCTAATCGTAATTCATGTATGTGAAATTAATGTAAAATTGTAATTGTAATTCTAATTCTAATTGTAAATGTAATTTTAATTGTAATTGTAATTGTATGTAAAATATTTGTAAAATTGTACTTGTAATTGTAAATGTAATTCTATGTAAAATTGTAAATGTAATTGTATGTAAAATTAAAATTGTAATTATAATTCTAATCATAATTCATGTATGTGAAATTAATGTAAAATTCTAATTGTAATTGTAATTCTAATCTATTATTGTGAAAATTTTAAGTGTATTAATGTGAAATTATTTTATTAAAATATTTAAATTTGTAAATTTGCAAATAATTGTAAAATAACAAATCCAGAATAATACAAATTTTTGTAACATAATAAAGTTTAGAAAATAATGAAAATAAATTCATGTACTTTAGAATTATCATTATTTTATTATGATCTTACATACAGAAAAAAAGAACTTTATATAGTTCGGTGCGCTTATCATCATAACATGCACCAGTGCGTCATATTATGAAGACGCATCGGTGCTTCACAACTCTTTCACACCGGTAATGAATAAACACAAATAAAAAAACACAACTCTATTTTCTTTAAGTGAAAAAAAAGCGGCAATTTGAAAAATGGGCGGAAAAATATTTTCAAAAATCTAATTTCATAAAATAATTTTTTAAATACAAAACACTTTTCATTATTTCACTATTTTTGCTAAAATTTTCAGCCAGATATTTGCAAGAGACAAACCTGGAGCAAGAGAGCACGAGGGCACTGTGGAGCAGTGAAATACGTTCGAACAGAAGTATTTAGACAATCAGAAACCAAACCTTTGGTGATTAAAACCCTGTATCATAGAATTTCAAACCATCTCGTGATTAAATTTGATTATTTTTTTTAAAAAATTTTCTGCAGTTTTTTTACTTTTTCTGTAGTTTTATCCATTTTTACCCTAAACCCTTCATTTTTTGTTTTTTCCCTTTCTTCTCCCTGTTTCTATGATTTAAGAATTAGGGTTTTTCATTTTATATTGACTTCTAACCCATGGGATGACTTTCATAGTCGGATCCCAATCCTTTCGGCCATTGCGTGAATTTTTGGAAAAAATGGATTTTTCTTTATTGGTGTGCCCTACATATGCTATCGCACCAGTGCGCTGTGTTATACAGTGCACCGCGCAAGCACTGTGTAGTAAAAAAATTGAAAACATTTTTTCTAAATCTATGCGCCATATCTGAAATAGGGCACCGGTGTTCCATTTAATGAGGATAGCACTGTACGGTGTATTACACTGTTTTGGTAGTGCATTTTTAAGACCCCATGCACTTTACGGTCTATTACACTGTTTTTGCGGTGCGTTTATAATACCAAACGCACCATACGGTCTATTATACTATTTTGCGGTGCGTTTTTAATATCCCCACGCATCGGCTGTAGTGTGTACCTCATGAAAGGTGCACCGGTGTCTTGAGATTTATTTTTTACTTGAAAAGTTGAGAATTTATTTATAAATATATTAATGAATGATATGGTACATAATAATACTTCAAAGGATGAAATCTTTATACAAATTCTAAACTAGAATATTTTGAAAAAATATCAAGATTGGTTTACAAATATCTCAAACTGTTTTACATAAATATAACTTTATTAAATGACACTCAAAACTAATGCATCTATTTGGCACTATGCTTATCTTTTGATGGTGAAAAAGAAGAGAATTCGAATTTGATATCAACTATTAAGTTGATGATGAGGCATCCAAGTCACTAACTACTTCTTTGTGCATTCTGCTCCAGAACTTTTGCAAAATTTGGGTCCCATGATACCTTATTATATCTCCATTGGAGATAGATATGTAAAAAGTGAAAGAGGTTATTGTAGAAAAATATGTTTTTGAGATAAACCTCTCTTAGTTCCCTAAAATTATGCTCCAAATGGTCACAATAGGCTCTGCAAAATGATGTGTAAAACAGAGCTTTACACAATATGAAACATAGGCTGTAAATATGTGCATGTATCTCTAATTTTGTAATACCTATGCTGAAAGTGAGATAGTTTTTTGTAGATGGGTCTCTTAGGAAGAAAAAACTCCTTCAGTTTTGTAAGATGTATTTCTGATTGGCCAAACTCTTCTATGCAAAGTGATGACTTAACAGGAATTTTCTATAATTAGTGCTTTCAAATATTGTTTAATATTTCCAAACCCATAATGGCTGTTAAAAACGTGATAGATTTTTTTGTAGTTGAACATCTTAGGAACATAAACCTCCTACATTTTTTCAAAATTCATCTTGGATTAGTTACAATAATTTTTGCAAAACAATGACTTAAACAAGAAATTTTTGCAAAAATGTCCCTTCTTGCTGTGTTTTCATCTTTTAACCTTACTATTCTTTTAACTGTTTTTACTTTCACTTTGGATAAACTTCATTGTTGTTGGTGAAAGTATTTTCATCTCTGTTTAACTATTACTGCCTCTGTATTTACTTTTACAGTTTTACCTTGATTGCTCTGTAACCTTGTTTTAACCTTTACTATGACTTTCATCTGATACACTTTAACTCTGATTCTCTTTGACTATTATGTTTTCACTGTCATTGTGAATTCTTATTTCACTTTTACCATTCACTATGAAAATTTCTCTCTCTAAGTAAATGACTTCTTTCTGTTCCGCTGCCTGGAATCTTTTGTTAGGGAATATCATTTAAAATTCATTTCTTTGTGAACTCTTGGAGCAAAACAGATCTTTAATTAGTATTTAGATTGTTTTATCCAAATTCTCTTTTTTCTAATGACCTGAAAAATAAAACAATTGTTAATGAAACCTTGGCTGTAGGGAGGGTTTCTCTGGGACAACGGAGATTTTCTGAGGGCTATTAAAGTCTTTAGAAGTAAATTGGAAGCTTTAAGCGGTTTTAATAGCAGTTGCAATGGCTTTTTCAGTTTCTCTGGGTGTAAAACCAGTGTACAGGTCTTCTTTATTCAGTTGGAGTGGCCAATACAGTGGATAAGTGCAGAAGAAAGGAATAACAATGCATTTTCATGGTTTATTAGGAAAATTAGGGTTGAATTAGCCTTGCAATAAATGGCGGTCAAGTCAAGCAATGGGCAGTTTTCGAGCTTCATAGGATCTAAAACACGAGTGGTTATTGCTATTGTTTAAGGTGGTAAGTGGTTTTGAATGAATTGAATTTGATCCAATAAACATAAGCCACGTGGAGGAGGGAGAAAAAGGAAAAACAACCTATTTCGCATAAGAATGAAAAAGTTAACATCGCACAACTTTATTTGCAATATTGGATTTCGTTCGTTGGATTTGGGAGTTTGATTGCAAATGGTCGCGATTTTTTGGAAGCTACATCACGATTTGGAGTGGGGTTCGGGGTTATCAATGTGTCGAGATAGGTATTTAACTTTATAAATAAACATTTATAAAGTTAAAACTTTGTATTATATGATATGCGGAGGGGTAAGGTTTATATGTTTTAATTAAAACATTAAACATATATTTCAATGATATGGTGTGGATATTAATATTATATGGTATTCAAACCTTTGACAAGTGTTTAAGAACCATATGGGCGGGGGATAATTTATTGATATATTTAAACCTTATGGGAAAGGGCGGGGATTTATTTCACCATGTGGGATAATATGAACATAGGTTTAAACTTTAAATAAATGGGTTTTGGGGGTTACTTATATATAATGGATTTAATAATATATACAGGAGGGATATAATATAGGGATTTAATACTTTAAGTTAATAGTTAATATGGAATGGAATGAAATGAAATGGATTAAAATACATAGTATTTAAACTAAGTAAAGTGTAAAATAGGCAGTATGGCATAGTTTTGTCCCATTTTTTATTTTTTACACATAGACTTAGGATAAAATGCATTTTATGGGTTTTGAGTGTTTCTGAATGGAGATGAAATTAATTATTTAGGGTTTTTACTTTTACTAAGCAAAAAAGGGTATTTTACTTAGGAAAAGGGATCATGATCATGGATGAGGGTGAAAATGTTGATTAAAATGGGTTTTATGTAGGATATCCAATATTTTTAACCAATCAGTTATCGCGCCTTGGGTCTGATCCCAACGAAAGTCAGAGAAATGCTTTGAACCTCTTTAACTGAATGCTTACAATATTGAATCATTGTGAGGGAAGGGAAATTAGTAATTTTTTCCTGATGATGCTTTATTACATGTCTTGCACAACTGCTTTCTACCTACCCATCATTATTTCTAACATTTTTTACTTCATTTTCATGGGTGCATTTAAGCTTTCAATACTAAATCAATTTTCTTTCAATACATAAAAACTATCTAATTCTAACCTTATTTCATCCGAGGGTTCAGATTAAACTGTTGAGCTCCTCATTTATTCTCTATCTAACAACATGAAATTTAAAGCATGAGAGGTCAAGTTTAAGTTGTTTGACCCTCATGGATTTGTGGCATTTAGGACAAGCTTCACACAATCTTATTGGCAAAAAGTAAACTAAAGTAGTGGCATTTAAACTTGCAACACTTTCATGATCTATTTTTTATGGGGTTCATATTTAATATTCTTTTGATCTTTGTTTCTTTTTGTCCTTTGATTGTTCTTTTAGGACATACCCTCTTTTTTTTCATTTTTTAATTTGGGAATACATTTGCAAAAAGAAAAGGTATGTACAATATTTCAAGAATTTTAACAGAGTCAAATCAAAATTATGAATCCTATTTTTATAGGACCCTAACAGCGGCTTCACATGGGGATGAAATCTCCTTGTGAGATTTCAAGAACACCGTTGACTAGTAACCTGATCCATTGGGCCTATCCCAAACATGCATATGTTGTGACCGAAAACTCTTGAACAGAATTTACCCCTTTTTCTGCAAATTGAAATCTAATATGAGACTAAAATGTGTTGCAACCTTCAAACCAAACTACTAAATCATCAATATGTTAGGGCCTTTTCCATGGCTTCAAATATTAATGAATTATTTCAAAACTAGCTGAAAACTGAAAACTAAAATAAGTTGAAATCCTACCTACTTACTCTAATCAGCTATCCAATTGCTGGTTAGGTAAAATGAAACAACCAATGTAACCATTCAAGAATTATGTACTTTGATAGATTTTGTTGCATTTTCTTGTTGATTATAAACTCTATAATTCTGCACCTATCAAAAACTTGTCAATAAATGAGAGGATAAGGAAATAATTGATCTCCTTTGTTGACTCTAAAATTTTTTCAAAAGGATCTTTCAAGATATATACACTAATTTTTAACTGATCTAAACAACTGTACATTTATTCTGGATGGCCTCCATGCCATGAAAATGAAATGTTATTTTCATCTTTATCTCCCTGCAAAATTTTAGATAAACTTTGTGATGATATTCCTACTGATTGTAATGTTTGACTACTCTTGTGAGGATGGATGCAATCTATTGGATATGGAATTCCATGGGACTTCATACATTTCAACAAGTTGCTCATCCTTTTCTTTAAATATGTTATACCACATTTCCTTTAAAAGCTGAAATGGTTCAAAACATAGTGGTATGGAATTTTCTTGTGTCATTTGATCAGATGTTTCAATAAAATTTGATAACTGTAATTGTGAAACTGAAATATCTTGATCAAGAGTTTCATTATCTTCTTTGTTGTCAATCATAATTCCTAAAGACTATTGATTATTGATGGCATGAAAGTTATCTCTAATGAACTAAAATGAAGCAAAACAAAGACGTAAAGAACCTTCACTTATTTCCAAATTTTGTGCTTTTTCTTCCTCACTCTCATCGCTGATTTGCATTAGTTGATTATTGTCTTCAATATGCTAAAACTGCATTTCTTCATCCTCCAAACTGTCTTCTGATTGCTCTATAAAATTAGCTTGAGTTTGGAGAACATAAATATCATCATAGTGATCATACTTAGGAAAATCATCAAAAGAAGGAATGTCATCAAACATACACATTAGATCAACAGATTCCTCTTCCACATATTGATTTGTAAATCCATTTTCTGATCTATGATAATTGGAATTAGCGAGAATTTGTTCATGGCTATCAACCTCTTCTATTTTTTCATGGTGATTTTGAAAAAAAAATCATTTTTCATGGTGATCTTCTGTATCATTTCTTCTATTTTACTTACCAAAAGGCTGAGTTTTATCTTTGCAATGTTTTTCTTCTCTTCTTCTACTTTCAACTTTTCATTTCTTATTTGCAAATTAACTTCTACATAAATTGTAATGTTTTGCATCTGTACAAGTGTTTCTAGATCTCTTTCTCTTAACTGAAATTCTATTTTTGGATCAAAGGCACTTGGATAATGCAAAAGAGCTGAATCATGAGGAGGTCTAGTATTTTCTAGAATTGAATAATAAACTTGATTAAATCTATCATAAAATTGTTTTATTGTTTCACTTGGATGTTTTTTTAACTGATTATATTCTTCTATGATCACAAAAATATTGAATTTAATTATCCATCTGTCAAGAGTTTTTTTTACAAACTGCTGAAAATTTGAGATGCTTGCATTAGGCAGATTCTTGAACCAACTCTTTATTATATTTTGCAAAGAAAGAGCAAAAAAGTCTGATTTTAACATCATCTTCATCAATCTCAAATAAATCCATATAATTTTCAAAACCTTGAATATGTTTTTAAGCAGTGATGTTATTATTTTCTCCATCAAACTTGGGAAGAAATTTGTAATAGTTATCAGGGAAATCATGGAGTATAGGAGGTAAAATAAGGGGCTTATATCTATCTGGAACTTTATATGGTATAGGAATATGTACAGGGATTGTAAGATCAGTCTTGATTATTTGAGGCTTCTTAATTGGAAAATGATCATCATTAGATTAAGAAGAAAGCTGCTCAAAGAGATTAAGAGAATTAGTATTTACAATCTTTAAAGGAAAATAATTAAAAACTAATCTAAGATATTCTCTAAAACACAATATTCATTGAAAAAATTTCTTAATGAGAAAGAACATGATGTCTTGGATTAAGATCCAAGTTGAAAGCCTGACCTTTCCATATTGTTCTTTCAAGTTCATTCCTCCAGTGGAGTCTTGACTCTGAAATTGATTTGGAGTCGCCATGTGGATGATTTTAACCTTTGTGTGTCGGATAACTTTCAACCATCATAGATCAGATTTGAACCTGTAAAATATTTCTGAAGAAAATGTTAGTCTTCCCCAGTGGAGTCGTCAATATGTTATCACTTAGTAATTTCTCAAGGTTAAAGAAAGAAATAGTCCGAGGTAGCCACATACCGACTTTTAAACTCTAGGATGTAGCCTTCCTAGGGTTCAAAGAGGGCTCTCTCTATAAATTTTAAATTTTTTTTTATTATAAGATATTAGGCTAGTTATGATTGTGTAAATTGGTTTTGGTTTGTTTGGTTTGGTGGGAAAAATCACTTAATGAGATGGATAGTGGGAAATTTGTTTGTCCATTGGGCTAAGGAGTCAAAAAATCAAGCAGACAGAATTAGGATCAAGGTCAAGAAGTCAAATGTTTTTAGGGAAATATAGATAACCGAAGGTTGTTTGGTGAGGTGATATGATCGGGATAAAGAGCAATGAAGGGTCCTTTGATCCGGAGAAGAGAAGTAGAGGGAGAAATTAAGGGTTCCCTACTCTGGAAATTAGCATAAAACATAGAAATGATAAAAAATAAAGATAGGGTGCTTTTAAAAAATCATGAAGTAATACTCTTGTTTATTCATTCAAATTTGGAACACATATGGATGCATGAAACAAAAAGGATAAACAATGACAAGTAGAAAATACTTTACTTCAATGGCTCGTCACGTGAATCTTGAAATATGATGCTAATTGATCTGATCCAGTCTGCTACTCAAAATTTGCAACACAAAAGCCTTCAAGTCCAACAAAAAATGACTATAGAAATCTTCAACAATTTATTCCACAATAATACTTCAAAGGATGAAGTATTTATACAAATTCTAAACTAGAATATCTTGAAAAAATATCAAGATTGGTTTACAAATATCTCAAACTGTTTTACATAAATAGAAATTTAATAAAGGACACTAAAAAATAATGCATCTATTTGGAACTATACTTATGGATTGATGGTGAAAAAGAAGAGAATTCGAATTTGATATCAACTATTAGTTGATGATGAGGCATCCAAGTCACTAACTGCTTCCTTTCTTTGTGCATTTTTCTCCAAAAATACTGCAAACTTGGGGTCCCATGATACCTTTTTATATCTCCATCCGAGATAGATATGTAAAAAGTGAAAGAGGTTATTGTATATAAATATGTTTTTGAGATAAACCTCTCTAAGTTCCCTAAAATGCTGCTCCAGCCAGTCACAATAGGCTTTGCAAAAATATGTGTAAAACAGAGCTTTGCACAGTCTGAAAATAGGCTGTAAATATGTGCATGTATCTCTAATTATATAATACATGTGCAAAACGTGAGATGGGTTTTTGTAGATGGGTCTCTTAGGAATAAAAAATTCCTCCAGTTTTGTAAGATGTATTTATGATTAGCCACAATCTTCTCTACAAAGTGATGGCTTAACAAGAATTTTTTGTAATGAGTGCTTTCAAATATTGTTTAATATTTCCAAACCCATAATGGATGTTAGAAAAGTGAGAGAGGTTTTTGTATTTTTAAATCTTAGGAACATAAAATTCCTTCAGTTTTGCAAAATTCATCTTGTATTGGTCACAATAGTTTCTGCAAAAAATGACTTAAATAGGAAATTTATGCAACAATGTCCCTTCTTGCTCTGTTTTCATCTTTTAACCTTATTGTTCTTTTAACTATTTTTACTTTCACATTGGATAAACTTATCATATAGAAATTTTTTTCATTTTACTCTGACCAATGCCCAGAATTTGTTTTAACCTTTACTATGACTTCATCTAATACACTTTAACTTTGATGCTCTTTGACTATTATGTTTTCACTGTCATTATGAATTCTTATTGAACTTTTACCATTCACTGTGCAAATTTTTCAATCTCTACATAAATGACTTCTTTCTATTCTGCTGCCTGGAATCTTTTGTTAAGGAATATCATTTAAAATTCATTTCTTTGTGAACTCTTAGAGTAAAACAGATCTTTAACTAGTATTTAGATTGTTTTATCTTAATTCTCCTTTTGCTAATGACTTGAAAAAAAAAATGATTGTTAATGAAACCTTGGCTGCAGGGAGGGTTTCTCTCGGACAATGGAGGTTTTCTGAGGGTTGTTGATGTCTTTAATATGTCATTTTTCACCATGTGATGGGTCATAAACATAAAGCCTAAACTTTAAATAAATGGGTTTTGGGGGTTATTTATATATAATGGATTTAATAATATATACGGGAGGGATATAATATAGGGATTTAATACTTTAGATTAATAGTTAATATGGAATCGAATGAAATGAAATGGATTAAAATACATAGTATTTAAACTAAGTAAAGTGTAAAATAGGCGATATAGCATAGTTTTGTCCCATTTTTTTAATTTTTTACACATAGACTTACGATAAAATGCATTTTATGGGTTTTGAGTGTTTCTGAATGGAGATGAAATTAATTATTTAGGGTTTTTACTTTTACTAAGAAAAAAATGGTATTTTACTTAGGAAAAGGGATCATGTTCATGGTTGAGGGTGAAAATGCCGATGAAAATGGGTTTTATGTAGGAAATCCAATATTTTTAACCAATTAGTTATCGAGCCTTGGGTCCAGTCCCAATAGAAGTCGGAGAAATTCTCTGAGCCTCTTTAACTGAATGTTTATAATACTGAATCATTATGGGAGAGGGGAAATTAGTAATTTTCTTCCCGATGATGCTTTATTACATGTCTTGCACAGCTATTTTCTACCTACCCATCATTATTTCTAACATTTTTTACTTTATTTTCATGGGTGCATTTAAGATTTCAACCCTAAATCAATTTTCTTTCAAAACATAAAAACTATCTAATTCTAACATTATTTCATCTGAGGGTGCAGATTAAATTGTTGAGCTCCTCATTTATTCTCTATCTAACAACATGAAATTTAAAGCATGAGAGGTCAAGTTTAGGTTTTTTGACCCTCATGGATTTGTGGCATTTAGGACAAGCTACACACAATCTTATTGGAAAAAAGTAAACTAAAGTAGTGGCATTTGAACTTGCAACACTTTCATGATCTATTTTTGATGGGGCTCATATTTAATATTCTTTTGATATTTGTTTCTTTTTGTCCTTTGATTGTTCTTTTAGGACATACCCTCTTTTTTTTCATTTTTAATTTGGGAATACATTTGCAGAAAGCAAAGGTATGCACAATATTTCAGGAATTTTAACAGAGTCAAATCAAAATTATGAATCCTATATTTATAGGACCCTAATAGATCCAATATGTGTTTCTTTTTTTAATTATCATTAATAATATACTTAAAATTATTAGATAACATGTGTCAAACAATGTACTAATTCACATTTGTTTAATGTTCTACACGGACCAACAACTCAGAAAAGGAATGTTGTTCTAAGAAAAGAAAAAAAATAGAACATGCAAATGAAAATGAATTACTCCTTAGCTCATCTGGAGTGGTGCTGGAAGTTAACGAAAGGGGAAAAACTTTTACAAAAATTTGATGGATCTAGTGGAATGGATGTATAGACGTTCTTTCCACTTACAATACAAAAACCAATCCAATGATTCCAAGAACCAAATTTTATCTGAAGTACAGGAAGAGTTTCCAGAGAATTGGTCAATGAGACATGTCAGACTTTTAATAGCAACAACGTATAACAACAAAAAAGAAGGAATGAAAAAGTAATATTCCTTTAAATGTTTGTCTAGAATTATTTATAAATATCACTTTGGTTATATTTACTTTTCATATATCAATATAAAAATTAAATATTTTATTGTCATATTACATTTTCAGGAAGATTATGAAAATCTCAAAAGATGAATGAGCTGATATCAGAAATATGCCAATAGGAATGTCAAAAAAGGTGTATAAGGAGATGGTCAAAGAAATGGAAAAAATTGTACCACAGGAGGAGCCATCTCAACAACAACGTGCTTGAAATGTAATATGTAATATTAATCATTGAATTTTTTGATCATTAGGTACAATAAATAAACAATTTAGCATTAAATATTAATTTTCAAGAATTTTCTTGTAGAAAAGCAAAGAAAATGGAACCCATTCAGCACATAAAATAGGACGGCAAGGAAGAAGAGGGTTGATCTCTAAGTTTGCGAGTAATTGTTACTTCCTTATAAAAACTTAAATAGATTTCATTTTTGTATTTTTTAAGTTGTTTTACAAAAATCATCATTGAAGGTCTTCAAACAGGTGCTAACATACAAAGAAGAACCATTAGATGAATTAATTGAAATTGGGTTAAATATGGGTTGTGAGTATATTTTGGCATATCAGAATTTAATTGTGGAATTTGTAAGAATCTATCGATCTTGTTTTACTTAGCTCCATCTATAATTAATAGAACAAAAACATATTTTATATTAAATATATGATTTTTTATGGGGTATAAAACTTGTAGGAAACAAAGTATGGAACTGCGCCAACAAATGAAATTTTGAAAGATGACATGGTACATGGTTTTGAAAGAATGTGTATAGTTTATGAGTCAATTGTTGCTATGGTACGTCATTTTTCTTTTCGATTTACATTGATATATATTATTTAATATTGCAATTTTCATTATTCTCACCAATGCAAATACACTCATTTCATTTTATTTTTATGTTTGTAGATGGAAGGTGAAGAAGAAGAAAACAATCAACGCCATGAACAAAACATTCCTGAAAATAACCCAAGTCATGGAAGTAGCTCTAGCAGTGACAACATTTCAAGAGAAGAATGATGATCACTATGTTTGGATATCAAAGCAAGATATTTTATTTTTTGAAATATGTCTGTGAAATTAGACATTTTGTTTAATGTAATGGACATAGTGTCCCAATTGAAAGACAAAGGGATATGAATAATTGTCCCATTTTGTATGATAAAGACTGTCTTATTCATATATATATATATATATATAATCATAAAATATGTTTTAATTTATTCTATTGCATTCTCCATTGTTGTTCTCAAATGCACTAATAAAAATTTAATTCATATGAATATTGTTATAAGATATATATGTGTCAAATTTTGATGAATATTGAATTTAAAAAAATCACAATAATTGGACTGTCACAGGTCGATGTTTCTAAAAAAAACAAAATGAAAACCGGTGTGTGTCAGCAACTGTCGACAGGTGCGTTTATGTGTCTATATGCATTGACGTTGTTGTATGATCTATGGGCACCGAAAAAATATCGATACTAGTTATAAATATCGGTGCGTTGTGTGATACTGTGTACCGAGGCGTTTATGTATTTATAAGCACCGGTGGATTTGTACGATCCATGGGCACCGCATGAATACCGACACCAATCATAAATCTCAGTGCCTTTTTTTGATACGGTGCACTGATGCGTCATAAAGGTATATGCAGCAGTGAGTTGATACAACCTATGGGCACTGCACAAAGCCCAAGACCAATTAGAATGGCCCCGTGCATTGTATGACCAACACTACGCCTGGTGCAGTTTTACACCTAAACGTCCTAGTGCGTTCATTTGACTGAGGCAGCCCCGAGGCGCTATCTTCATGTACGCACCGGTGCGTTAAATCCAGAGTAGCGCACTGATGAAAAAACATCCGTAATAACCTCCGGGCGCCCATTTTTTTTTATTTGTCTTGATTTTCTGTTAAAAGCTCCACCAAAACCTCCGTAACCATAAACAGATGTTGTAGCAAATGAATTTTTGACAATTTTGGCCAATTTTATAAGACTAAAAACCTCCTTTATAACCTTTGCTAGAGGGTCTTTTCCTTGTAGTGATGTGTCATGAACCTTTTCAACCACCAATTCATTATTATTGATCAAAGGACAAATATTTTCCACTAATCATTACATTATTCAATGTTGTCATAATGACCATGCTGTAGAAATTTTAATACAACTATGTATTGCCTCGATTCTCTTAATCTAGCAATTATATGCCACTGTTAAATACATAATCCTTCTATTAAAATCTTTGCAGAAACTTAATCGCCAATTGCAAAGATATGAAGAAAGATCAATCACACATAACACATATGTTTTTACCGGGAAGCATAAAGCTAAAAAACCCACTATCATATATTATGTATATATCATGGATCATGAAACAATATCATGCGAAACTCTAATCCAAGAGCTCTCAGTACAATACACATTCGTCTCACACTATCATACAAAAATTGGTTAATACATGCACCAATTTACTGCCTCCTGATAGCCTGCCCCCACTGCGCAATCCCTGATGATCACAATCCCTGAATGAATGAGATACTACCTTGCCTTGACTGTGAAATCCTCATTGGCATCTCCAGTGTGTGCATGGTTGCATGAGTGCACCTACTAATGTCACAACAGATAGTCAAACTTTCCCTTTCACCTATCTCTCAATTGGGTCATGCATGTAGTTAATAGTAGTAAATATTCAGTTGCATGTGAGATCACTCCATGTGAATTATTTGAATTTTTTATTCATTGATCTCTCAATAGTGTATCTTTAGTTACAACTAGTTACAACTAGCACAATTGAGTTTAACTCACTTAACTGAGTTAAACTACTTTACAACTCACATAACTACACACCCAACTCTGTTACAACTTTGTATCACTCAGTTACAACGAAGTCCACTTGCATGTCCCACCAACCAACCTTAGAACTCGTAATTCCTTCAGTCAACTAGTTTGCCACATCAGTTAACTGAAATCAAGTGCTTCAAGAGAATAGATTATTATTTATTGTCCAATTATTATTAAGAGATAATAATAACCGACATGCATTCTATTTTTAGACATGCGATATATAAATAGACTTCGCCCATGCATCTAAAAAAAAATCATCTATAAATAAAATCCCGCTATAAATAGAATTTTCTCAACATTCTAAAAATAGACATACACCTAAAAATAGCTTGCGGGCCCCACCTAGTGTAGGTGCTTAATTTTCACTAGGATCATCATGTTGTTGAATCTCAACACATGCAGGTAGTACACCATTATTTCTATGCATGGCTATTTGGTTTTTTTTTACTTCCTTGGGAACTAATACATCCTAGATTAACATGGATATTTTTGAAAATAGTGAAAAAAAACCTTAAAAACAAATTTGACCCTCTATAGTAGGAATGATTATACACCCTGCAACTCAATTGGGAGATTATGTGCTTGTCATTTTGATTTTATTTTTGAGCTAGCAAAGCTCATGGATTAAACATAGTAATGTGCCTATTCAACTTCCATGTTCTCATCATCAATCTCTGCACATAAGTCCCTGATTTAGGGAGAAATGAAAGCATTTTTTTTGAAGTGCTAAATATATAATAGATTGCTAAAATTACACTGAATTATGCTCTACCACTTCTGGGGCTTTCACCTTTTAATTTTTGATATGGATTTCCATCCTTCAACATTTCACCAACATTTCTCATGGTAGTCCTGTTTCCCAACAAGGAAATGGTACAAAGCAGAGAATTTTGGAGCACGTGATGCATTCAATATTCATAATGCTCAGAAATATCTAGATCCATGACCTCTTTCTAGCCATTTCCTTAACCATTTTGCCAACCCATTTAACAATATTGATGCCCTCTCCATATGAGGGATCAATTGGCTGCTTACTAGTCACCAGTTCCAACAACACCACTCCAAAGCTATAAACATCACTCTTATATGTAACCTTCAGTGTGTAACAAAACTATGAAAAAACTGAGTGTATCATGATAAAAAAATTAACAAGAAGAGCTTGATGCAACTTGTTTCCTACTATACTTATAGTTTCTCAGCTAACCTTAGTTAGAGATGTGAAATCATGCTTTGTACTTCAAAGGAATATTGACATGCATCAAAAGTGTGAGCAAATTTAAGAAAGAAATACTCAATGAAATTTTTTGAGAAAGTAAATTTACTTGCAAACCCAACACCTCAATATTATGTAACCCATAAAGCTCATCTAGTAGACTTCCTAAAAATTTATTATTGCTAGCATTGAAAACAGATAGAAGCCTAAGTCTGCTTATAATTTTTTTTATCATCACTTAAAATTTATTTGGAATTTGGATAGATCAATTTACGCTTGGAGGAATCATCAATCTCAAAGATTATGTACATTTCTGTAGGATTTCAATAAACTTGAACTTATTGACAACTACCGGAAAAAATCAATTAGTTTAGTTATCATGCCTATGAAAAATTTAGTTTTTTGAATTAAATATTCAGATTAGGTTAGTCTCTCACTAGGGATACCTAACCAAAGCACAAATTATATTATCTGTAGAGAGGTAAAAGAAATTTAAGTACTAGGAAAATAACAATTTAACATACAAAAACTGAATATATGACTTGACTAGCCATGGAAATAGACATTAGGAACAAAATACCAATATAGCATGGTCATAAACTAAAATTAAGGACAAGGATATGAGTGTATGGTAGCAATCAAGGTGGGATCTTTTGTCTCTAATAATACCTCCATCTAAGGGTGACATGTCAAGTTGTTTTTCTATGTGCTCCATCTCCCAATCTAGGTCCTTCATGTGACAATGAATATGCTTAGGGGAATGGATGATGTCAACCTGATACTCATGGCAGTCGAGCGATGTTTAGAATAGTAGGAACTCCATGTGCTAGTAAATATTTTTTTTTGTGTATATAGATTAAAATGGCAATCAATGTGCCTAGTGTCTAGAACCCAATCATCCAACTCAAAAAGAACCTATGTGTCTAAGGGTTGATGTCTGTAGGAGGATATTTATCCCTTGGCATGAGTTACATCTTCTTGGATGGGGCATGGCGTGAGGTCAAGGAAGTGGGAGAAAAACTCCTCCAAATGGTGACGGATGTGCATACTACCCATGTGGGCCCACTCTTGATAATAAGCCACTCCCTTGTGGACAAAATAGTGTTTATGAGGCACGGGGGATGGGTTAGAGACAAGAATAGATACAAGCAGTAATGAGGGAAAGGAAGGAGCAACTAAATTCCAAGGAGAGTTCCACATTATAGGAGCATGGAGGATAGGGTCAACATTAAAATAACTACAAGAAAAGGATACCACCAACCATTACCACCAAAGAGGGAGAGGAGGACTATAAAATAGGAACAATCAAATTAAAAGGAAACACACCCAAAGAGAAAACTTGTAGTGATGGTTCCAAGGACTCATAGGAGGCGAGGCAAAAAATCGAGCAGAGGATAAGTAAGAGGGAATTAAAAGGGGGCCAAGGTGAGATTGGATGGCAGAAGATGGTGTGAAATCCCAAAGGAGTACAAGGCACCAAGAGAAGGCTAGTACAACTACTCCCATATTTAGATGTGAATGGCATACATAGGAAGTATGGAGATGAAGAGGGTTAAGTACAAGAAAAAATAGAATTCTCTATAGCCTGCAAAAGGAATTTGAAAAGGAATGAAAACAACTCAGGAAATGGAAGTTATTAGTTTCACCATAGATCCATTGATTTGAGTATGGAGTAGGAACCTTAAATTGGAAATAATCGAACAGGGAAGGTTTATTTTTACTCAATTGAATTGCTGAGGAACCTTGCAATGGAAGGAAATGTGCTACGTCATTGCATGTTCCTATTGGTGGAATGGACTGCTTGTGCATGTTGTCATTACTTGAGAGATACAAACTCTCATGATGGAAACCCCATAATTTCTTCGCATTAACTATCAAATTTCTTCAAAAATTTCATTCAAAGTAATCATTTTGTCTTATTAATTTTCCAACCAATAAAATTTGTTGTGGCTTAATCATCACAGGGCCTCTCACGATTCATTGAAAACAGACTAAAGCATAAGTCTTCTTATAATTTTTTTTACAATGCTTAAAATTTCTTTGGAATTTGGCTAGATTAATTTCAGGTTGGAGAAATCATCAATCTCAAATATTATGTACATTGTTGTGAAACCAGCTCCAAAAATAGAATAAAAGAGACATCAACGCCTTAGAAATAAGCCACTTCGAGGGGGAAACCTCCAATACATTACATGAATGAACAATTGTTGGATGATACAAATTAAACAACCTCACTTCTATATATAGGAGTCCATGGGGCCACCATGTAATCCTAGTGGGGACATAATGTAATCCTAGCCGACCTAACAATAATAATTTAAGGGCACAATAATAACAATATGGGGGTTACAAGGGTACAATAATAACAGTAAGGGGGTTAAACTAAGAACAATAACAGACTATACTAGTAATATACGGACCTAACATGCCCCTCTCCTTCAAAAAAGTGTTGTCCTCAATGCTTGAGTAGCTCTGGGTGCTTCTGTATAAAATTCTCATCCTCCTATGTAGAATCTTCAGTGGGGAAGTTCTTCCACTTGATGAGATACTCTGAAATTGATCGATTCCATAGCTGTCGAGTTCTGGTTTCCGTGAACGCTTCAGGTTCCAATATGATTTTTCCTTATTTATCATGTTTTGGCAATATTGTTTGAACTGGAATATTTTCACCTATAACCTTCTTTAAGCATGAAACATGGAAAATTGGATGCACTCATGAAGGAGCAGCAAGCTCCAATTTTTATGCCATAGTACCAATCTTTTGAAACACCTTGTAAGGACCATAGTACTTTTGCGATAATTTATTATCCTTCTTAGCTTGCTTGAGGGACATTTGTTTGTATGGTTGTAGCCGTAAAAATACCCAGTCTCCTACACAAAAAATTCTCTTGCTGCGATGTTGATCTGCCTGTTGTTTCATTTGATTTGTGCCAAATTCAAGTTGTCCTTTAAGAGTTGGAGAACTTCTTGTTGATGCTCGATGTGATCTTCCACTGCTTGAACCTTCCAATTTTCTCTTAAAGATGATGTGATGGATGGTGGATGATATCCATAAAGTGCCATAAATGGAGTCATTTTTGCTGCAGTGTGGAAGGAAGTGTTATACCACCATTCATCGAGAGGTAACCACTTGACCCATTGTGTTTGTTTATCAGATACAAAACAACGAAGATATCCTTCCAAACATTTATTTACTATCTCAGTATGACCATCGGATTGAGGATAATAAGATGATCTATGAGCTAATTGAGTACCCAAACAAGAAAATAACTCTGTCCAAAAATTTATAGTAAAAATGGGATCTTTGTCGCTCACAATAACCCTTGGGTTTCCATGTAGCTTTTGAATTGTGTCCATAAATGTAGTAGCAACTGTACTTGCTTTAAATGGATGATATAATGCACAAAAGTGTGCATACTTGGTAAGTCTATCAACTACCACCATGATGACACTCTTTCCTTCGGACTTAGGTAAACCTGTGATAAAATCCAT
Organism: Pinus albicaulis; assembly: GCA_034641835.2. Classification (NCBI taxonomy): domain Eukaryota; kingdom Viridiplantae; phylum Streptophyta; class Pinopsida; order Pinales; family Pinaceae; genus Pinus; species Pinus albicaulis. The sequence continues at coordinate 908,715,997 of CM076571.1, read as the reverse complement.
TGAAATTTCCACCCAACATTGACTTGGAATGGATAAAGGTTGTAGAAGACCCGAGGTCTTAATTGTCTCAACTTTATTCTTCTGGCAAACCGAAAATTCCACCAGAAACTTCTGAATATCTGATTTAAGGCCATCCCAAATTTTTTTTTTCTTCACCCTATGGTAAGATTTTAAAAATCCTGAGTGTCCTCCTAAAGGAGAAGTGTGAAATTCCAAAAGAATCTTTTGTTTTAGTTGGGAATTCTTACAAAAATATAAGCGATCTTTGTACCATAAGGAATCATTTTTCCTACTAAATGTATCAGATGTACTAGGATCTTGCTGCAACTTTTGAATGAGTGTCCGCACTTCTTCGTCCTTCTTTCATTCAACTCTTACTTCGGTTATCCAATTTGGTTGCATAATAGAAATGGCACAAAGCAATGCTTCCACCTCTTCATTCTTTCTTGAGAGTGCATCTGCAACAACATTTAGTTTCCCTTTTTTGTAGATTATTTCAAAGTCGTAACCCAACATCTTTGTGACCCATTTTTGCTGCTCTTCTGAAGATAGTCTTTGTTCCAAAAAGTGTTTAAGACTATCATGATTAGTTTTTACCTTGAAGTGTCTTCCCATTAGGTAAGTTCTCCATTTCTTTAGTGCATGCAGTATTTCTAACATTTCCATCTCATAAATAGGTTTCTGTAAATACTTTCCTTTGATTTGCCGACTTTAAAAAGCAATGGGTCTTCCTTCTTGCATTAAAACAACACCAATTCCATTTCCTGAGGCATCACATTCCACAATAAAGGTTTTTGTGAAGTATGACATAGCTAAGACTGGTGCTAGACACATTGCCTCTTTAAGATGTTCAAAGGCCTTAGTTGCTTCAGGATTCCATGAAAATGCATCTTTCTTCAATAATGTTGTTAGAGGTGCTGCTATTCTCCCATAATATTTAACAAACTTGCGATAATATCCTGTTAACTCGAGAAATCCTCGCAACTACTTTATGGTTGTGGGGACTTTCCATTCCTTAATGGCTTTAATTTTGTTAGGGTCTACCTTAACACCCTCGTGAGATACAATATGACCCAAATATTCCACCTCTTGTACTCCAAAGAAACATTTGGATGTTTTTGCATATAATTGTTTCTCCTTCAATAGTTTGAGCACCCTGTCAACATGTTCAACATGATCCTTCCAAGACCTGTTGTAGATTAGTATATCATCAAAAAATACTAGCACAAATTTTCTAAGGAAGGGTTTGAAAATGGAATTCATCAACCCTTGAAATGTAGAAGTTCCATTGGTAAGGCCAAAAGGCATGACCAAAAATTCATAATGACCCTCATGAGTTCGAAATGCTGTTTTTGGAATATCTTGAGTCTTCATTCTAATTTGATGATATCCTGAATGAAGATCCAACTTGGTAAAATAAATTTCTCCATGTAATTCATCCAATAATTCATCAATCACAGGAATGGGAAATTTATCTTTAATGGTGAGTTTATTGAGCTCCCTATAATCCGGACACATTCGCCATGATCCATCCTTCTTGTGTACCAATACTACAGGAGCAGAGAAAGAACTTTGACTAGGTTGAATTATACCTACCTCTAACATTTCTGCAATCATACGTTCAATTTCGCTCTTTTGGAAGTAAGGATATCTATAAGGCCTGATGTTTGGAGGAACACTTCCTGGAATCAAATGAATAGCATGATTATGATCATGAATAGGTGGGAGTCCTTTGGGAGTTTCAAACACCTTGGAATGATTGTCCAAGACTTGTTGGAGATCTGCAGAAATAGATGATTTTGATGTTGAAACTTCTAGTGAGCATAATTGTGCAATTACGCCTCGTTGTTCTTTATTTAGAAGCTTTTTCATGACATTAGAGCTTATTATCCTTCCCGGCTTCCCTTCAATACCCCGTAATTCGACTTCCTTTCCTTCTGAAAAAAATTTCAATAAAAGTTCTTGAAAATTAAAAGCTACCGTCCCCAAAGATTGTAACCATTGTACTCCTAGTACAACATCAGCACCTCCCATAGGAATGGAAAGCATTGGACTAGTCAATACATATTCCCCCATGGTTAGCTTGATATTACGGCATTTTCCAGAGAAATTTATAGTTCCTCCATTTGCAACCATCACTTGACATTCTGGTGCTGGGTATAGGAAAAAATTCAATTCCTTGGCTACCTTACAATGAATAAAATTATGGGTACTACCTGAATCAATCAACACTATCACATTTTTCTTCTTGATATGTACTTCTATCTTGAGAGTTTGAGGAGTGGTAATTCCTGCCAATGCATTACACGATATGGTCGGACTCATTTCTTCCTCTTCTAGGGTTGGTTCTTGGTGTATATCCTCTTCTTGTTCATTTTATTCTTACTCTTCACAATCTATGTAAAATAATTTCTTCTCGGCACACTTATGACCTTTAGTGTATTTTCTATCACAACTGTAGCAAAGTACTTTTGCTCTTTTTTCTTCCAATTGTTGTGGTGTCAACCTTGTAGGTTGTTGAAATATAGGAGTATCAACACTTCCCTCTTTATAGAAGTGAGTGGTAGGCTTCCTTGTCGCCATAATTTTACATTCAATTTTTCTTGCCACCCTGAATTCCTTCTCCAATGAATTATTTTCCAAAAAGTGAACTTCATGTTGGATGTTATCCTTTAAAGTACCTATGAATAGATCAATCCTGTGTTCCTCTGGAATATCAGTTGTCCTTATATTCAATTTTTGGAAGTCCTCAATGTGCTCCCCCACTAAACCCTTTTTTTTTAGATTTATCAATTGGCTAAAGAAGGTGTTGCTCTTTGTATCCTCATAAAGTGCTATCATTTCCTCCATAAAAATTGACCAAGTGACAATTTTTTTACGGGAGAAAAGCCATCGATACCATACAAATGTATTTTGTTCTAAATGTAAAGTTGCAATGCATACCTTTTGTGTGTTTTTCACATTATTGAGATCAAAATATTGCTCTATCTGTAGTATCCATGTTACAAGATTCTTTCCATCAAACTTCCTCATATCCATTTTTGGAATATGGTGGTTCTTCCCGCCAACATTAGAGTTTATGAAATCACAATTCACATTTATTTTGTTCTCATCATGAGTTTCCTCTACTATGTTTTCACCATTAGGAAACATTTGTTGTATCAACTTTGTCAAACCTTCCATGTCTGCTTTTAGATCATTCTTCATGTTTTCCATTTTTTCATCGATATTAGCTTCTATGTCATCCATCTTATATTCCATTCTAGCTTCCATGCAATCTATCTTAGCTTCCATGCCATCTATCTTAGCTTCCATGCCATTCTTCAAAACTTCCATGTCATTTTTTGTTGCTCTTTGCGAGAGCGAAATTTGTTGCACTTGCTCTTGTAAATTTGATATGTCAGGTTACCATTCTTCGTCTTCATGAGTCATAGTAGAGCCTTCTAAAGGCTTAATTGGTGTTGAATTCTTTTTAGGGGCCATTTTAGAATCTAATACTGTTATATATTCTATAATATGCCCTTGGAATCAATTCAACTTGATTCTTCAAACAAGACTTATGCATTTCGGGAAAAAAAATATACACACCTTTTACTTGCTTTTGAGGAGCTCTATATTGAAATTGAATTATCTCTGTAATTGCAGATCCTCAATATCTGAAATTTGACCTTGTAGTATCCCTCTGAAGCTTCTTTAAAATTTCACAGGTTTGACCTGATTTGGATTCTTCAAGGAAAAGCTATGTCTAATCTCCCACAATGACCCAATTATGGACTAGTTCAGTAGAGTGAACTTGTATGACTTGCCACATGTCACTGTTTCTTCCTTTTGCTATAAAATTGATAGAGAAGAAACTACAGTTTGTGTCCTTGTGGCCACGTTTTACATCATTCCAATCCGATGCTCAGAGAGAGAGTTATGAATATTTTCCCACGATAACCTCTTTGAGATGAAATTTAGGAGCCTGAAAAAGACCTAACTTCCACAGATCATATCTCCGAAAATATTGCGAAATAAGCTCTGAAATTTTGCAAAGATGTTCCTCAGGATTTTGTCTTCTCTCTCTAAAAATTTTCGCTTCTGAAACTTTGTAGAAAAAACGTTATAGCGCAAATGTCGCGATGACCTGTTTAGGTTAAATTTAGGAGCCTGCAAAAAACCCTAACTTCCACAGATCATATCTCTGAAAATATTGTGAACCAAGCTCTAAAATTTTGCGACGATGTTCCCTAGGATTTCGGATTTGTACTCTAAAAATTTTAGCTTTTGAACCTTCGTATAAAAAAAGTTATAGAGAAAATGCTACGATGACTGGTTTGGAGCAGCGAAAACCCTAGAATCCAAAGCTCTGATACCAAATTATGTGAAACCAGCTCCAAAAATAAAAGAAAAGAGATATCAACGCCTTAGAAATAAGCCACTTCGAGGGGGAAACCTCCAATACATTACATGAATGAAAAATTCTTGGATGATACAAATTGCAAAACCTCCTTTCTATATATAGGAGTCCATGGGGCCACAATGTAATCCTAGTGGGGCCACAATGTAATCCTAGCCGACCTAACAATAATAATTTAAGGGCACAATAATAACAATATGGGGGCTACAAGGGTACAATAATAACAGTAAGGGGGTTACACTAACCACAATAAGGGACTATACTAGTAATATAGGGACCTAACATACATTTTTGTAGGAGTTCAATCAGCGTGAACTTATTGAAAACTACTAGCACAAATCAATTAGTTTAGTTATCATGTCCATGAACAATTCAGGTTTTGGAATTAAATATTCAGACAAAAGAAAGTAGGTACATTTTGGGGGCTCATATATATGGTAAAACACTGATAATTTCAACCTTCTATTCTGTCAAATTGGAATTATAAGCAAATGCTAGAAATATCATTACTCAAGTACTCAATTATTGGACTCAAATATTCAAGTATTGAATTATTGGACTGCTGAAACACTTCATTTATATAGAAAATATGAAGTACATGTACACAAATTTCAGCTTATCAGAAGTTAGAACAATTTTAAGCTCTTTTAACCCTAGCTAGGGAAACCAAGAAAATCCTAACAACAAACTCCTCCTTGCTAGGAATCTGAGCCCTACCACCTTGATTTTGCGGACATTCTCTCTTAAAACGCTCCCTATCACATGTCCAACACTACAACCGGTCTATACCCTCACCTCTATTCTGTTGTTGTGACCCATGTCCCTCTCTAAATGCATTTAAATTCTTTTTAGGTGAAAAAATTTATTTCTCTTCTTCATTCTGAGGTCTTGTTATTTTCGACTACGATTTAATTTTACCTTTATCTTTCCCTTTCCAACCTTGCTGAAATTTTTTCTTACGTTTTGACTTCTCATAAAAGGGCTTCAATTTCTCAATAAATTCCTCAAGTGATTGAGGCTCATCATACTCAACCTATTCTCTAAATGTTAATGGTAATCCACTGACAAACCTCTGAATTTTATCCTTTTCATCCTTAAGATACGATACATACCTCAATAACTCCAAGAACTAGGTCATATACTCATATGTCGTCGATCCGATCTTTAGCTCATAGAGCTCCTTAGCATTTCTATCATAGTACCTCTTTAACAAGTAATTATTTTTGAAAATACCCTTGAATTCATGCCAACTCAAGTCTTATGTTTTGATGTCTCTAATTTGTTTCACATCTTCCCACCAGATGTCTACTTTCCCTTTGAGGCTGAAGATATATATTTTGGCCTTCATATTCACTATGTAATCATGCAACTCAAATAATTTCTTCATCCCAAGTAACCATGCCTATGCATCCTCTGATTTCTTCAAATCCCTATCAAAGGTAGGTGGCTTTGCTTTCTTGAACTCATATGGAAAATATCCACTGTCACTCCTCTAAGGATGATAATGATGAGAATCATAGTGCCTGGCACCTATCAGAACTAGAACTAGAATAAAACTTGTGTCCATCACCTCTCCTATCTAGAGTATCTAAGAGCTTGCCATCTCTAATCGTGTCATCTTTATCCAAACTGTGCGCACCATGAGATCTAATTACATATTCCCCATTAGTCTTTTCCTCCTGTTCATGGTTTATCCGAAGTGGTCCCTGCGCGCGTGCTCCATGTTCCCATCAGAATATATAAAATTCCACCATTACATACATACCCTAGATAAGAAAAAAGCTTTGCAATTCTGACAAACACTGAAGGATTACTGCATTGAATTATGCTTGTTTCTCCTGTGCTGACATGATTATGTCATTATATTCTTTGCAACTCATTAAATTTTCCTTCAAGCTTCTCAATGTGTTTGCTAATTCAGAAGAATTCCCACCACCACGTTTCTCATTTGATCCATAGGAAGAGTCTCGTGAACTGTAGTCTACCATCTTGCTAGTCATCAACATACCTTAGTATAGTTCACAGGAGGAAATCTCATCTACAAGATCAACTAGATTAACACGATACATGTATAATCATAATCATAATAGTAATAAACTTCATTTCAACCATTATACAGTCACCAATGCATGACCATACTGACCACATACCATGACCTCATGCACGAAAATTATCACCATGTCAACGTATGCATAAAGACATACAAACATTAACATGCGTAACCAATACATAATTGACATACAATCATGGTAAGCATATCAAATCATCAACACCATCAAATTCGACATGACAACACAACTGCAACCATGACCATCACCATACATACACAACAAGCACATAGACAATAAGCATACAAAACACATATGAAATCGACATGTATGCATGATCAACACACTGCCCATCCAATCCAAGGGGTGAAACATGCTATGATACCACTATGTAACCACCATCCTCCCATATTTACCAAGCTAATCAGTCCACTGGGGTAAACATGTGACGAAAGGCTACTATAATGTGATTCAACCTCCTAGGTCACCTTAAGGAAGTGGAACTTACATAACACAACAAATCTTGCCTTCCACACATACTAGATAACCTTCAAGAGCCAACGAACCCTTCTAGGTAGTCAACCCTTAAGTCAACTCATCATTTGACTGAACTTGACCCTCAACCACTCCCATGACAAGCCCTGCAAGCGATTGTGGCCTTCCAGTCGCTCCCACAACAAGGCATGCCAATGACTATGGACTATTGCAGGTAGTTCTGTGCCATTGACCTTGAACTTTGTGTCACTTTTTCAGGGCCAGGACTTAGGCCACTTCCAAAAACTTCAGAAATGATAAATAGCATAGGAACAAAGATACTAATGCAAAATTTTATATGAATACTTGATATGACCCCTACTATCCATGCCGGAAATTTCGTCAAATATGTAATCTATAGGTCATAACATCACATCTGAGCATAGGGTTCTAATACTTATCTGAGATACGTAAAGTAGCATTGTTTCCTTATCACAATATCTACATTATCATCTATCAGGAAATATATACATTGTATATTCATTTTCTAATCAAAAAATGATGGGAACCATACATCAAGTCTATCATAAAACATACTCATAACCAACAAAAATAACAAAGATATAACAACCATAAAATCCACATATAAACCAATACATCTTCACATAAAATACCAAGGAGAAGAAGCTCTTATTAATGAATGCAAAATCCAACTAGGTATAGGACTTCCACGAACCACCCGACCATAGATTGGTTGAACCAAATATTTTTTTTAGCCAATCACCCCTGTGCCATATTCCAAGCATGGATGTGGGACTCAAACCAAACTAATCCAGGTTTCCTCAGGCTTTACCACAATCCCCATCGGATCACTAGGCCCTAAAAAAATATGGATTCCATCAAATTTCTCCACCTACACCATGAGGAATTTTCCTGCCTCCTAGTCTCTAGGATTTACTTTATATCTTTCCATTCACCGGTCGAGGATTCTTAGGCCTAAACGAGAATCCACCCTCTAGGATTTACCATATATCCCACCATACGTCAGTTGAATATTCCTAGGCCTGATCGAGGGCACACACCTCTAGGATTTATCGTATATCTCGCCATTCACCAGTCAAAGATTACTAGGCCTATCGAGACACAAAAAATCCATCTTTACCGTAATCCCAGTTCAGTTCAGGGATTCCTAGGCCATGTGCTCTTTCTTTCAGAGACCACCTCACTCAGTTTCGAAACGATCTGACAATACAACTTAACCAAATACAAGAGAACCCATCATACCATGGCTATCCAAAAATGGAAAGGTTAGGCTGAAGAACACTATTACACCTTACAAATACCATGCCAATGACAACAAGAGAACCAAATACATACATGCATGTACCCTGCATGCGAAATATAACAAAGAAATCACACGTGAAAATCGACATCTGCAAGCAAACCCATTGTAGTTTCTTGATCCTGCTCTTCCTTGCTTGATCTTTGCTTTCCTTAATCCAATGTTAGAGTGCTCCAAGAAAAATCTAAGTATCCAAGAGTGAGAGAATAGAGAGAGAGCTCCAAAATTGAATTTACAAAAGGTACCAACTAATCCTCATAAGCCTTTTTATTAATGAGGCCTCTATTTTATTTAATTTTCCATTATTTTCCTTCATTTTCCTCCTTACATGCAACCTGTGACCTTTCACCTTCCATTTCTCCTATTTTCCATTATTTTCATAAATAAATGCTAATAAATGCCACTTTGCCTTCCAAAGTGTTTTCCATTACGTTTGTCAATTTCCTTTAGCCATAATGGAAAATGAACACCCACACTAGGATGTTTTTCCCAACATTCAACTTGGAATAAGTGTCTCATGACTATGGTTATTATTTTTCCTTTATTAACTTTTATTACATGGAATTTTTACCAAGGCTATTACAAGAACAAGTATATTCAAATCATATCAAAGACAAGAATCTCTCTGCCAAAACATGAGGACCTATTTGCATGAGATGGCCTTTATAAATATGGAGAGATCAGGGTAAAGGAGTAATATAGTTACATTTATCCAACACAATATTCAAAATACAATCATAGTTGGTTTCACAAAATCTGGAATTGGAATCTCCCTCCCTTACATGCAACAATTTTTTTAAGAGATGATTCATTGGAACAGGGAGATGTGTCTTATGTAATGTGGAACAAGAGGGTGTCATTCATCTCTTCCTCAAATGTCCTCTTATTGTTTCTATCTGGTATGTTGGTCTAAACTTTTTTCATATTACTGCAGATTGGAATGTTATTTCTGTGGAAGTATGCCTCTTAAAGTGGTTAATGCACTACAAAGTCTTTCACACACTCCCTTTTTACATTTTTTGGGGTATAGAGAGGTGTTGAAATGCATTGATTTTTTAGGGTACATATCCAAACATCAATAATACTAGTTTGAAGATTGCTGCTTATTACAACGATATAGGCCCCAATATGGAGATTGGAAAACTAAGACAAATTAAATATGTGGATACTTGGCATAGATATTGTGTAGGATTCTTTGATGGGTCGAGACAAAATAACACATGTGGTTGTGGGGCTTTTATTGTCATTAAAATCAGTTCATTTTCCCGCTTCATATGGAATGTAGGGGAGGGTACAAATATTAAGGCTGAGATAGTTGCTCTATGAGGGGTCCTTTTTTTGTGCACAATGGTTGTCTATTGATTAGATGATGTATTTGGAGATTCTAAGGTGGTCATAGACTAGGTGCAAAGGAAAGTAAAACAAGCGCCACCCATGCTCATTAATTGGATGATTTGTATAGACAAATTGATAGATATTTTGCAGAATTATAGGGAGCAGAATAATGTGTCAGATGCATTATCAAACCAAAGATGCAGTAAAAAAATATGTAGAGATATTTTCTTTAGGGAACATTCCTTTTATATAGGATTTGTCTCTATAAAGGAACTCTTTTCGATTCTAATATAAGCTCTTTTTATATTTGCATATCAAAGAAAGTACAATAAAAAGTTAAGATTATATACAAATGTTTGGAACAGTACCAAAGTTGATATGTGTAATCAATTTTTTTTGGATTTTAGGCATATCTATGAATTAAATGTTTTTATTTTATGAGGAAGATAGAGTATAGATAGTGTAATAGGAGAGAATAAGGCATATCTGAACCCATTTTGAAAATATATACATATTTTTAATAAAAATCATGGTTTTTTTCTCTAATAAATAAAACTTGGCATAATGAGATGACTCATCCTTTTTCATTTAGAATCTTCGACATCGAAAATAGAACAAGGCATTCATTCAGCGTTGAGTGCATCCACCTCACCGATCGAATCGTATTTATAGATATGGAAGCGGCAAACAGAGGCCGTTCATTTCCTTAACTTACGGAAGCGGCATACCGACGTTGTTCAGTTCCTGACATTAAATATTTCGCTGGCATTTCCACGTGGCACCGACGCCCAATTTATTAGGATGGACATTATCCCTGCAAAAAGATGCCCTCAGAGATGGCTTCCCTCTGTGCTGAGGCATGGCCCCATATAACGACCGGGCTGGGGGTTGCTCTTTATCTTCCTGGATTTTTCCTGTTTCAATTCACTTAGAATAGGATCGATGGCTTCTCGCAGAGTGCTCGGGAAGGCCTTTGAAAGGCGACATTTCTTCTGTAAAGCTCATAGTGCCCTTAATGGCAACTGGTCCGCCCAATTTGCCGAAACCATTGAGTTCCAGAGGTTTGATCCGTGGTTTCTCCAGAGGCGCGCGGTGGTTATACCTGCGCAGTCTTATGCTTGCCGATCGTTGATCTATGGCGGTCAATGGTGGGAGGATTTGAAGATTTTGAATAAACCCGCGAAACAGAGCCCGCGCCTGGATGTCGTTCACTCTCCGGAACGGAAGATATCCCCGGAGGAAGGAAGGAGGCTTCATAGGCTCGCGCAGGAGAGTGTTTTGCTAAAAAGATTACGGCAGATTCCCCACAGCAGCATTTCCCGCAAAGAGTTATTGCAGGTTAGTATGGAGTTCGCGGCTGAGGAAAATGCCAAGGAAATTGTGAAATTGCTTGATGATTCTGGGAAGATTCTCATAGTCGGCGATTCTGTCTATCTCCGGCCCGAGCATGTACCGAATTTGATGTTTTGAAACTCTGACGATTCTGTTGTTTTAACATTTCTTGTTCTTGCCAGGGATTCTAATTTCTTGTTTTGTTAGGGTTTCTAATTTTTCTGATCCCTCTTTTTTTTGCAGGTAGCAAGGGTTATGGAGAACATATTGCCTCTGCTAAACGATTCTTGCAGGGTAGAGCTAAAAGAGATGGAGAAGCAGAAGGCCGAAATTGACGCGGAGGTCAGTAAAATAGTACGCAGAGAGCTCTGGTGCGCGCTTGGGTTCATGAGCCTCCAGACGGCGTATTTATTGTGGCTCACTTTCTGGGAACTGTCGTGGGATGTGATGGAACCCATATGCTTCTTCCTGACCTCCATTTATTTCTTGGCAGGCTATGCGTTCTTCCTCATGACTTCGGTCGATCCCACGTTCCAGGGCTTCTCCGAAGCTCGTTTCGAGGCCACGCAGAAGCGACTGATGAAGAAAAGGAATTTCGACATGGAACGACTTAAAGAGCTTCGACTGATAGCCGGCCCGCCTGTGAGACAGTCTGCATGTGGGGGCTTTTTACAAGAGATTTAGGTCGTCGCTTATTATAGTTTTGTTACGAGTTCTTGTTTTTTTCTTGACCCTACCTTTTACGGTGTGCAATATTTGTGTAAGATATAACAGAGCTTGTGTTTAGTGCGATATTTTGGATTTTTTTCGTGTCAGAATTTTGTGAAAAAAATTAAGTAAAATTTTGATTTGCTTTATTTAAACTGGTTTTTTTAAGTGTATATATGGATTTAATAATTTGAAAAATCTAGGGCATTTTGATTGTGTATAGATTGCCCATCAAATTCGTGATTTCAATAAATTGCTTCCAGATTTTAGAGAAATTAAATAGGAAAAATACACTGAAAACACTTTCAAAAAATCGTAGATTTTGATGCAGTCTGATTTTCTAAAATCTAGCAAGAATTTAGGAGTAACCCCTGCACCCCTAAATTTTTTCAGAGTGCTAAATTAAAAAGACTAGTTTAAATAATACAAATCAAGGTTTCACCTCAAAATTTTAAAACCAAAAACATAAAAAGACAACTCCCCTATCAATTATTGCGAGTCATTTGATGAGCTATCAATACTTCACCTTTAATTTAATACTGGTTGACAACTTCCTAATTAGTGCGACTTTTTGAAGGGTATTTCTGGTGGGTTTTTCCTGTCTAGTTTTTCTAAAATTTGGCAGGGATTCTTTGAAAACAGAAATTTGATCGGTAATCTTGCACAATCAAAGTGCCCTAAATTTTTTTTGGAATGCTGAATCCATATACAATAAAAAACAATTCAAATAACAAAAATCAAAATTCAACCTCAATTTTTTTAACCAAACTTAAAAATTAAAAACAACATTGGCCACCGAGTAGTTAGAACTAATTTGCAACGAATGAATATGAGAATCCTCTCGTTTCGACACCAAATTCAATTTCCACCGATTGCTTTAGTCTCTGGCAATTACCTTTCGAGCATTTTGCTACCTAGTTAGGTAGCCGACCATTGTACTCTTACTTTATTAGTATTGGGTAGATTATAATAATTATAAAATAAATAAATTAATAATATATTTATGGTTGACCACTTGATAATTTAGCAATTTTTAAATGTTGATTTTTTTTATTAATTAAATTTGTTTAAAATTAATAAAAAGTTAGAAATTGGTAATTATTTTTCTAAATTTTAAATTTCAATCTATTTATATATTTAAAAATAAAATTTAAATTATAAAACTTTACAATTTTATTAAAAATTATATTACTAAACTCCAAAAAAAAAATTAAAATAATCTTCTTATTTTGAATTTTGAATTTTACCTTTTCCAATTCCCCTTACTTTTATAAAAATGACAGGTTTTAAAATATACATGGATTTTGACCTTTATAACTATCTTTAATCTTGAATGAAAAAAGACTTTAATATTTTACCTTTTATTTATCAATGTCAGATATTTTTTTCAATAAAGTTTAATAGTGTTACAATTCTCAAATTTCAGAATTTTAAGTGTCCTAAAATTTTTTGATGGTATTAAATTTATTTCCACCATAAAAAAAACTATTTATACATTAACATTTGATTTTTTGAATTTTTTTCACCAAATTCTAGCAAGAAAACTACCATCCAAACTATTATAATATTTAAACAACACCTTTATTAATACTTTATATTTCTAATTCTTTATTTTCAATACTTCAGGTCCTTACACAACTCATAATTTCATGAAAATGTGTTTCAACTTTTGAGTCTTTAAATTCAAGGGTTTCTAATCTCTCTGTCTTTGAGTTTTAGGGTTTTAATCCCTATGTATTTGTAAGTTTATATATATATATATATATATATAAATGTAATTTTTAGTTTTAAAAAATTATATATATATATATATATATATATATATATATATATATATATATATATATATATATATATATATATATATATATATATATATATATATATATATATATAAGTTTGATGATAATAAATATTTTAATAATACTTAAATATATTTTTAATTTCAAAATAATAATAATGATTATTGTTATTATTATTAATATTTATTAAGATCAATGTGGACTATCAGACTACTATAATTGTGAATTTTCAAGATCTTATTTCTATGATAGAAAAGAAGAAAAAGAAGTCCTTCAAAATCATTATTGTTGGATTCAATTAACATGTCAAGAAGATTGGACTTATGTAAAATGATAGGGAAATGAGAGTGGATGTAAATTTCACTTCCATGTTTATGAGAATTAGTTCTTACAAGACATAAAAACAATTCTATTTAGCACCACCTCAACTTGAAATAAAATTAGATAAATTATGATAAATAATTATATATTATTGATGATATAAATTTTAATTTATATACATAATTTTGATAATACTAATAAATATTATAATAGTATTTTAAAATATAGTTTTTTTTTTCAACCAAAATATATAATATAGTTTAATATATTAATATATAATAATTAATCAAAAATATAAGTTTTAGTAAATATAATTATGATTAATCATTTAAAAATATTTAAAATTAAATATTTATTTTAAATTTATAAAAAAGATAACTCAACCCTGAGGTGATAATGTTTATAAAGTTTGATTGATTTTATGATAATCCAAAAATAGTAAAATATTAAATGTGTGATATTGGAATTATATTTTTACTTTAAAAAAATTATAATATTTAAATATATTATAGATTATTTTATATTAAATAAAAATATATATTTATATTAATTAAATTTAGATAGCTTAAAAGTAATTCATAATGTACAATCTTAAAATCAAGAGAAATATTCCTATCTTATTTTTTTGATCGAATCTTGTTAGTCCTCCATTGAAAGTACAATTATGTTTAGATATCTGATGTATAAGAAGAAGCTTGAAAACATGGAATCAAAAAATCTCCCTAAAATTGCTTCTAACTGTAGTCAAAACCCTCACTTTAGCCTCAAGGGTGGGTAGTATAAGGATGCCGAGTCCTAGCTCAACCGTTGGGGAATTAAGGAGGATGTGACAACTGCATTTACTATTAACTGCTTGTTACCTAGTTAAATGACTTTTATTATTGTTAAAGGAAAAAAAGACTGAGACAATCAATATTTGCTGGAAAAGTTATTTTCCTTTTTTAATTGTGAATAATAAAATTAGTTATGGAAAGTAAAAGTAAAAAGGTTGATGGAAAATGTTTTCCAAGAACTGAAAGGTTGTTGGACAGTTTGAACAGTTACCCCCTTTGGGGATAAGAGATTCATCCCAGTGAGGAATAGGGTTCTGTTCATGGGCTAAGGAAGGAGTGGAGATTTTCCTGAGCTGGTAGAGACCAGTGGAAAATACTCAATAAATCCTGAATTTTTTTGGCACTGTCTGGATTAGAAGTCCTGAGGTCACAACAGAAAATCTACTGTCAACCCGTACCTCTTCAGGAGTGGAGCATGGGGGCAAGAAGAGAACGTAATCGCCTTTCTTAAAGGTTGGGTGGATAACACAACCAAATATATTTTTCACATAAGTGACTATTTGTTTTGGTAATATTAGATAGAAAGAATTGTCGTGTTTAAGTTACTATGCACAGTTTTATAATATTTAATCTTAGGGTAAAACTTTATTACATTATCTTTATTTTGGAACCTTTCTTTCTATTAGAAATGATAAGTTATGAATTATAAATAACCAAGCACACTCTGGCAAGATTCTGAAAATTACTTCTGTAAATTCTATAGTTTAATATTGTAAATATTTTCATAATAGTTGTAAGATACATAGAAGGTATAGTAGATAAATATCAGAAGTAACCCTGCTAACTATAATATTTCTAACTGTACATGGTAATTTTCTAGAGAGGACTATTTTAATTTGACATAATACATGTATCAATAACCATTGCCAAGAATTGTAATAAGTAAAGATAAAAGAATATAGAAGATTATTATTACTGTGCATAGAATGTTCTTGTCACAAAGATTATTTATTTGTTAGGATGTAAACCCAAAATGTTAGAGAAGGCATAATGATAAATAAACATGATTAAAACTCACAAATTGTTGTGAAAGGAAATAGAAATTCCTAGAAAATGATTGTCTAAACATTTGGTACAGTGTGAGCTTTGGTTCTAGGCACAGGGATGAAAAACCCCAACCCAGTACTCGTTGCCACCTCTAATTCAAAAATACAGGGACAATACTATGAAGTGGTTTGGACACCAATAAGGTCAAATGTAATAGAAAAAAATATTTGCATCTAAATACTGTAGATTAAAATCTATTATAAAAGCGATGTACGGAAATTTTCAGAAACAAAGATTAAGATACAAAAATTCCGAACATAACAAGATTGCGAGGAATGTGAATGAATTGCAAAACTTATACATATATTAGAATTGAAAAGAAAATATGTACAATCTATTGCAAGTACAAGCTTACGGTTCCACTAAGAGCTTGAATAAGCCACTGTGGTTAAAATTATTTATATGTAGACTAAAACGAATAATTATTCTAACAGTAATACTACCACAGTAGCCAATATTGGAAATGAAAATTACTCAAGAATTTGAGTTCCAAGCAGGAATCCCCTTTTAGTGGTTTTTTTTTAAATAAATGCACGTAGAAGATTACAGAGAAAACCCTTTTTCGAATTTCAAAAATGTTATGAAATTTAACATTAACTCATTTTAGAGTCCACAAGAAAATAAGAACTTGGGCTCTCTGAAGCTAGCAGAGACCAGAGCTTAAACTGAAGAAAACTCTAGAAACTTTCTGAAACATATTTGCCACAGAGGTGGGATTAACTTGGTTGACGAGAAGGTAAACCAAAGATGAAGGTCACGGAGTACCTGGAGAGCCAAAGGCATATGTTTAGCTAAGATCCTCTTGACGGAACAACACATAAGCTGCTTCGGTAGGGGACTTACTTGTGAAAAGAAAACACAAGAGAATAATTATGTAAGCAAAGGGCAACCAAGGTTTATTTACATACATAAAATAAACAAAGGTTAACGAATGTATGAGAAAGGAAAAATCTTGTCTCTTACCAGTAGAGAGAGCATCTTTAATCCAGGATGCTAAGTGCCAGGCTGTGTTCCAAAACAAAAACATAAGAAATTAACAAATTTGATTAGCAAGAGGAAAATAAAAATAAAATTGATTGTATAAATCCATGAATTCGGGTTAAAAACCTTATTTGAGAATGCAGAAGCAAGATGTGGAAGAAGAGTCAAGAGACTTGTAGACAATCCATAAGAAAATGGCTTAGTCCATGAACCCCTACATTGGGTAAAGGACAGATTTAAGAAAACGAACTCATTGAGTGAAAGGTTGGAAACTATAGTAGAGTAAATGGACTTGACACCCACAAAAGCTGTGAGGAAGAGATTAATAGGATTTACCAGGTCATGGTTGTGATATCAAGAGCCGAGGGTTTCAGACCAGACCTCCATGGCGAAGCCAAACGGGTGTAAGCAACATGGTACCATATGGTGTTGGAGATACAAACCACTGGAATAAACGAGTCCATTCCGGCCAATGCACAACCACCGTTGATGGAGTGAAGAATGAACAGTGATTGTGATGGCAGGTGGCTATACACGGATCTCGTAGATCCACAACTGGCAGTGCATTAAAGTGAGTTGGACGTGCCTAGAGTAAGCGTACAGGAGAATTAATAAGGAGAGGCATTTTTGTTAAACTCCAAGGACAGAAGACAATAAACCAGAAATCAAGTTTTATTTAGATTCGCAAAGATATGAAAACCATAATTGCGTCGGAACCAATCTTAAGTGAATAATTAAATAATTCTTGGAATATGGTCTGACTTTCCACCACGATTTTCAGAATAAACATATGTGTTGAGTGGAGGTCAGAACATAGTGTTAACATAGTAAAATGTTATAGTGAAACTTTATGGTAAATAATTCTATAGTGGGTAACGTAACAAGTTAAAACCATAAGATTAGTATTGAATATGTTAAATTATATGTATTAAACTGTATGGTAAATAAATTTTTTTTTAATGGTAAGTGTTACAAGTGGTATCAAAGCAGCGTTCCTATGCTGGGATCTAAGGGTCAACTAATGATTAAGCTGCGTGTAACTGATGCACAGAGAAAGAAGTATAACAGTAAAAATGTCACGAGAAGAGGGTCAATGCACCAACCACCCCAGGACACCAGGGAACCTCAAACACAACCAGTAGTGAGCCCTGAGATGTGGGTTCAGCTGAGTGTGGATTAGCACCAACAAACAAGTATACTGTTGGAGGGATAACAACATAAAACTAGCATTCCATTGAGTACAATACATAGATTACAGGAAGAGATGGTGCAAGTTCAAAGTGACAATTAGCCTTTGATGCAAGAGCAAGAAAAGATACTTAAGAGCCTGTCAGATAAGCAAAATTAGGAAATGGAACACCCCAGTGATGATAGGGGTATGCAAGAAGGTGATGAACAACAAACAAGGGACAACACCATTGACAGAGTGGAAAGAAGCCCATCCCAACGAAGCAACATGAACAAAGACTACAATGAAGTAAAATATGGCAATTTGTCGGATTAGCAAGAAGTTAAGAAGCTGAAAGTAGAGCTTCAGGGGGAGTTTCGAAAAATAAAACCACCAACATTTGATGGTGAAGCTAAGGAAGTGGCAGAGGCATGGTTAATAACATGAACAAGTATTTTCAGGTGTACAAATACATCAGCAACCTGAAGGCCAGATTGGCCATATATCAGTTAAGAGAGAAAGCCACTCTGTGGTGGGAAGAAGTGAAGAATGTTCGCAACATTGAGGACCAAGATGTTACGTGGGAATCATTCCAACAATACTTTAAAGACAAGTATTTACTAGAACGTTTCTACGATGAGAAATCTAAATAATTTCATGACTTGAAGCTGGGACATATTACTATGATGAGTATATCACCAAATTCACCTCCCTGTTAAGATATGTTCCATACCTTCGAGAGGAAAAGGCTAAGGTACAAATATTTCTGAGTAGCTTGCTAATACATATGAAGGAGCGAATTGAATTTGTAAATCCCAGAACCATGGATGAAGCCATTCGTAAGGCATGAATGTGCTATCAACATTCCAAGGCTAAAGGGGAGGTTGGAAAAAGTTGGTAGCCAAGGAAAGGACAAAAAGTAGCTCAAACTTCAAAGGCGCCAAAAGAAATAATTTTAAGAATCCTGCACAAAGTTCTGTTAGTAAAAAATTTGGCAGAAATCATCAAAGAACTCGATGGCCAGCAGAAGAGAAGCCTGTAGAGGCATCTAGCAAACCTGAGCAAGGGCAGGTGACCAAGCCACCTCTTCAGCGTTGGGGTTGTGGTGAGGCACACTATTATAAAAACTGCCCACAACGAGAAAGAAATGACACAATTGAAAACTTGTAGGAGGCTTCTACAGTAGGCGATGTGGCACAAAACATTCCTCATATCAATGCAGTGTTGGAGGAACGACCAGCAGATTATAAACCAACAATGATTGAGTTGAAAGGTAAATTATTATCTCAATCTATTTCTATTTTGGTAGATCTAGGTGCAATTCTAAGTTATGTTAGTCCAAAAATTGTGGAAATTTGTAAATTAAAAGGGAAGAAATTCAAAAAACCTTGGCTGGTACAACTAGCCACAGGAGGAAAAATAAAGGTAACTGCCAAAATTCCAAACTGTACTTTCAAATTTTCAGAACAATAGTTAAATGTAGACCTAAACATACTGGCATTAGGGTCCTATGATGTTTTGCTGGGTATGGATTGGCTAGAAAAACATTGTACCTTAGTGGAATACAAGGAAAAGATCATTTATTACAGAATGCAAGATGGGACACGCAAGGAGATTCAGGGAATCAAGAAGCCACTACAGCTATGTCTAATTACAACATCCCAAATGAATAAATGTATGAGGAAGGTATGCCAGATATATGCTATTCAGGTGGGATATGCTAATTCCAAGGAAAAGTCACCTATGATGGAAAACATACCGGAGGTATAAGATTTCATGGATGTTTTTCCAGAAAATATTCTTGGATTACCACCAAGGCGAGATATTGATTTCACCATAGAATTAATGCCAGGAGAATCTCCTGTGTCAAGGGCTCCTTACAGAATGAGTGTTCCATAATTAACTGATTTAAAAATGTAGTTACAAGAACTGCTGGAAAAGGGTTATATTCGTCCAAGTGTGTCCCCGTGGGGAGCACCAGTGTTCGTTAAGAAGAAAGACAGAACGATGCGAATGTGCATGGAATATAGAAAACTCAATAAGTTAACATTTAAAACTAAATATCCTCTACCAAGAATTGATGATCTGTTCGATTACGTGAAGGGGGCCACAATATTTTCAAAGATAGATTTAAGATCTAGATATCACCAGATTCGAATCAAGGATGAAGATATTTACAAAACTTCTTTCCATACCAGGTACAAGCATTATGAATTTGTGGTGTTACCCTTTGGGTTAAAAAATGCACCAACAACCTTTATGAGGTTAATGCATGGTATATTTCATCCTTTCCTGGATAATTTTATACTAGTATTCATAGATGACATTTTAATCTATTCTAAAAACCAGGAAGTGTTAGTAACCTATAAATATAGGATTCATAATTTTGACTTGACTGATGGTAGTCTTGTAAATATGTACATACTTTTCTTTCTGCAAGTTGTATTCCCATATTTTGTAAAAAATAAAAATCAAAAATCAAAAAATCAAAAAGAGGGTAAAAAGTCCTAAAAGAAAAATCAAAGGACTTAGAAAAAATAATATACCCCAAAAGAAAAAGGATGAATACAACATGAAAGTGTGCAAGTCTAAATGCCACTACTTTTACTTTTTGCAGTTGATTATGGCAGAGTGTCAATAAATGCCATAATCTATGATGAGTTGAACAATTTAATCTTGACTTGTCATCTTTCAATTTCAAATGTTGTAGATAGTAAACAAAGAATTGTCATACAGTTTAATCATGACAATTCAGTAGTTAGGTAGAGAATAAAAGAATCCAATAGTTTAATTTGGATTCTTGGATGCAATAAGTGTAGAATTAGATAGTTTACTGCTTTCAAAAAAGAATAAAGATTGTAAAGGGTTGCTAGTTCAAATGCACCTGATTAAAATAGAAGGAAAAAATGTTAGAAGATATGACTGGGTAGGTAGAAGAAGGTGGGAAACATCATTGTAAATATCTTTCACCAAGCTATAAATAACTAATTTCCCCTCCCCATAGCAATTTGATATTCTAGACTATCAGTCAAAGAGGCTCAAGGCATTTCTTTGACTTTTGTTGGGACCGGACCCAAGTCTCAATGACTGATTAGTTGAAAATGTTAAGTTTCTATACTAATCCCAGAAATTTTCATCATTTACCCCTTCATGCACTCATCACCATTTAACTTCATAAGTGAGAACTCCTTTCTTACTTAAATATTACATAAAGGCCCATTTGATTAACTTCTTCCATTTTACAAAACATAAAATCCTCAAAAAATATGATATACTAAGTAAAAGTGAATGAATTATGAAAATGAAGCTTTACTCCAATTTTCACTTTCCTTAGTTTTATTTATAAAATTTTGAGTATTCATTGTCCCTTTTCATATTAACACTTAACCTATTTTATTAACTCCCTATCAAATATCCTAGTCCTATTAATATAACTTCTTTTTATTTAATATCCCAAAAAACCCCCTTATTATATGTTTTTGTGTCAAAGATATTAATCACATGTTGAAATAACATCCCGAAATTACCCCTTTGACGTAAAACTATCTATAAAAATATACCCCTTTCCCCTATGGTTTTTAGACCCCTCCGTAGTTTAAAATCATATAATAAAGTTAAATAATACAAAAAAGCGCATTTTATTTACATTCTGTGTATTTAAAATAATGCACAAAAATACTTACATCATTGTACCCTTCCCCGATTACCCTTAAACCAAGGTTAAAAAAGCCTAAGCTTATTTTTGTCTTAAGCCTTTTCCCCTTCATAATATGTGAAAACTCATGTTTCATATAAATTCCAAACCTTGGTTAAAACCTCCATTAACCTGCCTCATGCATTTTTTACTCCATATATAAATGCATTGTATATATTCGAAACCCATAATCCATTGAATTAAACCCAACAGTTTTGTGATTCATCCCTAGCCGCCTGATCACCAATGCTCGCCTTGATCCTAAGGTCCAAATCTAATGCGATAAAACATTTCTGTGCCCCACCACTCCTCATCGCATTAAAACTCAACCGTTGATCATACCTATCAAATCAACGACTGACATTTAACCTGGGTCCCACATTTCTTTACCCTGCAGCTTCCCAAGAAATCTCGACCATTCACATCGTGTGATCAAATCCAATGACGCGTATTCAATATCACATAACAAAAGTGATCAAGAAAAGTTTGTGAAAATTTTTGTGATAAAAGCTGTTTCGTGAAACCACCATCTGCTACATGTCTTATTTTTACTGGATCGCATCCAAAAGTGAAAAACCATTTACCACCTAGGAGCAATGCAATAACCACTAATGGTTTCGCCTTCAATGCAAAAACCACTCCTGCCATTAATTTCGACCTGTAATAAATGTTATGTATATTGATAAAACTTAAGGTTTCAACCTTAGTTTTTATTATTTGCATACCTTTGCGCCTTCGCCCTCTGAGAAAACACTCACAGACATCATTACAGAGCTGTTTTTGAACCAGTTTGTTGTTCTAAAACCATTTTCACTCTAAAATTCACCACCGAATAATCTTAGCGCCTTCTACCAAGCAAATGCGACCAGTTTGAAGACTGGTATAAACCTAGAAACCCTCTTCGACCTCAACCATACCTCTTCAAGGTATTTTTCAGTAATCCGACCTGCAAATTCTTAATTTCCAAGAACAAGATTAAACCAATTTGAATATATAAGCCGAAATTTCTCATCTGAAAGTATTCAAACCTTGAAGAAACAGGAGGAACCCTGTCAAAAATTTCCCACAATTTGCCACTTCCGCCTAGTTCAGTTTTAAAGAGTTTTTGACCATCCAAAAGATATTTCTACAGTTGAAATCCATTTGAATTACAGAAAAAAACCATTAAAATCCCTTTCCAACCTTCTGCTCATTGAAAATATGCGTTTTCCTCCTAAAACTCTCGCCCAAAGTCTAAATTCTTCCCAAAGCAGCTCAATTGGCCTTCTATTTCCCAAAATAAACTAAGCAAACGGTCTAATCTTGCTTATTTTTTTTCAAAATGACAAAAAAGAAGGTCACCCCTAGGACTGGAGGTCCCAAACCTCAGAAGCCTACCTCCAGCAAGCTTCCAAACCCTAAACCTTCAAAAATTGATAAACCTACTCCTGCCCTAACTACAGATTCCACTGAAGTAGTCAGAACTTTGCAACCACCTATCTCCTCTGAAGAGAATAGTCCTTTGATTGATTTAGACTATAGAATTGCTAATGCTACCTTAGAGTTCAACCTACTTGAAATACATAGGTGGTGTCATGAAAAATTTGAGAAGAAAATGGAAAATGATATACTTGTATGGGACTCCAACTTGCCTAAATACGTGGTTCCCATCACCCATCGAGCTCAAGACTTCATTAGGCTGTGTTAGTTACATTATATCCCTGACCAGAAATGCGTGGTGAACAAAGATAATGAGGTCATGTTTTACATAACTTCTGAAACCATCAATGATATGCTCCAACTAAGCCATGATCCACGAGCAGTATCATTGTCCATTGAAGATTTGATTAAGATGTATTTAGACTTGGATTTCCCTAGGAAGTTTATGATCCTCCAAAAATTCATGCCTAATCATGTTAACCTTCCTAAGGTAAATCCATCTTATGATACTTTTGATTTCCCTGAAGGCTCAAGACAAATCATTTCAATGTTTTCATTCATACTTGGTTATGCTAATGATGAGTTTACAGATGCCTCCATTCTAGGTTTCCTCTCTACCTTGTCTCCAGGACAACATCCAGAACAAGTTTTCAACTTTGCCAAATTCATTGCTGATAATATGCATTATCAGTTAATTAAATTACCTGATGAAGGAGTATTCAGATATTCATCATATCTGTTACATCTCTTCCTATTTTTTCAGGTAGACAATTTCCCAATTGCATTACAAAAGATGGATGTGGAAGGTAAACCTCTTTCAGTGATATTCTGGACTTCTCTACTCAGGAAAAACAACAGTGAATTCAGCTACAAGGACTTCAATGATTTGTTTATTAAACCTGCCATGAGTTTGTTGAACAAAGTAGAGCCACCAAGGATTAATGAAGACATCAAAATAATTTTATAGTTTTCTGAAAACTGTAAGGTAGGAGATTGGTATTTGTATGAAAATCACACAGAAATTAGGGTGTATGGTGCACTCTTGGATCCTTACAAATTACCCAAGTTTCTAACTACCAGGATTTTTTCTTTAGAGTACTTAAGACAAATTTTGAATGCAAATGCAGTGAATTTCATAGCTTCCAAAAGGAAAGCACAGTTCAAGATAAAAATTCAAATTGGCCCCTTTATAGTCAATAGCAGAGATGCTTTGAAAGACATGGTCAGCAAATTATCACAATTTAAATTCCAAGAAATCTTTTACTGGAATTATGATCCTCAAGGTGTTATAAGTAACCTTAGGGTCAAGTGTAAGTTAACCCCATTCCTCCATGATTCAAAGCCACAAATTGAGAAGTATGTTAATCAGATTGAATGGGTTGCAAACACATTGGTTAATGATATTCAGAAGATGCAAATAGATAGATTGCAGGAAAAACATATGGACAACACACAGATGATTACAGTTGGCCAACAAGCAGAAGTGTCTAATAAAAGACCCAGAAAAGAAGAAGGCTATTTAGCAGAAACCATTATATAAAATAAATTTAAGACAATTTGCAGCAAGAAGGCCAGAATTATTATTATTGAAGAAGAAAAGGCCATAGAAATAGATGAAAATGAAGATCAAACAAACAACAATGATCAACAAACAGATGATGAGGCCACAATAATTGTCAATGAAACACTTAGAGAAATTCAGAATGAGTAGGTACTATCATAGGAAAAAGGCAAAGAAATGGTTGAAACAAAGATAAATACATAAGCTCCCTCCTCCTCTAAAGCAGCAGAAGAAAATGATTCTGACATCCAGAAAAAGTTCAAGCAGATCAGAGAAAAGAATGAGGAAATTAAGAATGAGGTCTATTCTAAACTTCTTAAAGAAAAACTAGGAGACAAAGATATGTTGAGATTGCAACAAGATGATGAGCTTAGTGGAAAGGATTCACCTTCACTAAGTGGGCCCGCAGGCTATTTTTGGCGCAAAGTCTATTTTTAGACTATGTCTATTTTTAGACATATGGATCATGTTATATGAGTTGCAAGATGCTATTTGTGGATGGTTGGTCAAGTCGGAAAAAATAGATGGACTTCTATTTTTAGACATATTGGGTAGAATCTATTTTTAGATTGCCAGTCTAAAAATAGATATGTCGAATATTATTAGCTCTTAATAATATTTGGACTATAGAAATTATCTTATTCTCTTGGAGCACTTCAGTTAAGTGCACAGATGTGGCACAGGAGCTGACAGAAGGAATTATGCTATTCCTAAGGGTTATGTGGAGCTATTGCATGGATACTTCAGTTAGAACTCATGTGACAGAGTTTGGTGGAGTTGATTGAGGAAGTTAGTGGAGTTGTATTCAGTTTAACTAATCTAAACATAGTTGAGCTAATTGTATCTAGTTTAACTGATTGATACAAGTAGTGAGAGTGGTGTGAATTAATTATTAATTAATTCACTAATTATAAACTCATTAATCAACTAAAGAATGCATCAGTTAACTTCATTGCATGGACAGTTTTAGTGGAGACCAGTGCAGAAATAGGTGAAAGAGCAGGTTAACTATCAGTTTTGACTATATTGTTGCTATTTGCAACACACAGATAGGTGGAGAATCCCATGAGGATTGCATAGTACAAGCCAGGTGGTTTATCTATTTAATGAAGCCATCCCATAGCATTAAAAACACAATATAGAGGCTGGCTATCAAGTGGAAAAATATTGGAGCATGTGTTTTGCTAGATCTAGCTTGATAGTGTGTAGAAATTGAGGGTGTGCATGAGAGCTTGTGAGGAGCTTTGTACTATGATTGTTACATGATCTCCATGACATATAATATACAGATAGTTGGGGTTTTCAGCTTTAAGCTTTCCCATTAAATACCGTGTTCATATGTGTGATTGTTTGTGGTTTTAATGTATGCATGCAATTGATTTTATTTCCGCATGTGATGATCAATGGTAGAAGAGATTATGTATTATGCATGAAGCTAAAATAGTGTGTGATCAAGAGAATCTCGGTGAATAATATATCAGTTATTCAAATTTCTACAAGATAGACTTGTGACAGCCTTTGGTTATTCAACAAATAAAATGATTATGTCTTTTCTCCAGCCAATGGTTACAGACCCAAGGTCAGCCATAGATTACAGGAAAACAGAGTTTGAAGTAAATGCAGATACCATACATGAACTTGACCAGATAGAGTTTCATAGAAGTGCTTCAGAAATGCTGTATTCAAAGGTAGTCAACAAAACCATGAATTCTACCATGCTTCAAAAGATAGTATCTAGTTTATAAACTCAAATGAAATTAGGTAAGGCATCTCTTCATGCTAAGGATTTGAGGATCAAGTCCTTAGAAGACTTGGTGATAGAAATTGGAGTGGATCCCTCCAATATTGAAGTTGCTAAAACTCTCATAAGGAAAAAGAATGAAGATATTGCTGTTTTGAGAAAGCAACTTAAACTTCCACAGAGTGAGCATCCACAGGCTAAAGAAATTCTTCAAGAGAAAAAAGAGAAATATGAACTAATGCAGCTAGTCTTAAAGACGGCAGCTCAGATCAAAGAAATGGAGAATCAAACAACAATTCTAATGAAATAAAATGAAATATTGAAAAAAGCACAGGAAGTCTCCATTCCCACAGTCATTCCAACTGTCAGTACTGTTGTTCCTTCTACATTAGCAGAACATTTAGCACCAAAAGGAGTATTGGCAATTGCAGTGTCAATTACATCTAAAGAGATATCTACCACTTCGTCATCTACATCACAAGTAAATCAAACAGGTGAAACAATTGACATAGTCAAGGCTATGGAAGATATGTCCCTAAAGAATAAAGAGATAATCAACTTGAAAAGTACCATTCAAACTCTTTAAACATCAAATAGAGATGCATTGATTACATCCAAGGGACATGAGCAGAGAGCCAACAGACTTCAAGAGCAGGTGAAGATTCTACAGCAACAAGTTAATCTTAGTGAATAGGTATCATATATCAAGAATTATATATGGAACAACATAATTCAAGGCATACATCTACAATGGCCTTGAATCCAAATCATTTATGAACAGAAGGATTTACTCAAGGTAGCATAAATAGAAATTCAGAAGACAAAATAAGAATTGGCTGACAAACCTTCTCAAGCTTTGAAACTAATTAAATTTTTGAATAGAAAAAACAAAGAAGAGCTTGAAGAGCTGAAAATTCAGGATAGGACTGAAAGCATACTACAAATCAAGAAAGTCCTGAATGAGAGGAATATGATGAATAATTTAGAGGAAAGATGTAAAGACATAAACCTGTCAATTACAAGGTTTTGGGCCAAATACACTATACTAACACAAGCAGGCCTTCCAGACATTCATGCCTTGAATGAAAAGTTAATGGTACAGAAGGATTATGATAAGAGAATCAGGGCTCATGCCAAAGAGCAGGTCAGCAAACCTTTACCACAAGGGTCCCCAACTGACAAAGTTATTTTGGAATATTTTGAGAACTTGTTCTTTCTATAAAATGAGATTAAACACATCTTCATTGTCAAGCCCAACTTTGCTAAGTATACAGAGGCAGATGAGAGATATAGGAAATTGAAGAACATGAGAATTCTTAGTGAAGAACAATGGAAGGAATTCACTGATTTGATATAAAGGTTTGCAAACAGAGCAGAAAATTACATGAAAAGAAAAATATTACTATTTCCTAAAGGGTAATATTTGCAGTTAAAGTGTATTAGGGTAATGATCAGAGTCAAAGAGTATTAGTCAAAACACTTTTTTACTACAGATTATTCCTTATTTTACAACAGTAAAGCAGTAAGAAAACAACGTAAAGAGTATCAGAGATAAAGCATAGGTTAAAGAATGTGAATTGGAAAGAGTGTCCTCCAAGTTATCTTCTAACATATATTGTTTCCAGGTACCATCAAGCAACTACAAAAAAGCAATAAGTTAAGATAATTAGTCCTATTTTTTATTGATAAGAGGACAACTTGCCAATTTGTTTTGCAGTTGTCTCTCTTTCTATGTAATAATCTTTATTTTTGCCTAGAGATATTCCTACATTTCTCTCAGATATTTTGTAATAATTTTTGTATAAATACTTCTCTTTTTGAAGTATTAAGGGTGGAATAAATTTTTTCAAGAATACTATAGACATTTTTTCTAAATACATTGGAGTTTGTGTGAGTCGATTTGTAAAGCAACATACTGGAACTAAGTCAAACAGACATCATAACTCGGGATTCTTGTGCTGAACAGATAAGTCAAGTATTTTCCTGTTTTCATTGTTTATCTTTCAAAGTTCCATACATGCATTTAAATGTTTTCTGTATTTAATGATTGACTTGGAAATCTTAAACATGATTAGTGTTAAAAGATCCTTGTTTTTTTACTAGTTATTCATTGATATGTTTTCTGATGATAATCGGACTTAAGAATTCTTAAATGATTTTAGTTCCTATTTGATCCCTTTCTTTCATCTTCATTTTTGTAACTTAAGGATTCTTAATTTCCCTTTTGTTCAGATCTTGCCATTTCATCAAAAAGCCTATTCAAAACCCTTTGAAGGTCGTCTACCTTGCCCTTAGTACATTTTCTCTTTTAATCTTATTTCCCAGCTCTGCTTGCCAAGAAGTTGACTCCATAGCCCAATGGTCTGGTATATCCCTCTGTGGTTTACCTTGAAGTACCTTTTATTCCCACAAAACTTTCAAAACAAACCAACTGTCCAATCATACCTAGCCTAAAATCTTATAACAAAAATCAAGCTAAATCTTGAGGAGAGATCCCTCTCCGAAATTTAGGAAGGCTAGATCCTAGATTTCAAAAGAGGTTCTTGGTTACCCCTGGTTTTATTTAACTATAAACCAAAATCCCATGACCTAATAATTACTAGGGTGATAACAGGAAGAACATAAAGAACATTTAAGGATTGTGTTAGAATTGTTAAGAAAAAACCAGCTGTATGCTAAGTTCAGCAAATGTGATTCCTTTAAAACAGAAATCCAGTACTTAGGCCACGTCATTTCAACAGAAGGGATTGTTGTATATCCAGATAAAATCAAGACAATCATGGAATGACGAGTACCCCAGAATATGGCAGATATTCAATCTTTTATGGGATTGGCTCGGTACTATCGGAGATTTATCGAGGGATTTTACGGAATTGCTTTTCCCATTACCTCTTTGCAGAGAAAAGGAAAAGTATTTAAGTGGAATGTTGAGTGTCAGAACATATTTGAGAAGTTGAAGCAGCTTTTGAACACTGCACCAGTGTTGAGGGTAGATAACCCCCAACAAAGAATTTGAAGTTTGTACAGACACAAGTAAAGAGGGTGTTGGGGTAGTTTTATCTCAAGAAGGAAAATTAGTGTCTTATGAGTCAAGAAAGCTAAAGGAACATGAACAAATATAGTCGGATTATGATCTGGAGTTAACAATAGTAGTACACGCACTCTGAGTATGGAGACACTACTTGCTGGGTAAAAAGTTTGTGCTAAAGGCAAATCATAGCAGCTTGACTAGTTATTTCAAGCAAGATGATTTAAACTCCAGACAGGAAAGATGGAATGCCTTTCTAAGTGAGTTTCATATGGACATCCAACATGTGAAAGGTAAGGAAAACTGGGTAGCTGATGCTTTAAGTAGAAAACTGCATTGTGTTTATGAGATTTACTACAATCAACTTGAAAGTAAATTCTTAGATTAAGTAAAAAAAGAAGCACAAAAAGATCCAGAATATCAATTCCTATGGTAGCAAATGGAAGAGACCAGAAAGTAAGGAAGTACTTCTGAATATGGAGTAAATAATGATCAGATGCTAACCTTTAGAGGAAATGTGTATGTACCAAACCGTGTGGAGCTAAAAGAGTTGATCATGGATGAATACCATAGAAGTAATTATGTGGGTCACCCAGGATACCAGAAAATGTTAACAACTATTAGAAAAGTATATTTCTAGCCTAGTATCCGTAAAAATATTGCTGAATATCTAAATAAATGTTTGGAGTGTCAGCAGGTTAAGGAGGATCATCGATATCTCTCAGGATTGTTGCAGCCCATATCAATACCTAAATGGAAGTGGGAGGTCATATCCCTGGACTTCATTACAGGTTTACCACGGTCAAATAAGCACAATGACTCCATCATGGTGGTAGTTGATAGATTGACTAAATATGCACATTTTATACCTGTGTATTCTACTTACAAGACTGTACAGATAGCAGAGATTTTTATGAGAGAAATATTTCGGCTGCACGACATTCCAAAGACGATTATCTCAAACATGGATGTTAAGTTTAGATAAGCATTTTGGAAGTCTTTATTTATAGGTCCTGGGACCCAAATAAAATTTAGTACAACTTATCATCCCCAGACAGATGGTAAAAGAGAGAGAGAGTAAACTAAGTGTTGGAAGACATGTTGCGCATGTACGTGATGAAACAACCAACCAAATGGGAAGACTATTTGCATCTGGTTGAATTTTCTTACAATAATGGTTACCAGGAGTCCCTTAAGATGAGTCCTTTCAAGGCTCTGTATGAGAGATAGTGTTGCACACCCATAAATTGGAGCAGCCCCGAAACAAAATTAATTTTGGGACCAGAAATGCTTGCTGAAATGGAATAAGAAGTAAAGAAGATAAGAAAAAAATTGAAGGTTGCACAAGATGGACATAAGATATATGAGGATAAAAAGAGGACTTATCGGGAATTTGAAGTGGGATACCATGTGTATGTGAGGATCAAACGCAAGAAGAGTACCTTGCGGTGGACCTCTTGTGCCAAGTTAGCTCCCAGGTTCTGTGGACCTTTCCAAATTTTGGAAAGGGTAGGACCTGTGGCTTATCAGCTGGCTGTACCCAGTCACATCCGAGTACACAATGTGTTTCATGTGTCCCTTTTGAAGTGTTATGTGCATGATTCAAAGCACGTAATTCATTAGCATAATATACAGGTAGGATATAATTAAAAATCCTAACTTGAAATATGATTTCTTTATGAGAATTTGACAAGAAAATTTGTTGTTTTCAGGTAGAGCCAGACGACAAGTTTCTGGTTGAGACACAACACATACTTGACAGGAGGGAAATTATGCTCCAGAGGCGAGTCATCACCCAGGTTAAAGTGTAGTGGAAGTACTTCGGCCCGAATGAGGCTACTTGGGAGGACGAAGGTTTTGTGCGCGAGGCTTACCCAGAGCTATTTGCTGAGCCCG
Organism: Pinus albicaulis; assembly: GCA_034641835.2. NCBI lineage: Eukaryota > Viridiplantae > Streptophyta > Pinopsida > Pinales > Pinaceae > Pinus > Pinus albicaulis. The sequence goes on along the minus strand of CM076571.1, from coordinate 908,684,868 downwards.
AGTGAAACACCAATGACAATGTTACTTCCAGAGGGGAAGTTGTGATAGATGCATTTACTATTAACTAGTTGTTAACTAGTTAAATGACTTTTATTATTTTTTAAGGAAAAAAAGACTGAGACAATTAATATTTGCTGGAAAAGCTATTTTCCTTTTTTAATCGTGAATAATAAATTTAGTTATGTAAATTAAAAGTAAAAAGGTTGATGGTAAATGTTTTCCAAGAACTGAAAGGTGGTTGGACAGTTTGAATAGTTACCTGCTCGGCTGGGGATAAGAGACTCATCCCAGTGAGGAATAGAGGTTCTGTTCATGGGCTAAGGAAGGAGTGGAGATTTTCCTGAGCTGGTAGAGACCAGTGGAAAACACTCAATAAATCTTGAATTTTTCTGGCACTGAATGGATTGGAAGTCCTGAGGTTATAACATAAAATATACTGTCAACCCGTACCTCTTCAGGACGAGCACAGGGGCAAGAGGAGGACATAATCGCCTCTCTTGAAGGTTGGGTGGACACCACAACCAAATACATTTTTTAGATAAGTGAATGTTTGTTTTTGTAAGATTAGACAGAAATAATTGTTGTGCTTAAGTTACTGTACACAGTTTTCTGATATTTAATCTTAGGGTAAAAATTTATCACATTATCTTTCTTTTGGAACCTTTCTTTCTATTAGAAATGATAAGTTATGAATTATAAATAACCCAACACACTCTCTAGAAAGATTTTGAGAATTACTTCTGTAAATTCTACAGTTTAATCTTGTAAATATTTTGATAATAGCTGTAAGATACATGGAAGGTACAATAGATAAATATCAGAAGTAACCCTGCTCACTATAATATTTCTAACTGTACATAGTAATTTTCTACAAAGGACTATTTTAATTTGACAGAGAACATGTATCAATAACCATTGCCAAGAATTGTAATAAGTAAAGATAAAAGAATATAGACGATTATTATTACTGTGCATAGAATGTTCTTTCCAGAAAGATTATTTATGTCTTAGGATGTAAACCCCAAATGTCTAGGAAAGAGAAGACATAATGATAAAGAAACGTGATTAAAACTCATAAATTTTTGTGAAAGGAAATAGAAATTCCTAGAAAATGATTGTCTAAACATTTCGTACAGGGTGAGATTTGGTTCTGGGCACAGGGATGAAAAACCCAAACCCAGTACTCGTTGCCACCTCTAATTCAACAGTACACGGACAATACTGTAAGGTGGTCTGAACATCGATAAGGCCAAATGTAATAGACAAAAATATTTTCATCTAAATACTGTTGATTAAAAACTATTATAAAAGCGGTGTACACATATTTTCAGAAATAGAGATTAATATACGGAAATGCCTAACATAACAAGATCACGAGGAATGTGAATGAATTGTATATATATATATATATATATATATATATATATATATATATATATATATATATATATATATATATATATATTAGAATTGAAAAGAAAACATGTACAGTCTATTGCAAATACAAGCTTACGGTTCCACTAGAAGCTTGAATAAGCCACTGTGGTTAAAAGTATTTATATGCAAACTAAAATGAATAATTATTGTAACAGTAATACTACCACAGTAGCCAATATTGGAAATAAAAACTACTCAAGGATTTGAGTTCCAGGCAAGAATCCCCTTTTAGTGGGTTTTTCATAAATAAATGCACGAAGAATATTTATAGAGAAAACCCTTTTTCGAATTCCAAAAACGTTATGAAATTTAATATTAACTCATTATAGAGTCCACAGGAAAATAAGAACTCGGGTTCTATGAAGCAAGCAGAGACCAGAGCTTAAACTAAAGAAAAATCTAGAAACTTTTTGAAACATATTTACTATAGAGGTGGGATTAACCTGGTTGACGAGAAGGTAAACCTGAGATGAACGCAATAGAGTACCTGGAGAGCCAAAGGTAGAAGTTTAGCTAAGATCCTATTGATGAAATTACGCATAAGCCACTTCTGTAAGGGACTTACCTGTGAAAAGAAAACATAAGAGAATCATTATGTAAGAAAAGGGCAACCAAGGTTTATTTACATACATAAACTAAACAAAGGTTAATGAATGTATGATAAAGGAGAAATCCTGTCTCTTACCAGTAGAGAGAGCATCTTTAATCTGGGATGCCAAGCGCCAGGCTGCGTTCCAAAACAAAAATATAAAAAATTAAAAAAATTGATTAGCAGGAGGAAAAGAAAAAAAATTGATTGTATAAATCCATGAATTCGTGTTAAAAACCTTTCCTGAGAATGCAGAGGCATGATGTGGAAGAAGAGTCGAGAAACTTGCAGACAATCCGCAAGAAAATGGCTCAGTCCACGAATCCCTACATTGGGTAAAGGGCAGATTTAAGAAAACGAAATCGTTGAGTGAAAATTTGGAAACTACCACAGAGTAAATGGACATGACAGCCACAAAAGTTGTGAGGAAGATATTAACCGGAATTCTCAAGTCATGGCTGCAATATCAAGAGTTGAGGGTTTCAGAACAAACTTCCATGGTGGAGCCAAATGGGCGCAAGAAATAGGGTACCAAATGGCGGTGGAGAGACAAACCACTGGAATAAACAAGTCCATTCCCGCCAATGCACAACCACTGTTGATGGAGTGAAGAATAAACAATGATCGTGATGGTAGGTGGCTATACACGGATCTCGTACATCCACAACTAGTAGTGCATTAAAGTGAGTTGGACGTGCCTAGAGTAAGCGTACATGAGAATTAATGAGGAGAGGTATTTCTGTTAAAATCCAAGGACAGAAGACAATAAACCATAAATCAATTTTAAGTTTAGGTTCACAAAGATATGAAAACCATAATTGCCCCATAATCAATCTTAAGAAAATAATTAAATAATTCTTGGAATATGGTCCGGCTTGCCACCACAATTTTCAGAATAAACATATGTGTTGAGTGGAGGTCAGAACATAGATATGTGTTAACATAGTAAAATGTTATACTGAAACTTTATGGTAAATAATTCTATGGTGGGTAACATAATAAGTTAAAACCATAAGATTAGTATTGAATGTGTTAAAATGTATGGTAAATAAATTTTTTTTTTAATGGAAGTGTTACAGAGGAGCTCGCTATGGGAAGCAAATATAATATAAAAAATACTACCTCCAAGTTTAAAGACAAGTTGTGGGAGGATCGAGAGCTCTGATAATTAGAATTATCTCTCTGAGTTGTCCAACAATAAGAAAAAATTGAACATCGCTAAGATAATAACTAATTACCATGAGTTTTGGAGTGAGACTAGTCAGTGGTCTATTCCCAAGACCCCTTGGAACGATAGAATCTGTGAGATTTGTGATTCTAAGCAGGTAGAAGATGAAAATCACTTCCTTTTAGACTGCCCTACTATTACTCACATTCACTTTCAATTCCATACCATCTCCCACACTTCCATTACTATTACTCACATTCACTCTCAATTCCCTACCATCTGCCACACTTCCAGTCTTCTTGACCTATTAAGCCAACCCACCTATAGCGATCTTGGAGCACTTGTTTCCCTACCATCTGCCACACTTCTAGTCTTCTTGACCTATTAAGCCAACCCACCTATAGCGATCTTGGAGCACTTATTTCCCTTCTCTTTGACCATAGAAACAAGAATTTGAATAATCAAACTTAGATTTTTTCTCCTTTCTTAAGGTATGATAGACGACATTAGTCTTAGCCGATTTAAATTTAATTTTCCTAAATATTTAATAAATCAATATATTATTTATAAAAATTAAATATAAATACCATGGTTTATGGCTTGAAATTTGTCAGGACTCTACTGACCTAAAAATTGTCAGTAATTATAGTCAGGCTCAGCAATAATTACAAGTAAGCCATTTTCCATGATTTCTTTTTGTTGTTAGGGAGGTTTCTGTTCAAGTCTGACAACAAATTCTGGAAGAAAACATTGCTTCTTCGATACTACTGGTTCTTTTTGTATTTTGTTATTCCCTAATATCTTCAAAGAATTGCAATAGAAGTTATAAATGGAAGGATTCCATATTTTCTTCTTGTCCACGATATGTTGAAAGCATTTTGTCATAGTTCTTAAGAACCGAGTAAGAGTTAAGAGAAGTAGTTAAATTCTTGAAAGTATGTGAGTTAATTTGTTTAACTTTTGAAAATATTTTTCATATTTTTTACTTTTGAAATTGTCATTAGTTTATAAGTTTTTAAGAACGAGTAAGAATTAAGTAGTTAAATTTTTGAAAGTTTGAGTTCATTTGTTTAACTCTTTAAAATATTTTTCATATGTGAGTTAATTATTTTTCCTTTAGAAATCATTTTTCATAAGTTTTTAAGAACAATTAAGAGTTAAGTAGTTAAATTCAAAAGATTTTTAATATGTGAGTTAATTATTTTTACTCTAGAAAAAATTTGTCACAAGTTTGTGGGTTAATTTATTTAACTTTTGAAAATATTTTTCATAAGTGAATTAATTATTTTTACTCTAGAAATTATTTTTCATAAGTTATTAAGAACAAGTATGTGACAGCTGGCGTAAGTGCCAACTAATGGTTACATTATTTTATGTTAAGGAAACTAAGACATTTATTATTTCTTGAGAATTATTACTGGATAAATAGAAAGTAATTTTGTTTGATTAAATAAAAAATTAATATTGGAAAGTGGTTTCATAAAAAGGTAAAAGACCGATTTAAAAGTATTCCAAGAACTGAGAAGTAGTTGAACAGAAAAACAATTCAGACAATTACCCTACCCTCTGAGGATAAAGTTACATCCCGGTGGGGGAAAGGGGTTATGTTCGGTAACTGAGGAGAGGAAATTGAGTGAAGAATTCCTGAGCTGGTAGAGACCAGTGGAATTACTCCGATTTCTGAAATTTCTGGAAAAGAAGTTTGGACTGGTAGCCCCGAGTTCTCTTCTGGAATTGTTGTCAACTCACTTAACTCATGTGTGGAACACGGGGAGGGATGAGGACGTAATTCCCTCTCTCGAGGAAGGGAGGATATCATCAACAATATCTAAAAGTCAGTTAAGTAATTGAATTTTGTTGATTATGAATGAGTAACTAGTTACCTTTAATGGATTTTGGTTATTACTGTAAATTATTTATGGAATGAGGAAAAATTTTGGTTATTCTCCTTAAATTATAGAATTGCTAGTCCACGTTCTGTCTTAAAATTAACAGAATATGTGTTAAATAAAATATGATTCAAATCAAGTTATAATCTACTCTTTAGTATATATCATCAGAGAACTGTTAACTCAGAGCGATCATGATGAAGGCTCTGAGTAGGTTGTTCTTCGAAACTATGATAAACATAAACAGAATTGTCCGAACATTTTTTTGGACAAAAAAAAATTTAACACAAAGTAAATGTGGAACCTTAAATGCACAGAAAGCGAAATCTATAGAAAATAGCTGAAAAGTAGGTAAATATAACCATATTGTGAGATAGCAGAATATTTGGAGAAAAATAACAGAAACAAAATGTAGAAGACACAAGTAAGCCTGGAGTTGGCAGTTATCGTTATAAAAAAAATCCCAGTTGGGTCATTCATGGAGACAGAGTGTTTAGGAATAAAAGACAGTAAAAAGGAACCAGAAAAATGTACATAGATATACTCAATCTAGGAGACAAATATCACTGTAATTTTTATTTCATACTAGAAATAACGAAGTTACATGAGCAATAGAACTTGGCAAACCAAGGTGGTGATTTATCTTTTGTATTAGCATAAATGAAAATGGTGGAACTGAAAAAGTTAGAAATATTGCAATTCCCTTTTCAAATTCATAAACCCACGAAAGACGAGAACCATTTAGATATGAAAATGTATAAATGTATAAACTCAAGCGTTGATAGTATAAGGTTAAATTAACAAGTTTAAGTCAAATGTTGGAACCTTGGAATTAAGGGCCTAGAGGGCCAAATACCATAAACTTAACATGATACTGTACAATTACATTTGTGAAAACTCTTTCCAACGAAAATTGCTATACTGGGCATAGGCCGTAAAATTTAAACTAGAGAAGGACTGAAAGTCAGGAATGGTGGTGTGAGGCCTCAACGCCAAAACCCATAGAAAAACCCAAAAACAAAAACTGTTAATTAGTTTGAAGTCGGACGACTATAACAATACCCATAAACGGAGGAGAATACCTGAGAATAGAAATGGTAAAGTCAGCAGGGACTCAAAACAAGCAAACCAGAGGAACCTCAATCTATAGATTCGGGCGGCCGAGCATACCTGTGCAAATAAAACAAGAATGAGAAATCGTAATGAATTTAGATTATGAGAAAATGACTAAACAAGACATAGGAAAAGTATTAAGGCATATAGCCTTACCTGTATAAATATTTCTTCCGTTGAAATGTGATGAAGATACCCTATGAATTAACAAAAGAAGATATACCATGTCATATTTGGATAAATAGTAGAGAGGCAGTTTAGTACAGACTTGCTTATACACAAAAATTATCCCCACATTACCTGTGAGAGTCTCTGGGGGAGCCATGAGGAAATGGTGATACATATTCCGAAATGGAAATATAAAAATCCTTGCTTCGGACAAAGAAAACAGATAAAGCAACAAAATTAGAGTTTCTCCGACCCGAAAACAAATAAGATTCAAGTAGAAACAACCAAAAAATGAACTGGAGAATGAGGCCAACAAGGAACATAAACGAAGCAAAATAGGAATCCCCATAAAATACTCATAGGAAGAGACTAACTGAATACAAACACACCAAAGAACACAACGTTAAGCAACGGGATGAGCCACCTACCTTCGGTGAAGTATTTCCAAAATGAAACATGAATGAAACCGATTAGAAACGCATGACGCAACGTGCAGGGAAATGAAATTGCAGATCTCTCTAGAGGCAACCCAAGAAATGAATGGGGATGGCTAAGGTTAGGGTAGTCATTACCCTAACTAACCCAAACCCTAGAATGTGTTACGACCATAGATATTTTCCTATGTAAATCGACGGAGGAATTGTCTACAATTGTCTACCTGCCAGGAGGTGCGAGTCGAATCAAATAATTACATGCCATTTGCAATATTACCGTATCAAAACATTAAACCCCCGCCGGACAATTAAAGGATCCAAAAGATTATTATGTGTAACTTTAACGAAAAACGAAATGCCAATTAATTTTCAGATCTTGTAGTGTTACAGATATAGTACATTCACTTTACCAGTGCAAATACAATGATGAGATCTCATCTCGGAACTTGGGATGGGTAATTAGCCCTTTATGAGACAACTACAATTTATTTTGTTATCTGAACAATCATAAGGGTTATTATATGTAAATTGAAATATGAATTTTTCATAGTAATAAAATGAGTATGGTGATTGGAATAATGAATTTAATCACGATAAAAGTGTTTAGTGATGTAGACCAAAATTTAAAGGTTAGATTTTATTTTATTTTTATTTGTAAAGTGTGGTAGTATGTTACAAGTGGTATCAGAGTAGCGTTCACATGATGGGACCCTATGGGTCACCTAATATGAAAAATTCTGTGTAAATGATGCACAACTAAGAAAACATAGCAGGAGATGATATGAGAAGGGGGTCAACACAACCACCACCTCAGCACACAAGAGAGTCTGTACCCCAACCTCAATTGGAAATGAATCCAAAGATGTGGGTTCAACTGAGTATAAATCAACACCAACAAACAAGTAGACTGTTGAAGGAACAACATCACTAAACTAGCATTTTGCTAAACACAGTGCAAAATCTATAGGAAGAAATGGTCCAGGTTCGGAGTGATAATGAGCGCTTGATGCAAGAACAAGAAAGGATACTCAAGAGCCTTTAAGACAAGCAGAATCAGGGAGTAGTATAACCCAATCCTGATAGAGATACACAAGAAGGAAACGAATGACAAGCAAGGGACCAAACCACTGACAGAATGGAAAGAAATCTTTCGCAGCAAAGTAATAAACATAGAAATTACAATGAGGCTGAGTCAAGTAATGTGACAGAACAACAAGAAGTTAAGAAGCAGAAAATGGAGCTACAGGGTGAGTTTCGAAAGATAAAACCACCTACATTTGATGGAGAAGTGGAAGAGGTGGTTGAAGCATGGTTAATAAATATGAATAATTATTTTCAAGTCTACGAGTATAGCAACAATATTAAAGCCAGATTGGCCATCTTCCAGTGGGAGGAAGTTAAGAATGTCTGCAACATAGAAGATCAAAATGTAACTTGAGATTTTTTCCAAAAATATTTTGAAGATAAGTAATTAACTGAGCACTTCTATGACAAAAAATCTGGAGAGTTTCACGATTTAAAGTTGGGTCAATTGATGATGGATGAATACATAACCAAGTTCACTTATTTTCTTCACTACGTTCCTTATCTAAGGGACAAAAATTCTAAAGTTTAGCAGTTCCTGAGAATTTTTCCGACTCACATGAAGGAGAGAATTGAGTTCATGAATCCCAGAACCATGGATGAGGTGATTCAGAAGGAAAGAATGTGCTATCAGCAATCTAAGGCAAAAGGAGTGCTGGGTAAAAGATGGAATTCAAAGAAATAACATAAAGGTAGTTCAAATTTCAAGAAAAATTGAACCATTAATTTTAAGAATGTTGCCAAAAGTTCAGTAGGAAAACATTTTGGTAGAAACCATCAAAGAATATGGTGGCCTGCAGAAGATAAACCCACGGAAGCTTCTAGTACGATAGACCAAGCACAAAATCAGAAACCACCCCTACAGTGCTGGGGGTGTGGGGAGACTCACTATTATAGGAATTGTCTGCAACAAGGGAGGAGAGAGGCGGTTACCAATTTACAAGAAGCATCTACAGTGGGATAAGTAGCCAGAAATATACCCAGAATTAATGCAGCATTGGAAGATTGTCAGAAAAATTACCAACCAACAATGATAGAGTTGGAAGGTAAGTTACTCTCTCAACCTGTTTCTTTTTTGGTAGATCCAGGTGCAAGTTTAAGATACGTAAGCCCAAAATTAGTAGAAATATGTAAATTTCAAAGTAAAAAATTTAGGAATCCATGGTTGGTACAGTTAGCCACGGGAGCAAAGAGAAAAGTTTGTGCCAAAATTCCGAACTGTACACTAGAAATTAGTGAACAACAACTAACTGTGGACTTGAATATATTACCCCTGGGATCCTAGGATGTGCTACTCGGCATGGATTGGTTGGAGAAGAAATGGACATTAGTGGATTGTAAGGAAAAAGTTATATATTACAGAATGCAAGATGGAACTTGTAAGGAGATTCAAGGAATAAAGAAATCCCTACAGCTGTGTCCTATTATAGCCTCTCAAATGAGTAAGTGCATGATGAAAGGATGCCAGATATACGCCATTCAAGTAGGTTTTACTAATTCCAAGGAAAAGACTCTGATGATGGAAAAAATTCTGGTAGTGAAAGATTTTATAGACATATTTCCAGATGAAGTACCAGGCTTGCCACCCAGAAGGGATATTGATTTTAATATCGATATGATGCTTGGGGCATCACCAATTTCAAGGGCACCTTATTAAATGAGTGTAGCAGAATTGACTGAACTGAAGATGAAGTTACAAGAATTGTTGGATAAAGGATATATTCGACCAAGTGTATCCCCTTGGAGAGCACTGGTGTTGTTTGAGAAGAAAAAGGACGACACCATGTGAATGTGCATGGACCGTCTACATCTTAATAAGTTTACCATAAAAAATAAATACCCACTACTGCGGATTGATGACCTGTTTGACTAGGTAAAGGGGGCCATTGTGTTTTCAAAGATAGACTTAAGGTCAAGATTCCACCAGATTCAGATAAAATATGAAGTTATATAAAAAACAACTTTCCATACTAGATACGAGCACTACGAATTTGTGGTGTTACCATTCAGGTTGACTAATGCACCAACAACATTTATGAGGTTGATGCATGGTATATTTCACCCATTTTTAGACAATTTTTGTTGATATTTATTGATGATGTCTTAATATATTCGAAGAATGTGGAAGAACATAAGGAACACTTAAGAATAGTGCTGGAAATGTTACAGAAGCATCAATTGTATGCTAAGTTCAGCAAGTGTGACTTCTTCAAAGAAGAGATTTAGTACCTTTGTCACGTTATTTATGCTGAGGGAATAGTGGTAGATCCAGAGAAAATTAAGACGATTATGGAATTGAGGGTACCCCAAAATGTGGCAGATATCCGATCCTTTATGGGTTTGGCTAGTTATTATCATCGGTTCATTGAAGGATTCTCAAAGATTGCTTTTCCGATTACCTCCTTACAAAGGAAGGGGAAAGTATTTAAATGGACAAAAGATTGTCAAGACAGTTTTGAAAAGTTAAAGCTCCTATTGACTATTTCTCCAGTGTTGAGAGTAGCTGACCGCAATAAATACTTTGAGGTTTGTACAAATGCGTGAAAAGAAGGAGTTGGGGCGATCTTGTCGCAAGAGGGTAAAGTAGTTGCCTATGAATCAGGGAAGTTAAAAGAGCATGAGCAGCGATATTCAACTTATGATTTGGAGCTAACAAAAATAGTGCATATGCTCCGAGTATGGAGGCACTACTTTCTAGGAAAGATATTTATATTAAAAACCGATCATAATGGCCTAACCAGTAATTTTAAGAAATTTGATCTTAACTCTTGCCAGGAAAGATGGAATTCCTTCCTAAGCAAGTTTGACATTCATATGCAGCATGTGAAGGGAAAGGAAAATATAGTAGCAGGTGCCTTGATTAGAAAGTTGCATGGTGTTTATGAATTGTATTACAACCAGAGTGAATGCAAGTTTCTAGATCAAATAAAAACAAAATCCGAGAAGGATCTTGAGTACCAATTTGTGTGGCAGCAAGCGGAAGAGGCCAAAAGACAAGAAAAATATGCTAATTATGGATTCTGCAAGGATCAGTTACTAACCTTTAAGGAGAGGATTTATGTTCCAAATCGAACAGATTTGAAAGAACTGATCTTGAATGAGTACCACTGGAGTAACTACTCAGGACATCGTACGTATCAAAAAATTCTAACAAAAAATAGAAATAACTACTTCTAGCCAGGTATGCGAAGAGATATTGCAGAATATTTAAACAAATGTTTGGAGTGCCAGCAAGTGAAAGTGGAGCATCGACATCCAACCAGATTGATGCAGCCTATACCGGTACCTGAATGGAAGTGGGAGGTTATATCTTTAGACTTCATTACTGGTTTGCCAAAGTCAAAGAAGCATAATGACTCTATTATGGTAGTCTTAGATCAACTAAGCAAAGCATCACATTTCATACCAGTGCAGTCTACGTACAAAATAGTGCAAATAGCAGACATATTTATGCGAGAATATTTAGACTGCATGGTATCCCAAAGACTGTCATATCTGTCGAGGATGTGAAGTTTACTTCATCATTTTAGAAAATGTTGTTCACAAGTTTGGGAACCCAAATTAATTTCAGCACTGCTTACCATCCACATACAGATGTGAAAACTAAGCGAGTGAATCATAACTTGGAGGATATGTTACGCATGTATGTAATACAACAACCAACAAGATGGGAAGAATATCTACATTTAGTAGAGTTCACGTACAATAATGGTTATTAGGAATCTCTTAAGATGAGTCCGTTTGAAGCATTATACAGATGATAGTGTCGAACTTCGATTAATTGGAGCAGCCCTAAAACAAAGCTCATGCTTAGACCGAAAATGTTAGTGGAAATGGAGTTAGAGGTGAGAGAGATCAAACAAAATTTGAAGGTAGCTCAAGATAGACAAAATTTTTATGCAGATAATAAAATGACTTATCGTGAGTACGAGGTGGGTGACCATGTGTATGTGATGATTAAACCAAAAAAGAGTACACTAAGGTGGGCCTCCTATGCCAAATTGGCTACTAGGTTTTTTGGGCCTTTTCAGATATTGGAAAGGGTGGGACTTGTGGCATACTGATTGGCCCTACCCAATCATATCCGGGTACACAATGTGTTTCATGTATCCTTATTAAAGCGATATTTTCATGAGCCAAAGCATGTAATCCACTGTCAAAGTATTCAGGTAGGTTATGAATATAAATCCTACCTTGAAATATTAAAGTTTATGAGAAATTAACTCAAATTTTGCTGATTGCAGGTCGAGTCAAACGACGAGTTTCTGGTCAAGCTCAGCATATAATCGATCGGAGAGAAATCATGCTCCAGAAGGGAGTCATCACCCAGTTTAAAGTGCAATGGAAGCACTTCAGCTCAGATGAGGCTACCTGGGAAGATGAAGGATTTGTTCGGGAAGCCTACCCAGAACTGTTTGCTGAAGTAGAAAGAAACACCGAGGACAATGTTTACTTCCAGAGGGGGAAGTTGTGATAGTTGGCTTAGATGCCAACTAATGGTTACATTATTTTATGTTAAGGAAAGTAAGATATTTATTATTTCTTGAGAATTATTACTGGATAAACAGAAAGTAATTTTGTTTGATTAAATAAAAATTTAATATTGGAAAGTGGTTCCATAAAAAGGTAAAATATTGATGTAAACGTATTCCAAGGACTGAGAAGTAGTTGAAGAGAAATATAGTTTAGACATTTACCCTACCCTCTGAGTATAAAGGTACATCCCAGTAGGGAGTGGGGTTCTGTCTGGTAACTGAGGAGAGGAAATTGAGTGAATAATTCCTGAGCTGGTAGAGACCAGTGGAATTACTCCAATTTCTGAAATTCATGGAAAAGAAGGCTGGACTGGTAGTCCCGGGGTCTCTTCTGGAATTAGTGTCAAATTAATTAACTTAGGTATGGAGCATGGGGGAGAGACAAGGACGTAATTTCCTTTCTCAAGGAAGGCAGGATATCATTAACAATATCGGAAAGTCAGATAAGCAACTGAATTTTTTTGATTATGAATGAGTAACTATTTACCTTTAATGGACTATGGTTATTACTATAAATTTTTTATGGAATGAGGAAAATTATTCTCCTTAAATTATAGAACTGCTAGTCCAGGTCCTGTCTTAAAATTAACAGAATATGTGTTAATCAGAATATGATTCGAATGAAGTTATAAGCTACTCTTTAGTATCTATCAGCAGAGAACTGTTAACTTAGAGAGATCATGACGAAGGCTCTGAGTAGGTTTTTCTCCACAACTATGATAAACAAAGACAGAATGGTTTGGACATTCTTTTGGAGAAAAAAAATTTAACACAAAGTAAATGCGGAACCTTAAATGCACAGAAAGTGAAATCTGTAGAAAAAAATTGAAAAAGTAGGTAAACATAACCATATTCTGAGATAGCAGGATATTTGGAGAAAAATAACAGAAACAAAGTGTAAAAGACACCAGTAAGCCTGGACTTGACAATTATCATTATAAACAAAACTTGAGTTGGGTCATTCATGGAAACAAAGTTTTTAGGAATAAAAGACAGTAAAAAGGAACCATAAAAATGTACATAGATATACTCAATCTAGGAGACAGATATCACTGTACTTTTTATTTCATACTGGAAATAACGAAGTTACATGAGCAATAGAAATTTTCAAACCAAAGTGGTGATTTATCTTTTGTATTAGCATAAATGAAAATGGTGGAACTGAAAAATATAGAAATACTGCAATTCATTTTTCAAATTCATAAACCCAGGAAAGATGAGATTCATTCATATATGCAAATGTATAACTGTATAAACTTAAGCATTGACAGTATAAGCTTAAATTAACAAGTTTAAGTCAAATGCTAGAACCCTGGAATTAAGGGCCTCGAGGGCCAAATACCACAAACTTAGCATGATACTGTACAATTACATTTGTGAAAACTCTTGCCAACGGCAATTGCTAAATTGGGCATAGGCCATAAAGTTTAAACTAGAGAAGGACTGAAAGTTGGGAATGGCAGCGTGAGGCCTCAACGGAAAAACCCATAGCAAAACCCCAAAACAAAAACCGTTAACTAGTTTGAAGCTGAAAGACTGTAACAATACCCATCAACGGAGGAGAGTACTTGGGAATATAAATGGTCGAGTCAGCAGGGACTCAAAACAAGCAAACCAGAGGAACCTCAATCTATAGATTCGGGTGGCTGAGCATACCTGTAAAAATAAAAAAAGAATGAGAAACCGTAAGGAATTCAGATTATGAGAAAACGACTAAACAATACATAGAAAAAGTAGTAAGGCGTATAGCCTTACCTGTATAAATATTTCTTCCATGGAAATGTGATGAAGATACCCTGCGAATTAACAAAAGAAGATATACCATGTCATATTCAGATAAATAGTAGAGAGGTATTTAGTACAGACTTGCTTATACACAAAAATTATCCCCACATTACCTGTGAGAGTCTCCAAGGGAGCCGTGAGGAAATGGTGATACATATTCTGGAATGGCGAGATGGAAATCCTTGCTTTGGCCAATTCAAACAAATAAAGCAACAAACTTAGAGTTTCGCCAACCCGAAAAAAAATAAAAGACAAGTAGAAACATCTAGAAACTTAACCGGAGAATGAGGCCAACAAGGAGCATAAGCGAAGAAAAAGAGGAATCCTCGTAGAATACTCAGAGGCAGAGAATAACCGAATAAAAGCACACCAAAGAACATGATGTTAAGCAATGGGATGAGCCACCTACCGTCAGTGAAGTATTTTTCGAACAAAATAGATTAGAAACACATGACACGACGTCCATGGAAATGAACTTGCAGTGATTTGCGGCAGCAACTCGAGAAATGAATGGGGACAGTTAGGGTTAGGGTATTCATTACCCTAACTAACCCAAACCCTAAAATGTATTAGGGCCATAAATCTTTTCCTATGTAAATCGATAGAGGAAATGTCTACAGCTATCTACCTGCCAGGCGGTGTGGGTTAAATCAAATAATTACATGCCATTTGCAAGATTATCGTATCAAAACATTAAACCCCCCCAGATAATTAAAGGATCCAAAAAATATTAAGTGTAACTTTAACGAAAAACAAAATGCCAATTAATTTCCAGATCTTGTAGTGGTACAAATATAGTATATTCACTTTACCAATGCAGATACGATGACAGGATCTCATCTCGGAACTTGGGATGGGTAATTACCCCTTTATGAGACGGCTATAATTTAGTTTGTTATCTGAACAACCATAAGGGTTATTTTATGTAAATTGAAATATAACTTTTGCGTTGGAATCCTGAAGTTAATCATGATAAAGTGTTTAGTGATGTAAACCAGAAGTTAAAGGTTAGTTTTTAATTTTAATTTTTTATTTCTAAAGTGTGATAGTATGTTACAAAGTAAGAGTTAAGTAGTTAAATTCTAAATATTTTTCATATGTGAGTTAATTATTTTTATTCTAGAAATAATTTGTCATAAGTTTTGAATATGTGAATTTACATGCATGTGAAGTTTGATCTATTGGAAATTACATGCATGTGAAGTTTGATCTACTAGAAATGAATATGTGAATTTATGTGATTTACTAGAAAGGATGAATATGTGAATTTACTTGATAGATGAATATGTGAATTTACATGATGAGAAAGATTTGAATATGTGTGAATGTGAATTTACATGATGAGAAAGATTTCAAATAAAGTATTTGCATAAAAGATAAACGAATATGTGAATTTACATGCATGTGAAGTTACATGAATTTACATGCATGTAAAGTTTGATCTATTGGAAATTACATGCATGTGAAGTTTGATCTACTGGAAATGAATATGTGAATTTACGTGATCTATTAGAAATGATGAATATGTGAATTTACGTGATTTACTGGAAATGATGAATATTTGAGAATAAAATAATTTATCATAAGTTCTGAATATTTGTGAAAATGATGAATATGTGAATTTACATGTTCAAATAAAGTATTTGTGTAACGTACACCATTAACTTCACAGGGAAATGTAAGGAGTTAAATTTTCTTTATACAAGTTACTCATCATTACATAGAATGTTTAACAGTTCATAGTGTAATTTTATGAATAAGAATAGTAAACTCCTAATTCCCTTAACAACCTCCATTACAGTATATTAACATAATACTATATGATGTAACCATCCATTCATCTCATTACTCATATAGTCATCACATAATTGCCATTATGAACATCACAACAAGAAAGGAATCAACGTCATCATCTGGACATAATAATCAATCACATCATTGAACACCAATATACCCTGGAAACCCCATAGGGTGAAAATCAACAAACGTTTAATTTTATTATTAAACGCTCGTGAGGGTGTTCAGCCCATCACTCAATGGCTTATAAGGGAGACCATCCCTTAACCATCGTTTATAAAATCTTACAAGGAAATATGCAAATTTCTAGCTTACAGCCATTACAATAAATATCATACCATTTACCCTCTGATCTTCATATCTTCAGATCTTCACATCTGGTGGCATGGATGTACCTACAATAGACCATTGTAAATTGGACTTCCTACAACTCGTACTCATCTGCATGAACATTAATCATTTACCTGCCACCACGACAAGCATAACTTTCCTTTGTACATGACCAACATAATACTCCTTTGTACATGTCACCATCATTCCCTGCTATGATGACTTCAACATAAAATGATGTCAAGATTCATAAAGTATTAATCAAACATTTCACATATCAGTACTATAGTAGTTTCTCCATCTACTCATGTATATTCATGACAAGCAAGTAAAGTAACTTGAAATTCTTCCTTTAACAACACATACCTCATATGTGATGGTTATAAGTCATCACAATAACTAATATTTCCGTCGCATAAGCATACATTCCTGCAAGACAATGGCTACATCTCCCAAGATTTTCCTTAAAATAAATCGATACATCAGTTAAGATATTTATCATGTGATTTACATAAATTTAATCCAAATAGCTAACCCTTAAGCTATTACCTTTAGTGCATGGTATGCAAGCTAACATAACAACTGTTGCTCCGATGCATGCAAATGCTTATTGATTCCAAAGGAGTCTCCCTAAAGGTGTGCTTACACAACGAAGCGCTTAACCTCCTTCACAAGTCTTCCCAAAGAAAATCTCAATGCTAGTGAGCATGTAAACATATGTTTTATTTTTGTAAAAATATGCAATTAAGACTATAAATACATGTCTTCTTTTCCAAAGATTGTACTAAACAATCATATTCAATGTAGTTCAATACTACAAGCTATCTTTCTACATACAAATATGTATATTATTCTTCAATAAAAGTTAATACATAGGTTGCATGCCTATGCATGAACTTGTTCCAAAAGAACTAACATAACTAACATATTAGTTTTGATATCATAAATGTACTCACATATTTTCCTAAATAGTAAGATAGCCCAACATTTCTTTATACATGCAAAGAACATGCTTCTATAACATAATGGCTATTCTTTGTGCATGCAAGAGATATAACTCTCCCTCTTTGTGCATGCAAGAGAGATAGCTCTTCCTTCACTGTAGGAAACACATATTCCCTTAGATTTCTATGATCCTGAAATACTATTTTCATGTAAAAAAGATTAACATAATAGTAATCTTTAAGACAACCTGGATTCCTTTTACAAAAATCTTCTTAGAATACTACCACTCTTAACTATTATTTCCATGTAGAAATATACATAATTATTTCTCAAAAAGGGGTTAATATAACTTAGTTACTTTATGTAGTTCCTCATGCACAAAACTTAGGGAACCATAACAAGGTTACTTGATCTTTTATACACCTAAGATGCAATCTTTCAATAGGTAACCCTTTCCAAGAAGGTACCATAATTAATACTTATATCGTGCATAAGGAATAAGAATACCTTTTTAAAATAATAACAAAGTTAATCTTTTATACATTAACCCATGCAATTAAATCAAAATACCAAATATATAACACAATAATAACTTCTCTTTTATCCAAGATATTATTTCTAAAGGAAATTCTATAACTTTTGTTAAATGTAACTATTTCTGCTTATAACAAATCATATGAAATATTTCATATTTCATTTTCTCTCCAAAAAAATGAGTAAAGTATTCAAAAGAAAACTACTATTCATATGAAATATCATTTTCATTTCAAAAAATAAGTAAAATATTTTAAAAGAAAACTACTATTTTGAAGAATACTTATCTTTCTCCAAGATGTTTAACTCTCTGCACCTTGTGTTGATACTGAATAACCCAAGAGATATTTCCATTTCTAAGGGGAAAGCAATGCTCCTAGCAATTCCATTTGCAGATACGTCCTTTTCGTTCCTCCATTTGTAGGTACATCCTTTTCGTTCCTTACTCATTTGGGAATTTCCAATTGTATAAATAATAAACAAAACAACCATCCCAACTAATGGATTACCATGCTACACTAACAGAGTACCTGGCCTCGAGAATGCGTACCAATAATTTTTCTCTCCCATTGCGACTCGCACAGTGGTCGCAGCTGCTGTCCTTAATTCCTTCAAATTTGCAAATGTTTTTTGCTGTTGGAGTCGTGGCAGTGTCCCTTATACTTCTGGCTATGCACTCTTCATGTTCGCGTTTCTGCAACGCCCTCCACTTGCATCTCAAGGGTCATGACAAATATCAAGAAAAGAACAAAAGAAACACGAGTTACATTGCCCATCCTCCTCTCCATATCGCTGCTTTAACTGGATAATAATCCAACACAATATCAATCACCTATTTTTCTCAACCAATTCAAGAATTCGGTTTTCAACCAATTCTTGATTTAACTGGTTTTGTAAAACATGGTAAAAATTGTAATTTGCAATAGTTTACATGAGTGTTACAATTTGCATAAAAGATAAATGAATATGTGAATTTACATGCATGTAAAGTTACTTGAATTTACATGAATGTGAAGTTTTATCTACTAGAAATGAATACTAGATCTACTGGAAATGATGAATATGTGAATTTACATGATGAGAAGTTACATGAATGCATGTGAAGTTTGATCTACTAGAAATGAATATGTGAATTTACCTGATCTACTGGAAATGAAGAATATGTGATTTACATGAATATGTGAATTTACATCATGAGAAAGATTTGAATATGTGTAAATGTGAATTTACATGATGAAAAAGATTTCAAATAAATTATTTGCATAAAAGATAAACAAATATGTAAATTTACATGCTAAATTTACATGCATATGAAGTTTGATCCACTGGAAATTACATGCATGTGAAGTTTGATATATTGGAAATAAATATGTGAATTTACGTGATCTACTGGAAATGATGAATATGTGATTTACATGAATATGTGAATTTACATCGTGAGAAAGATTTGAATATGTGTGAAAGTGAATTTACATGATGAAAAAGATTTCAAATAAAGTATTTGCATAAAAGATAAACGAATATGTGAATTTACATGCATGCGAAGTTACATGAATTTACATGCATGTGAAGTTTGATTTACTGCAAATGAATATGTGAATTTATGTGATCTACTGTAAATGATGAATGTGTGAATTTACATGATGAGAAAGATTTCAAATAAAATATTTGCATAAAAGATAAATGAATATGTGAATTTACCTGATGAGAAAGATTTCAAATAAAGTATTTGAATAAAAGATAAATGAATATGTGAATTTACAAGCATGTGAAGTTATATGAATTTACATGCATGTGAAGTTTGATCTATTGGAAATAAATATGTGAATTTATGTGATTTACTGGAAATGATGAATATGTGAATTTACATGATAAGAAAGATTTACATGCATGTGAAGTTTGATCTACTGGAAATGAATATGTGAATTTAAGTGATTTAATGAATATCTGAATTTACATGATGAGAGATTTACATGCATGTAAAGTTTGATCTATTGGAAATAAATATGTGAATTGAGATTCACTGGAAATGATGAATATGTGAATTTACTTGATGAGAATGATTAAGTGGAAATGAATTGGAAAATGTTTCAAATAAAGTATTTCCATAAAAGATAAATGAATATGTGAATTTACATGCATGTGAAGTTTGATCCAGTGGAAATAAATAAAATGAATATGTGAATTTACATGATGAGTAAGATTTAAAATAAAATATTTGCATAAAAGATAATTGTTATATGTATTTGATATGCAAAATGATATAATATTCTGCATTACATACATAATAGCTAGTGATTTAGCTATTTTTTGGAAAAAAATAATTAATATGTTAGATTCTTAAACATAAGAAGATAACTGTTATATGTATTTGATGTGCAAAATGATACAATATTTTGCATTACATATATAATAGTTAGTAATTTAGCTATCTTTTGGAAAAAGAATAATTAATGCGTTAAATTCTTAAACATATTCGTATAGAAGAAAATAATATAATTGTTAGAACTCTTAAAAAAAAGAAGAAAAGAAGAGAAGTCCTTCCATGCATTATTGCATTAGAGAAATTGTAATTGAGTGTTCCATTGGGTTAAGCTTCGTTTTGGAAGATTCTATGGAGAAAAATAAGCAATGGCATATATAGAGAAAAATAAGCAATCACATAAGATTTATTGTGTTGGTCTTATTTTGGGAAAAAAATATTCATTTGCACACATAAGGTGATTAGATATATGATATTAGCTTTCTTTTGGGAAAATATTATATATAGTTATTGGGTTATATATTTAGTAAGAGGAAAATGTGTTTTTCTATGCAAGATTTAGTTAGCTTTCTTTAGAAGGAAATATATGCTTGGCATGCAAGAGGCATAAGCTATTGTGTTATCTAATATGTTGTTTTTTGGTTGAGGAGAATAAATATTTGCATGCAAAAAATTATAACTATTATGTTAGTTTTGTTTGAAATAAAGCTTGTATTTTCATGTATAATATCTAATTAGATCCCACATGGAAAATAATATGGCTAGTGTTTTTTTCATTGGAAAAGGATGTGCACTTATGTGGGAGGGTAATAATGGTTAATGTTGTATTTATATATAGACATGCTTTGAAAGTTAGTACTTTAATTTATTATTGGTTTGATCGCTATATCATTTATATCATTTAATAGTGATATCAAAGTTTGCTAATAATACCAAGAAAAGACTTTGTGCTTGCGCAGTAATGTTTAAAGGGCATGCCATGATATTTTTTTTATGTTTAATGAATACACATAGATGTGGAAGCATCATTAATAAATATTTGTTATTAGTTTGATTACTATTTCATTTAATCTTGATATCAAAGTTTGCTAATAGTACTAGTTGCAAGAAAAGACTCTGACATATGCAAAAGTTGGATTTTGATAACATTATTAATAACTAGTGATCTATGTAGATTGAGGAATGTTACTTGTAGGATGATTCACTAATGGGAACAACCATGCCGCAAAGACATAATGATTTAGTAAATGTGGGTAAATGATATCATGATTATTTTAATAACTTATAGTTGGTTATGTTGTTTTTAAGATGATATTTTGTTCTAATATTTTATGAAAATGGTTAAGAGATGGGCTCCCTTACAAACCATTAAGGGGTGAACACACTTACGATCGTTTAATAATAAAATTAAACATTTACCGGTTTTCACCCTACTAAGTGTCCAGGGTATATCAGTGTAGAATGATCTGATTTTTTATTGATATGATTTCTTATTGTGCCATTCTTATGATGTTGATTATTTGTGTTATGTAACATTTACATTATTAAGAATGTGAATAATTGACTTGGTTAAAGGAATCATGAAAATTATGCAAGGAATACATCAAAAAATTTATGATCATATGCTACAAAAATGATTGTTATGTTGTGTGATTTACTATTCCATTCCTAAAGTTTAATCTATGTAATGATAATATGGAATCAAAAATTCAAATTATTACATTTTGGTAATTATGTAAAAAAATTCTAAATCTATACATTTTTTCCATAAAGTTACTTAGAGATGTTACAAAAAAAATATTTTTTTAAGGAGAAAAAATAGGTATTTTATTGATATTCAAACTAAAAATATATAGAGTAAATAATTTATTTTTACACATATGATCATATATTCACTTTGATTTTCTAAAAAAGAAACCCTCCCAGGGCATGATTCACTGCCTAATCAGATATATATCTTAGGAAAGGTTATTACAGTTCTTAAAAGAATGCATAAATTGTGTTGTTATAGTCCATGGATTGTAATTTTATAGAGTAGAGCATAAGATTGTTGAGATTTTTTGTATATTCATTTGGAGAAAATCTCTTGAATATGCCAACAATAGGTTTTGTTGCAAAACTGATGGCATCAAATCAGCATGAGGAGATATTCTATCCTAGTTTGGTGTGATAGAATTAATTATTCAGTTTCTTCTCTCTTCTATAAATTGTAAGCTTGTAGAGGAAAAATATAAGAGATGTGAGGTGTGAGGAAGAGGAAGTGCAGATGTGAAAATCTGCTGTTGTAATCTGCTGTTGAGTAATAAGATTGCCAGTACCTCTGTTTGGTGGATGTAGCCTAGATTGTTTGGGTGAACCACGTTAAATTTGTTGTCTTCATTTTATGTTGTCTACTATGTGTGAATTTATTAAGTTTTCGCTGTGATTGACTCTAACAATTGGTATCAGATAAGTAATATGTATACGCTTCCTGGCGAGGAGCACTGTTAGCTGGTTCAAATCTCTGTATATGCGTGGTTCACAAGTTTCATGTGTGCATGGATTAATAATTGAGTTTCCGAGCTATGATAAGGCTGCCGTGGAGGAGAATCAATGGTTTTTTCGAATCCAGAATTGAATGTTCTTCATAAGTGGTTGAACAAAGCCATAAGTTGTGAGTTGGCACTGGAGTTTATCCACAACACGTGAAATGGAGATGGGAGTGATCGATCTGGATTTGCATGGATTGAGCTGCTGGTTTGCGATGCGTGGCTTGTGGCTTGTGGGTCTATGGTTCAAGCGGATGAGCCGCTATCTATGGCAGCAAGTAACCAACGTTAAAGGAGCATTGAAAGCAACCAGCGTTGAAATCTGATTGCGCTGTGTTTTTTGCAAAGGCTGGAACAGTCTGTTCTCTTGATTGCTTCCGTGGAGCGGGAGAAGGAGCCGAATTCGAAAGCTCAACAATTAAATAAAGTCTTGGTTATGTCAATTATTTCCTTGAAGTTATATGGTTTTGATTCCAAACTAATATTTTCTTTCAAATAAATTTAGTGTGATTCATCCTAAGGTTTAATGGTGGCTGCCCATTCCCGATCGTGATTGCTTAATATTTCCAGATTCAAAGTGAAAGTTATTAGTAAAACAATAAATATCGATTTATTGTATTCATTTATATCGATTTATTGCCAATATGCCATTATATTGGGTAGGGCCTAGGGCCTAGGACTAAGTTTTTTCGACGGTGGAATGGTGGCATGTTAGTTTATGAGAGCTGACTATTTGCCAAAAAAGCTTCAGTTTGAAGGTGAGAGTAATTACATGTTTTGAAAAAGGGCATTTTTATCAAAATTATTAATTTTGATTAAAATAAAATGTCTGTTTATTAAGATTTGAAATTGCAAATTATTGACACAAGCTACTCAATATGGAAAAAAATCAAAGTGCTCAGTTTGAGATCGAGAAGTTTAATGGGAGAAATAACTTCGAGATCTGGAAAGTCAAAATGCACAATCTACTCATACAACAAGGTGTGGGAAAGGTGCTTTTGGGAAAATCCAAACAAACTTACACCATGACAGATGATGAATGGAGTGACATCGATAACAGAGCACTGAGCAGCATACAGTTGTGTTTGGCGGATGATGTGTTATTTAACATTGTGTCAGAGAAAACAACTGCTGGTTTATGGACAAAGTTAGAAAAACTATATATGAAGAAATCCTTAACCAATAGGATTCTTCTGAAAAGACAGTTGTACAACTTGCGCATGAAGGAAGATACGAAAATCACTGATCATTTGAATACCTTTAATACTCTCTCGGTGCAGTTAGAAAGCATAGAAGTAAAATTTGATTCAGAAGATAAAGTTGTAACTTTATTATGCTCATTGCCTGAGTCATGGGATCATTTTGTTACTTCTATAAGTCTTAGTTCACTATAAACCCTTGAATTTGATGATGTTGTTGGAGCTTTTCTGTCTGAAGAAACCAGGAAAAGGTCAAATTTAGAAACCTCTACATCAGAAGCAATGATGGTTAGAGGCCGTTCTAAAGAAAAACGCTTCATTTAGAAAAACAACTCTCGGTCAAAATCGAAAGGGAAGTGTTGAGATTGCAACAAGATGATGAGCTTAGTGGAAAGAAGTCGCCTTCACTAAGTGGGCCCGTAGGCTATTTTTTGCGCAAAGTCTATTTTTAGACATATGGATCATGTTCTATGAGTTGCAGGATGCTATTTATGGATGGTTAGTCGAAGCTCTAAAAAATATATGGACTTCTATTTTTAGACATATTGGGTGGAATCTATTTTTAGATTGCCAATTTAAAAATAGATATGTCGAATATTATTAGCTCTTAATAATATTTGGACTATAAACATTATCTTATTCTCTTGGAGCACTTCAGTTAAGTGCACAGATGTGGCACAGGAGCTGACAGAAGGAATTATGCTATTCCCGAGGGTTAAGTGGAGCTATTGCATGGATACTTCAGTTAGAACTCATGTGACAGAGTTTGGTGGAGTTGATTGAGGAAGTTAGTGGAGTTGTATTCAGTTTAACTAATCTAAACATAGTTGAGCTATTTGTATCTAGTTTAACCGATTGATACAATTAGTGAGAGTGGTGTGAATTAATTATTAATTAATTCACTAATTATAAACTCATTAATCAACTAAAGAATACATCAGTTAACTTCAGTGCATGGACAGTTTCAGTGGAGACCAGTGCATAGATAGGTGAAAGAGCAGGTTAACTATCAGTTGTGACTATACTGTTGCATATTTGCAACAACCAGTGATTGGAGAAGCCCATGAGGATTGCGCAGTACAAGCTAGGTGGTTCAAGTTATTTAATGAGCCATCCTATAGCATTGATTATGCAATAGAGGCTGGCTATCAGGTGGCAGAGATTGGAGCATGTGTTTTTCTAGATCTAGCTTGATTAGTGTGTAGCAATTGGAGGTTGTGTTGAGAGCTTGTGAGGAGCTTTGTACAATGATTGTTACATGATCTCTATGAAATATAATATACGTATAGTTGGGGTTTTCAGCCTTTTAAGCTTTCCATGAAATACTGTGTTCATATGTGTGATTGTTTGTGGTTTTTAATGTGCATGCAATTGATTTTATTTCGCAATTAATGATCAATGAAAGATAGATCTGATATATGAAGCTAAAATAGTGTGTGACTGTGGAGAATCTCGGTGAATAATATATCATTTATTCAAATCTCATACGGCATCGCAGAAATATTGATCATCGGGAGCAACTGCAAACATTGAAGGCAGCTTGAGTTTTGTGTTGTGAATTAATTCTGCGTAGTGTTTTGTTGGTGTCGAAGTTGAGATGTCTTTCAACGGATTGCGATTGGAGTATTCCCTTGAGGGCAGCTCAAATTATATTGCATGGAAGGATAGGATGGAGGTGGTGTTGGATGACAATGGGTTGAAGGAGTTCATAGATGTAGAAATTCCAAAGCCTACTTCTAGTGATGCTGCCCTACTTGACGCATGGCAAAAGAAGACAGCAAAGTGTCAAAGGATTCTGTTGGAAGGTGTTAAGGATCACATAGTGTCCAACATTCATGGTAAGGCTTCTCCATTCTTGACGTGGAAAGCTTTGACAGATTTATTTCAAAGCAAGAGAAACCAGAGGAAGTTGGCGCTCAAGGATAAACTCAGAAACATAAAAATGGAGAAAGGCAACAGTATGCCCAAGTACCTCACGAAGTTCATCCAATGCAGGGATGAACTAGGAAGTGTGGGGGTTACTATTGATGATGAGGACTTGGTGAGCGTGGCTCTCCTTAGGCTTCCAAAGAGTTGGCATTCCTATAAGGACTCTTTCAATGGTCAGGAGAAATTGCCAGGATGGGAGCGACTTTGGTCGGATCTTGTGCAAGAGGATTAGAAGATAAGGCGAGTAATTGGTACTGGATTCCTTCATCAAAGAACTTTAAATGAAGAGAATCACATGGTTTCCAAAGCAAATAAGGAGCAGAAAGTTTCAACCGGTGCGAAGGCAAGAAGCAGATGTCCAAAGGTGAAGGTTTCCACCGTCACCAACACCTGACATTACGTGCCACAAATTGTCCGCGTAAGAAGAAAAGGTGCCGTCGGATCGCAAATCGAGAGGCTTTAGTCACAAGCTGAGCGCCGGATTTTTCACTGATCGCATGTTTGGTCTCAAGTATGATGGGTTCAATGGGGTTTCTTGATAGTGGTGCGTCTTTTCACATGACCGGAGACAAAAATTTGTTTACTGATCTGGATGAGAAAGATCTTGGAGTGCACATCGAGATGGGCGATGATGGTAGATACAGTGTGACTGGTATCGGTACCATTTCCTTTGAGAGGGAGTCTGGTAAACCCTTCGTATTGAAGGAAGTGATGCATGTTCTAGGATTGAAGAAGAATCTGACCTCTGTGGCGATGTTAGAAGATAAGGGATATGATGTTGTCTTTAGCGACGGAAAGGATTTCCTACGCAGTAAGGCAACTGCTGAGACCTGGAGGATAGGGGTTCGAGCAGAAATTTATCAATTGCAGGTAGATGGTTGTGCAACAATGGCAGGCAAGGCAGAAGGAGTGGTGAGCCGGGATGATGGCGAGTTGTGGCACTGGAGATTGGGCCACCTTCACCATGGAGCTTTGAAGATAATGCAACAGATTTCTACTGGGCTTCCTAAGGGTACTCTTGCACAGTCAAATCAGTGCAAGGGATGTACCTTAAGAAAATTTGTGAAAGCCACCTTTCACGAGAAGGATAGTCGCACCACGACGATCCTTGAGATAATTCACATAGACGATGTGGACCTTTCTCGTAGCTTCGACAAATGTGCCACAGTATTATGTGATATTTGTTGATGATTTTCCTCGTAAGTGCTGTATATTCTTCATGCAAAAGTTAGGCGATGTAAGACATACTCAAAGTTATATGAGTTCAAGGTAATCGGTTAAGGAAGAATCGAGACAAGTGAAGACTCTTAGGAGCGATACTGCAGGTAGACCCACTGCAAAAAACAGGACTTTCGTTACAGCTGCTGGAACAAAATTCAAAGAGAGCCATAGCACTTCATAACCCATGTGCCATATGCACGGGGGTTGCTGAGCGGAAGAACAAAATGATCGTGGGTGCTGCACGGGCGATGTTGCATGATCAGGGCCTACCCATTCACTTGTGGGTGGAGGCATGCAATACTGCAGTATATGTGCAGAACCGTTGTCCTCACAAGATACTTGGCATGAGTACACCCGAGGAGGCGTTTCC
Organism: Pinus albicaulis; assembly: GCA_034641835.2. NCBI lineage: Eukaryota > Viridiplantae > Streptophyta > Pinopsida > Pinales > Pinaceae > Pinus > Pinus albicaulis. The sequence goes on along the minus strand of CM076571.1, from coordinate 908,657,551 downwards.
TGGTAAGAGGCCTGATATTTCCCATTTGAGAATTTTTGGTTCACCTGTCTACATTCATGTGACGAATGATGCCAAGAAGAAGCTGGAGCTGACTGCAGAGGTTGGGATATTTGTGGGGTACACTGATACACCCCACAACTATCGTGTGTATTTTCCAGACAGTCGCAAGACTGTTGTGTGACATGATATCAAATTTCATGAGGAGAAAGCCATGAAGTGTTCGCTTGAGAGGGAGCCACACTTGCATGCAGATGAGGAGCTATTAGTTCCTAAGGATGAGTCTCAGGATGTGGATCAGCCACAAGATGAGGTTCATGGAGTGGAAGAGACCACTCAAGAAGTTCCAACCATCAGAGGGCAGAAGCGCACTACAAAAGTTGAGCGACTGGCTCAAGATGCAGAGAAGGTTGTAGGAGCACCTACATCACAGCGCAGACAGAGACAGTCACCTGACTGGTATACTGGATACATGGCTCTTATGAGCACGTGTATCATGATGGATCCATCCTCTTTTGAGGAAGCTGTGGAGGACCCCGCATGGGTATATGCCATGGTGGAAGAGTATGATTCGATTGTCAGAAATAGTGCATGGGAGATTGTCCCAAGGCCGGAGGGGAAATCAGTGGTGGGTTCGAGATGGATCTACAAAGTGAAGCAGGCAGCTGACGGGAGTGTGGAGAAGTAAAAGGAAAGATTTTTTGCCTGAGGCTTTTGACAGATTGAGGGGATCGATTATGAGGAGACCTTTGCACCTATCACAAGGTATTCTTCCATACGGATGATTCTTGCTCTCTTAGCGCAGATGGGGTGGCACATTCATCAGATGGATGTGAAGAATACGTTCCTCAATGGGGTGATTGAGGAGGAGGTGTACATAGAGCAGCCCGAAGGTTTTGAGATCTTCAGCAGCGAGTCGCATGTGTGCAGGCTCAAGAGAGCGCTATATGGGTTGAAACAAGCACCTCGTGCTTGGTACACATGGATAGACAGTTATTTCACCGAACTTGGATTCTCCAAGAGTGAGGTCGATCCTAACCTATACTAGATTGTGGTGGAGGGTGAGTTGTTGATCATTGTACTTTATGTAGATGATTTGATTTTGACAGGTGATGAACTGTTGATACACTCATGCAAGGCTAATCTTGCAAAGGATTTTGAGATGAAGGAATTGGGCCTCCTTCATTATTTCTTGGGATTGGAAATTTGGCAGTGCAGTGGTGGATTGTTTGTTTCTTAGGGTAAGTATGCTCGGGAGATACTGGAGAAGTTCAACATGCATGGATGAAAGCTTGTTGATACTCCTCTTCCTGGTGGATGGAGGAAAGATGATGCTACTTTAGCAAAGGTAGTGGATGCCACTGTTTATCGATAGTTGGTGGGGTCGCTTATGTATCTGGTCAATACATGACTCGACATATGCTATGCTGTTAACCAACTTTCACAAGCTATGGTTAAGCCAACCAAGCTCTTCTGGAAGGCAGGAAAGCATGTATTGAGATATCTCAGAGGCACATTGGGATATGGATTATGGTACAGACAGTCAGATGAGGTGAAGCTATGTGGCTTCATGGATGCAGATTGGGCAGGGAGCCCAATGGACAGAAAGAGCACATCTGGAGGGATTTTCAGTATCGGGTCGACAGCAGTTTCTTGGTACAGCAAGAAGAAAAGATCCGTGGCACTCAGTTCAATAGAGGTCGAGTATATGGCAGCAAGTTTGGCTGCATGCAAGGCTATATGGATGAGGAAGATCCTGGTCGGGTTGTTCGGTTCACACTTAGAGCCTACTATGATTTATTGTGATAATCAGAGTTGCATCAAACTCTTGGTTAATCCAAAAAGATTTCATGATAGATCTTTAAACATTACTGACATCCGTATCATCACATGAGAGATTATGCAAATAAGATCATGTTAATTTCATACATTCCTGCCTTATGACCGTGATGCAGCCGATATTTGACGAAGGCGCTACCAGGAGCAAATTAGAATACTGTGGGTATGATAGGTTGGGCAAAGATAACTTTATCTTGTTGAGAGGTGTTGAGATTGCAACAAGATGATGAGCTAGCAGCAAAGCCGCTTCACTAAGGCCCGTAGGCTATTTCTTTAAGCAGAAAGTCTATTTCAGATTATTACATCATGTTCTATGAGTTGCAGGATGCTATTTGTGGATGGTTGGTTAAGTTGGAAAAAATAGATGGACTTCTATTTTTAGACATATTGGGCGGAATCTATTTTTAGATTGCCAGTCTAAAAATAGATATGTCGAATATTATTAGCTTTTAATAATATTTGGACTATAAACATTATCTTATTCTCTTGGAGCACTTCAGTTAAGTGCACAGATGTGGCATAGGCGCTGACAGAAGGAATTACGCTATTCCTAAGGGTTAAGTGGAGCTATTGCATGGATACTTCAGTTAGAACTCATGTGAGAGAGTTTGGTGGAGTTGATTGAGGAGTTAATGGAGTTGTGTTCAGTTTAACTAATCTAAACATAGTTGAACTAGTTGTATTTAGTCTAACTGATTAATACACTAGTGGAGAGTGGTGTGAATTAATTATTAATTAATTCACTAATTATAAACTCATTAATCAACTAAAGAATACATCAGTTAACTTCAGTGCATGGACAATTTCAGTGGAGACCAGTGCAGAGATAGGTGAAAGAGAAGGTTAACTATCAGTTGTGACTATACTCTTGCATATTTGCAACAACCAGTGATTGGAGAAGCCCATGAGGATTGTGTAGTACAAGCCAGGTGGTTCAAGTTATTTATTGAGCCATCCTACAACATTGATTACGCAATAGAGGCTGGTTATCAGGTGGCAGAGATTGGAGCATGTGTTTTGCTAGATCTAGCTTGATTAGTGTGTAGAAATTAGAGATTGTGCTGAGAGCTTGTAAGGAGCTTTGTACTATTATTTTTACATGATCTCCATGAAATATAATATACAGATAGTTGGGGTTTTCAGCTTTAAGGTTTCCCATGAAATACTGTGTTCATATGTGTGATTGTTTGTGGTTTTAATGTGTGCATGCAATTGATTTTATTTCCGCAATTAATGATCAATGGTAGAAGAGATTCTGTATTATGCATGAAGCTAAAATAGTGTGTGATTAGGAGAATTTCGGTGAATAATATATCATTTATTCAAATTTCTACAGGAAGAAGAGTAAGTTAAAATGCTGGTTTTGCGGAAAATAGGGACATTTGAAGAAGGACTGTTGGAAGAGACAACAAACATCTAAAGGAGACTCTTCAACAGAAAATAAAGAGGCAAACACGACAGATACAGGTTCAGGTTCGACATCCGGTTCAGGTATAAGTGATGAAGTTCTATCAGTTAATTTGTTAAATCATGGTCAACATTGGCTATTAGATTCTGGTGCATCGAATCACATGTGCATTCATAAAGAGTGGTTTAAATCTTATAAATCAATCAATGATGGATTTTTTTACATGGATAATGATATCTCATGTAATGTTGTGGGAATTGGAAGCATCCAGATTAAAATGTTTGATGGAACAAATAAAATATTAACTGATGTAAGACATGTGCCTGAACTTAGGAAAAATCTTATTTCTATAGGAGTGTTAGACACAAATGGATATAAAAATTTTATTCAAGGTGGAGTAATGCAAATTTACAAAGGAATCCTATTATTAATGAAAGCAAAGAAGGTTGGAAATCTGTTTCAGTTAGAAGGAAGAACAGAGTCAGATCATGCTTCTATTGTATCTGAAAATGACAGTGATTCTATTCGACTATGGCATCAACGGTTGGGCCATATAAGCAAAAGAGGATTAAAAAATTTATCTGATCGTATGTTACTTCCTAGTTTAAAATCTTCTAAGTTAGATTTCTGCAAACATTGTATATATGGGAAACAAAGCAAGCATAAATTTAAAACTAGAAAAAATACTAGTAAGGGAATCCTTGATTATATCCATTCTGATGTTTGGGGTCCATCTCCTACAACCTCATATGGAGGATCATCATATTTTGTATCTTTTATAGATGATTTCTCTAGAAAAGTATGGGTCTACATGTTAAAAAGAAAGTCTGATGTATTCAAAGTTTTCAAGCAGTTTAGAGCATTAGTAGAGAACATCACTGGAAGAACCATTAACTGTTTAAGAATTGACAATGGTGGTGATTTTACTTCAAATGAATTTGATAATTATTGCAAGGAAGTTGGGATCGAAAGACATAGAAATATTGCTTATACTCCTCAGCAAAATGGAGTTGCTGAACGCATGAACAAGACTCTTTTAGAAAGAGCAAGAAGTATGCTGAGTAACGCCAATTTGCAGAAGGAATTATGGACAGAAGAAGTATCTACGGCTTGCTATTTGATAAATCGATCACCATCAACTGCAATAGGATGAAAAATTCCTCAATATTTATGGAAAGGTCATCCTTGTGATTATTCTAAACTGAAAGTTTTTGGTTGTGATGCATATTCTCTAATTCCGAAACATCAACGTTCTAAATTATATCCTAAATCAAAAATATATATATTTGTTGGATATGGTGATGAGATTAAGGGATACAGGTTGTGGGATCCTAAAACTCACAAGATCATCATTAACAAAGATGTTAAATTCAATGAATCTTCACTTGATAATCTAGATGTAGATAATAAATTGAAACAGGAAAATGTACCTAAGTTTCAACATATTCAGTTTGAAACCAGTTCAAATACTGATGATAGTAAAGATGAACAAGTTTCAGATGAAGATCATGAAGAAGTTCCTACAGATAATAATCAGCAAATTGTGGAAGAACCAGAAACATCTTTAAGAAGGTCCACGAGAATCAGACATCCTCCTAAAAGGTATGATGATTATGTTACTTCAGTTGCTTTAACCGCTAATGATGATGAACCTTTATGCTATCAGGAAGCTGTAGAAGGTTCTAATAGTAATAAGTGGAAAGAAGCTATGAAGGATGAGATGAAGGCATTAGACAAGAATGCCACATGGGATCTAGTGGAACTTCCTAAAGACAGAAAAACTGTGGGATGTAAATGGGTTTACAAATTGAAAAGGGGTGTTGATGATAAAGAAGACAGGTACAAAGCAAGGCTGGTCGCAAAAGGTTTTTCTCAGAAAGCAGGAATTGAATTTCATGAGATATTTTCACCAGTTGTTAAAATTGTTTCAATTCGGATTGTCTTAGCATTAGTTGCTTTACTTGATTTAGAATTACAACAACTAGATGTTAAGACTGCTTTCTTACATGGAGATTTAGATGAAGAGATTTATATGGAACAACCTGAAGGGTTTGTTCAAAATCGCAACAAGAAATTTGTCTGCAGGCTCAAGAAGTCATTGTATGGTCTGAAGCAGTCGCCGAGACAATGGTACAAGAAATTTGATTCTTTCATGATGAGCCAAAATTATATAAGAAGTGAATATGATCATTGTGTTTACTTTAAGAAATTAAGTAATGGCATATTCATTATCTTAGTGTTGTATGTTGACGATATTCTTTTAGCAAGCAAAAGCATAACAAAGATCAACAGGTTAAAGGCTCAGATGGCTAGGACTTTTGATATGAAAGATCTAGGAGCAGCAAGACAGATTTTGGGCATGGAGATTTTTAGAGACAGGAGCAATGGTAAGTTGTGGTTATCACAAGAGAAGTATATTGAGAAAATACTCTTAAGGTTTGGTATGAACAATGTGAAGCCATTTTCAGTCCCTTTAGCTTCCCATTTTAAGCTTTCTTCAAGTTTATGTCCTAATACAAATGAAGAAAAGGAATATATGTCTTGAATACCTTATGCTAATGCAGTAGGAACTTTGATGTATGTGATGGTCTATACACGACCAGATATTTCACATGCAGTTGGGGTTGTCGGTAGGTATATGGAAAATCCAGGGAAATAACACTAGGTAGCAGTGAAATGGGTGCTTCGGTATTTGAGAGGCACAAGTGATTATTGTATCACTTATAACAAAAGTAGTGAATTTGTTTGCGAATATTTTGATTCTGATTTTGCAGGTGATTTGGATAAGAGAAGGTCAACTTCAGGATATGTCTTTACTCTTGCAGGTGGAGCTATTAGTTGGATGTCAAAGCTACAAAACATTGTTGCTTTATCCACTACAGAAGCAGAATACATAGCTGCTTCACATGCTTGCAAAGAAGCGGTTTGGTTGAAAGTTTTGTTTGGTGAGTTTGGTAGGTTGCAAGACAACATTAAGTTATTTTGTGATAGTCAAAGTGTAATTCACTTGGCTAAAAATCTAGCCTATCATAGTAAATCAAAGAATATACCTATAAAGTACCATTTTGTAAGACAGGTTATAACTGAACGGGGTGTCTCTCTTGAAAAAGTGCATACAAAGGAAAATTGTGCATACATGTCCACGAAACCAGTTTTATTAGAGAAGCTACGATGGTGTCTGGCTTCTCTTGGCTTGCAAAGAAAATCAAAATATTAAAGGAACGAGGTATCAAGCTAATTGTTGTCAAGGTGGATATTGTTGAGATTTTTTGTATATTAATTTGGAGAAAATCTCTTGAATATGCCAACAATAGGTTTTGCTGCAAAACTGATGGCATCAAATCAGCATGAGGAGATATTCTATCCTAGTTTGGTGTGATATAATTAATTATTCAGTTTCTTCTCTCTTCTATAAATTGTAAGCCTGTAGAGGCAAAATATATGAGATGTGAGGTGTGAGGAAGAGGAAGTCCAGATGTGAAAATCTACTGTTGTAATCTCCTGTTGAGTAATAAGATTGTTGTTACCTCTGTTTGGTGGATGTAGCCCATATTGGTTGGGTGAACCGTGACGTTAAATCTACTGTCTTCATTTTATGTTGTCTTCTATGTGTGAATTTATTAATTTTTCGCTGTGATTGACTCTAAAAAAGATCATATAATATTTTGCTTATGTATAAAGTGAATGTCCAAGGAAATCTTGCCATGGATTGAGAAAATGTTTGTGTAGGATGCCCTTATGGTTTTATTTTATTTTATTTTAAAGGAGATCAACTTATTTATTTATTTTTAGACATGTATATGTGAACACAAGAGATGTGAGTGAATGTAGTTAGTATTTGTATTAAATTTTGATATATTAGGAGGGTATAGTTCCTAGATATTAAATAACCATTCATCCAATCAATCAACACCTTTGAGTCACCATATATATGCAATGAAGGACAATGGGATTTCCAAAATTTTCCCCACCAAAGGAGGGCTTGAGAATTTGAGAGTTGTTTCTTAGAATGATAACTGAATTTGGGAGAATATTCCCCAAAAGGAATTAATGACCAAATGAGCAGGTCTTCAGACTATGATATTGGCGCCAGTGAGTGTTGTAGTGAATCTGTGTAAGCTTTCCATTTATAGCCAAATGCCCCTCCAAGTTTAGATATTTTAGAGAGATCCAAGTTTATGGGCATATTATAGCCACTATTTTTGAGACTTGATATATGTAGAAGAAATATTTTTCATTTAAAATTCTCTATAAGAATAGCCAAGACAGACTGATTTTTGACTGCCAATCCATATATCCTTTCCTAGTAAAAGATGTGTTCCATTTCCTCCCAATGATTTTGAAGCATTGAATAATGGATTTCCATATGATAAATACATTATTTACAAGTTTCCTTCAGTACCATATCCAATCTAAAGTGGTTGTTGAGTAGATATATATTTGAGTAATAACATGGGGCGAAAGTCTTACATCTTTAATAAACTTCCAAGATCCTTTTTGTTGCTATATCCTTTGAGAACCAAAGATGAATTTTTAAATTCCCTTCCCCATATCCTTTGGGAGGGAAATAGAATACCAAACAATTAAATAAACAAGTTTTCTTTCCTATTTCCCAACCTAGAGAAAATGCAAGGATAGTTGTTTTATCTTGTGAAGAATAATTAGAGGAGCACAATATTGGGAGGCCTAAAATATAGGAATTTCCTTAATTACAACCTTGCATAATACCAATGTTCTTGCTTTAGAGAGATATTTATTGCAGGTGGCTAATTATGAGTTCATTTTTTTTCTAAGAGAATACCAATCTTGTTGTGTGTAATTGTTGGGATTCAAGAGAAAATCCACATATTTTAATGGACACTCCATATTTTTTTTCTCCTTTAATAAAATTCCAACGACAATCTATTTTTCCTCAATTGACAAGGAATTTTCATATAGAGGGGGTTTTCTTTGCTTATCAACACACCAGTCGCCAAAGAGAGAAGAGTTCCAAGATAAACTTTATGTCATACAAATTAAAAAAAAAATCATATTTTCGGAGAATGAATATGTATTCTACAAAAAGTACATGGGAGAGAGAAATTCTCAGTTATTCAAATGCCCGAGATATGATTTCTTCTCATTTCACCCAAGATATCCATAGTACCTACTAAGGTCTTTAACTACCAAAAGGAAAAGTAGCGAGGATAGGGGAAACCTTTTCTGAGGCATATTTGAGGATTGAAGAAATAGAGAATCTAATCCATTTATCAATAGGGTTGTGGAAAAGGATTTGATGCAGTTGTATATTTAATCAAAAAAAGAGGACAAAAATAAGGTGGAGGAGAAGTATAAGGTATAGCCAATTTACTTTATCGAAGGCCTTTGAAAAGTCTATCTTTTAGACAATAACCTTTTTTTTACATGTTATTGGAGTGTAGGGCTTATTGAGTTAGTCTAATGGCTTCATGGATTTGGTGATATTCTTGGAAACCAAATTTCTCAAATGAAATATTATTAGAGAGACTAGGATTTAATCAAAGAGATATGACTTTTGAGATGATTTTATAAATATTGTTGCAAAGGGAAATACATCTTAACTAGTCAAAGGATTCATGTTTGCCATATTTTGTAATAAGAGCAAGGAAATTTGAGTTAAAGGGGGCCAAATTTCTACCATTTATCTTGGAGTATTCAACAACACCCATCATATGATTGCAAAGGATATCATAGGATTCTAGATAGATTCAATGGAAAGGCCATGTGGTGCAAAAAAAATCTTCTTAGAAAATGTGGAGTATGAATTCTAATTCAACCTTGGATACTCCAACCATAATAGATTCATTTCCTTTTTCATCAATGAAACTTGGAAAGGGGTTGGAAATTTGGAGAATTTTGTTAATTTTTACTCCCACGTCATTTGAGAAAATGGATTTGAAGTGGTTACACACTTCAATTGTAATACCTGAAAGGGTGGATGATCTTGAGCCATCTAATCTAGTAATTTCCTATAGTGTTGATGGCCTTCCTATTATTTTCAATTCAATGGAAGTATTTTTTTCTCATCGCTTTCCTATAACCAAAGGGCTCTACTTTCTATACACCATTTTTTTCCTTTTCCATTACAAGTTTTCTTCTTTCTCCTCTAGATATTTCAGAGTGACTTTATAGTATTCAGAGCGCAAATAATGGTCTAAATATTCTAAGATATCTTGGAGAATTTTTTCAACATCAGATAAGAGTCGTTCATCTTGCAACTTATTTTCATAGGCCCATATCATGACCATATGGAGATACCTTCCTTTACTCTTTTAAAGTTTCTTTGAAATTGAATTGGAAGAGATCCTAGAGAGGGATTGTACAAGTGTCAAGTAGCCTTTATTTTTTCCTTTTAAAAATGATGATCAAGAAAATGTGGGTTTAATTTGAAAGGCCCCATTATATTTTTTAATGAAAAATATAAATATAATAAGATTCAAAATTGTTCATGTAATTTACTAAAACATAAGACTCAAATCTACTCTACTCATATGCGGAAAAAAATTCATGATCGAGAACACATATAAAAACATGCGTCATGGTTAAACACACATATACAAATACATGTTTAGGGAGAATCAACTTCTCAAAACCTCTTCCTATCTGTATTGCATTAATCAAATCATATGGATGAATACAATATACTTTTTCAAGCTTGAGCACAACCTGCACCTGTATCTTCTATCCTCTACCTAACTAATTGAACCTAACCAATACTTAGCCAAATTTTCAAGCCTCAAAACTCCTAATTCCTTTCAGTGTTCCTTGATGAATTAGGCGCCTATTAAATAGGAAATTCCTCTAAAATTATTACAAAATTCCTGGGATTGATCACCTAACCAATACAATTAGTTGTACACTCAATATAGTATATAATTAATTGTACACTACCCTGGAATCTCCACCACAACTGAGAAATTCAAATTCCTTCCTTGCATGATCTAATTATTAGCCAATTGATCAATTATCTAGATGATCGCTGCGTGTGATTGAAGTTACATTGCACAACTTGATGTTCCACTAGTTCCTCCAATAGTTGGAACTAGTTTAAATTACCATAATTCAATTTAACAGAATTGAAATGCTGCAAATGAAATTGACTCAACCCGGTCTCTTAAAATTTAGGAACCCACTGCAAACAACTGAACTTCATGCCCCTAACTCAAATTAACTAAGCTAGACTCCTATTATTTAGGAATAAACTCAAGTAAACTGAACTTCAACTCATTAAATTGAATTCAATGTTCTTAACTGAGTGACAAGATTCATGTCACCTTAGTTAACTCCTCCAAGTTGTGTACTGTTGTGGAATTTTGAATTTCCTCAATTTGATTAAGGAAAAAATCAAAATTGAGAATTTCTTACTGCATTTTCAACACTCTCTCTTAGAAAGAAAAGGATCATAAAACATCCCTATCATGAACCTGTGGAATGTTTTGCATGAAAAAATCTCACTATTGTTGCATGGCTACTCCAACATTTGCAACTAAGAAGCATCCAAAAGAAACTGAATCAACTGTGTCTGCAACTGTCTATTGGGAAAAATTTGTTGTTGGTGACTCTGCTACTAAGCCTTCTGCTATGTTTTCAAGACTTATCTTCAGTCCTAAGTATCTGAATGATATTTCTCCTCCTACTACTAAATACTATGGGCCCCTCTAGCAAGGTAATGATCCATGAGGAGAACACCTCAATGGACCCTGCCCAAATTTCTGCAACTCTTGGACTAAGGATCTACATCGCTCCACCTCACTTCTAAAGGTATAGCTCCATGCAAGGTGAAATATGATCTACTCATACTACTACTACTGCTTCTTTTTTGCTTCTTTCACAGTGTTGCTATAACTACTTCAATAATGAGTCTGATCTCCCCAGATCTCGAAGTACTATCTTCCATAGGGGTTCTCCCTTTGAAACTAGACGCCTTATGAGTCTCGATATCCCCATGGGAAATATATCTGCCCCTCAGTCTACCAATATCAATGATCACAACTCCTTTTTGTGTCACTTAACATTGACTCACTGATCCACCCATTAGTATCCTTATTTCTCCCTTAAGAAGTATGCGCATAGGGTCTTCTGGATTTTCCATGAACTAGGGCTCCATCAACTCTGACTCCTAACATTTCATTATTTATTCAATGATCACTGCACATGAGGAATTCAATGAATGGTTCTACTGTGAATCCCACTCTGATACCATGTAGAAATTAGCGTGTAGATTCAAAACTGCTCATGTAATTTACTAAAACTTAAGACTCAAATCTAATCTACTCATATGCGAAAGAAAATTCATAATCGAGAACGCATCAAAAACATTCATCATGATTGAACACATATACACAAATATTTATCTATGGGAAAGAAATTGCTCAAAACCCCTTATTATATATATTGCATTAATCAAAGAATCTGGATGAAGGCAATATGTTTTCTCAAGATTTAGCACAACCTACAATTGTATCTTCAATCCTCTGCCGGATTGACTAAACCTGACCAATAATTAGCCAAATTTTCAAGCCTCCAAGCTCCTAATTCCTTGCACCGTTCCTTGAGTAATTAGGCCCTATTAAATAGGAAATTCCTCCAAAATGTTTGCGCAATTCCTAGGATTGTTCACCTCACCAATACAATTAATTGTACACTCAATATAATATATAATTAATGTTGGGTGTGGAGCCTGATTATATTGTTTACTTTGTATCACAGCGTTGGACCCATGTACCTTAAAAGGGGCGGCAACGCCGCCCGTAATTAATTGCTACCGTGGGTTTTTGGGGGCAGCGCCCCCGAAGCTAAAAATAGATGTAAAATTTCCTTGTAAAAGTATAGTAATTTCTAGTCAATCTGTGCCATTCATTAGGCAAATGATCTGACGGTAGAAGTTATGTTTAGATTAGGGTTTTTTGCCCTAGAAGGCAACCCGCTTGTATAAATGAGGGTATTGTATTGCGGCTATGCATTATGTGTGTATTCTCGGAGCGAGAAACAGAGAGGGAGACTGTGAGAGAGAACAGAGGATATTACAACAGATCTGCTGTAGGTTTTGTCTCTTCCTTTTTTGCTGGATAATGGAAAGGAAGGACTGGATGTTCAGGGTGGACGTAGCCCAAACTGGGTGAACCACGTATATCTGTGTCTCTCTGGTTTTATGTGTTTTGTGTGCTTGTATTTTTCCACATATTTTATGTGTTGCATTGCTCCATAATATATAATTTTCGAACAATTAATTGTACACTGCCTTGGAATATCCACCACAACTGAGAAATTAGAATTCCTTGCATCCATAAGCTAATTACTATTTGATTGATTAGTTAATTGGATGACCACTGAGTGTGATTGAAGTTACACTTCACAACTTGACCTTCCACTAGTTCCTCTAATAGTTGGAACTAGTTTAACTTACCATAAATCAATTTAATTGAATTAAATTTCTACAACTGAAATTAACTCAACCTAGGATCCTAAAATTTAGGAACCCACTACACACAACTGGACTTCATTCCCCTAATTTTAATTAACTGAGATAGAATCCTATTTCTTAGGAATCAACTTAAGTAAATTGAACTCGAATTCATTAAATCGAATTCAATGTTCTTAATTGAGTGAAAAGAGCCATGCCACCTCAGTTAACTCCTCCAAGTTGTTTGCTGACGTGGAATTTTATTTTTCCTTAATTTGATTATGGTAAAAATCTAAATTGAGAATTTGCTGCTGCATTTTCATCACAAAATCACCCCTAATGGATACCCATTAGCGAATTTGAAATATTTTTTTCCAATAAACCCTCAAAGAGGAGGAATATATCCAAACATTTGATATATCTGCATCCCTAATTATGTTGTTTATCCAGGTAGGAAGTATATTTAGAGGGATGACATCAAACAGGCCTATTGATTCTACAAATTCCATGAAAATATTAACCAAGGGATCAATGTGAGCAACTATTCCCCAAGATTTAGAGATACCTAATGTAAAATTTATATCTCCTCCAGCAATGTGATTCATAGAGGTGAAGAATGGAAGACCAAAATTTATTTGTTAGAAGGATTTATTGTTTGAATACGACTCACATATGTTGAGACCAGTAAAGGAGATAACTTCAACCTTGAATAGGAAATAAGTAGCCAAAATCGACTGGGAGGACCAGACATACGTTAAAATAAACATACATTCCCTCTAACCCACTATAAGGCCTCTCGACTTCCCAGATACATCTAAATAGTGAAAAAATAGTATGGAAGGAAATATATTAAGATGTAGACCACCTTTGACCCTTATATCACAGTTTCATGAAGGTAAATGACTTGTGGATAGTGATTATCAATATTCGTTTTAGGGCCAAATTCTTTGCAGGGTTATCCAAACCTTGAATACTTAGAGAAAGAAGTCTTGTTTTGAGACTTTGCAAGTTGATGATCTAAGGGCCCCAATGATAATTTTTTTTTTCCTTGCTTTATTTATGAGGAATTTTTTTCTTGTCAATTGATATATATGATGTTTTGCATATAATCATCTAGGGTACCCAACCCCCCTCCCTAGTTAGGAATAAGTTCCTTAGGAAGGGATAGGGAGGAGTCTAGCCAAATTTTGATATCGATCAAATGTTATTTACAAGGGGAATAAGAGCATATGGGGAAACATGAAAGTGCTAATTTGATAGAAAGGAGAGCACAAAAAGTAGTGGAAAGGGGACCAAAAAGGTGGAAGGGGGACAAAAATAGAGAACATGGGAAAAGGGTTAGATGGTAAGGCACAAGAGATCAACAAAAAAATTTGAGATAGGAATTTCTGAAAGTGGGCTAGACCTAGAATTGTTAGGAGAAAAGAACACATTCAAAGAAGGAGAGGATGGAGGAGGAATGAAAATAATATCTTTAGAAGAGACACCTACCTCTTCAAGGGCATCCAAACCTGTTCCAATTATGAAAATTGAGTATACAACCTCCTTATTTACTGCTTAAGATTTTGATGCCACATTAATCGGTTCTTGGGAGGGATATTATTGAAATTAAACCTCTTGATGGGGTTTACAAGCCCACTTATTAAGTTTTTTACCCAGAAAGATGTCATCCCCCAAATGACCGTATGTCCGAAATCAATCACATATGAAGGGGGATACCTTCATAGTCTAGGGTCTGTCAGTGTACAAGCTTCCCAAATTAGATTTTGATAATATATAGGAGACTAGAGGATATATTTATCCCAACACGTATCCTAGCTAACCCATGTATCTGGAGCTATGATAACAATAATCAAATTCATAAAAAATACCAGAATATTCCAATCTCCTAAAAGACTTATTCAGTCAAAAAAATAAGTGGGAGCATTGAAAGTCAAACCAAAATATAATCACTAGTAATTTTTCTGATATCACATCAAATTCAATTATCCATTTCTTGAGATAAAGCACTTGAGATTCCCACTGCCCATGTTGTTGAAGTAATTTTTTTGCATCCTCTCCAAAAGAAGTTATTTAGCCCATCAAACCTTTTGGAAGTATTAGGCATCTAGGGGCATAACCTAGCATTTGGACCTTTTTTTTACTATCCATGATCTCATCACTGCCTTAGTCATATGCCTGCTCGAAAAATTCCAACAACGAATGATTCTTCCATTTTTTAAATATCATTCAACTTGATATTCTTTTGCAAAATGAGTCTGAGCTCTTTAATATTTCTCTTCACTTTTTTTTTTCTAGGC